>QLOH01000080.1:1800000-2189113 GCA_026901365.1 Sesbania bispinosa | reverse complement strand
GTTCAGAGGTGCCATACAAAAACTCTGTGAACTGCTTCTGTCCACCATTTCTTGCTTCCCAGCTAGGAGTGAATACAACTCCTTCAGTCCTGACCTCACAGATGTGAGCAAGGATATCTTCATCAACAAAGACAGGGACACCTCGTACTGTGGCCTTTATGCTAGTGTAGATACCCTGAGGATTGGGTATTCCTCTGGCAGTGGCCCAGAAATCCAGCATACTCTGCTCATGTCATTGTGTCAAGTTGTGATTGAAGTACGGAGTCCACCCAGCTGCATCGAACTCAGCAAATAAGTTCATTCCCAGAGATTGAAGATCCTCCAGGACTACACCCTTAGTCTTCACGATGTTGCTTCCAGCAGATTTCTTAGGAGCCATTGAAGAGTTTTCTAGGAACTTGAGAGAGAAATAAATTGCTTGTAGAAGAAGGATCTTAAGAGGTGAATACAGAATAGTGAACGGTGAAGTTCTCTGACTCGCTAGCTTCTGTATTTATAGACCCATGAAGTAATGATGACATGTACTGGCTGCGCAAACATAGGAAAATGTGCGAAGTGGAAGAGACAAAATAAATGGAATTAAACCGTCTCAGAAAGCCACGTCATTTGTTTACTTCAGACAAGTGACAGATTTCAGACACTCATATAGATTTCAGACAACCCAAAATTTCAGACAAGTCACTTGTTTCAGACAAGCTGAAATTTCAGACACATCATTTTCAACAGATCAAATCACACACAATCAAAATGCATGTATGTTCAGATTATTTCTAATGAACTTAAATCTATCTTCAGTCAGAGGTTTTGTGAATATATCAGCCCATTGATGCTCTGTATCAATAAACTGAATATCAAAAACACCTTTCTGAACATAGTCTCTAATGAAATGATGTTTTATTTCTATATGTTTAGCCCTAGAATGTTGAATGGGATTTTTAGACAAATGAATAGCACTTGTATTATCACACAAAACAGGTATAACAGATATAGTAATATTAAAATCTTCTAACTGATACTTCACCCATAACAATTGTCAGCAACAACTGGCTCCTGAGATGTATTCTGCTTCAGCTGTTGATAAGGCAATTGTGCTTTGCCTTTTGCTTGACCAGCTAATCATATTTTCTCCAAAGAAATGACATCCACCACTAGTGCTTTTTCTTTCAATTCTATCTCCAGCAAAATCAGCATCACAGTAACCTATTAACCTGCAATCCTTACTTTTCTTATAGCACAAACCAAGATTAGTAGTACCTTTAAGATATCTGAAAATTCTTTTTACAGCTTTGTAGTGAGTACTCCTTGGCTCAAATTGAAATCTAGCACACAGACATACACTGAACATTATGTCAGGTCTGCTTGCTGTTAGATATAATAATGATCCAATCATTCCTCTATACAAAGTTTGATTCACTGGTTCTTCCTTCTCATCTTTATTTAAAGATGCAGAGGGATGCATTGGAGTTGACATGGGTTTGCAATCATGTAAGTTAAACTTCTTAAGCATTTCCTTTGTATATTTTTCTTGATGGATCCATATACAGTCAGAATCTTGTTTAATTTGAAGTCCTAAGAAAAATTTTAGTTCACCCATTAACTCATTTCAAACTCTGATTGCATTAACTCTGAAAACTCCTTGCATAATGAAGAGTCAGTTGAACAAAAGATAATGTCATCAACATATATCTGAACAAGTATAAGATCTTTGTTAGACTGTTTTCTAAAAAGAGTTGTATCCACTTTTCCTCTTTCAAAACCATTTGAGATTAGAAAATTTCTCAATCTGTCATACCAAGCTCTTGGGGCTTGTTTCAGACCATAGAGAGCCTTTTTTGAGTTTGAAAACATGTTCAGGAAAAGCAATATCTTCAAAACCAGGGGGTTGTGTAACAAAGACTTCTTCTTCAATGAGACCATTGAGGAAGGCACTTTTAACATCCATTTGATATAGCTTGATGCCATTATTTACAGCATAAGATAAAAGAATTCTAATTGCTTCTAACCTGGCCACTGGGGCAAAGGTTTCAGTGAAATCAATACCTTCTTGCTGGTTGTATCCTGAGCAACTAATCTTGCCTTGTTTCTGACTACCTTGCCTTCTTCAGACAGCTTGTTTCTGAACACCCATTTGGTTCCAATAATAGTTTTCCCATGGGGTTTAGGAACAAGGGTCCAGACATCACTCCTAGCGAACTGATTCAGCTCTTCTTGCATGGCTAGGATCCACCCTTCATCATGTAGAGCTTCATCAATATTCTTTGGCTCTATTTCAGACAGGAGAGCAAGAGAATTCAGATTCTTGAATTTTGATCTTGTCTTAACTCCTTCTGAAGTGCTGCCAATGATTTGCTCTTTAGGATGATATGATTTGTATTTCCAATCAGGTTTCTGAGGAGGTATCAAATCTGTTTGTTCTGTCTAAGACTCAACATTTGTCTGAAGAGGTTTAGTAACAGTAGGTACTTCAGACAGCTGCTCATCCTTCGAGCTGCTGTGGTCATTCAGCTCCATTCCTGCAAAATCATCCTCTAGATCTGATAGTTCCCTATCAGTCTCTTTGTTATCATTGAATTTAACATGAATAGTTTCTTCAACAGTTAAAGTTCTAGAGTTATACACTCTATAAGCTTTAGATGTTTCAGAATATCCAATGAAAAATCCTTTATCAGACTTTGCATCAAATTTTCCAAGATCATCCTTGGTGTTGAGTATAAAACATTCACAGCCAAAGGTGTGGAAATATGATATGTTGGGTTTTCTTCCTTTCCACAGTTCATAGGGAGTCTTTTTCAGAATTGGTCTTACCAATATTCTGTTTTGAAGGTAACATGCTGTGCTAACAGCTTCTGCCCAGAAGGATCTTGGTAAGCTGCATGAGTTGAGCATGGTCCTTGCCATCTCTTGCAAACTTCTGTTCTTTCTCTCAACAACCCCATTCTGTTGAGGTGTTCTAGCCACAGAGAAATTGTGTGAGATCCCATTCTCATCACAGAACATTTGAAAGTTTGCATTCTCAAACTCTCCACCATGATCACTTCTGATAACGGAAATACAGAATCCTTTCTCATTCTGTACCTTCTTACAGAATATTGTGAAATTCCTAAAAGTCTCATCCTTGCTTCTTAGGAATAACACCCATGTAAATCTAGAGTAGTCATCAACAATGACCAAACCATATTTCTTACCACTAAGACTTTCTGTTCTAATAGGACCAAACAAGTCAATGTGTAAAAGTTATAGTGGTCTGCTAGTTGAAACAACATCCTTACTCTTAAAAGAGTGTCTTGTTTGTTTCCCTTTCAGACAGCTTTCACATAAAATGTCAGATTTGTATGAAAGCTTGGGCAATCCTTTAACAAGATTGTGTTTTGCTAACCTTGAGATTAATCTCAAGCTGGCATACCCAAGTCTTTGATGCCAAATCTGTTTTTCATCTTCAACAGAAATGAAACATTTTACATTTTGACTTGCTAGATCCTCTAGATCAATTTTGTACACATTGCTGTGTCTCTTAGCAGTAAAGAGGGTTTGATCAGAGGAATCTTTGACTATGCATCCTTCCTTAGTAAAGGATACCACATAACCACTGTCACATAATTGACTTATGCTCAGTAAATTATGTTGTAGTCCCTCCACTAGGAGTACATTTTTAATAAGGGATGAAGGAGATATACCTACAGTCCCTATTCCAATGATCTTCCCTTGCTGATTTCCACCAAAGGTGACCACTCCACCAGCTCTAGGTCTAAGGTTTTGGAACAAAGACCTTTCTCCTGTCATGTGTCGCGAGCACCCACTGTCCAGGTACCATTTGTGGGGTCTCCTTTGTCCTGTTAAACACATTTGCAACAGGAATAATTAAGTTTTTAGGTACCCATATTCTTTTGGGTCCTTTCTTGTTAGCTTTGGGCCTTGTTTTTCTCTTGTGTTTGCATTGAGCCATATTGTGTCCAGGCTTACCACAGTGAGAACACCCAGTAACCTTCTTTTTGCCTTTAGAAAAATTTAAGACAGTAGGAGGTTCAGACATGTTATGATCACAAAAGCCTAGTCCACTTTTGTCAAGGGAATGCCTTTGATTTCCAAGCATTATATTCAGATTTTTAGTTCCTTTGACAAATTTGGCCAGATCTTTTGTCAGTTCCACAACCTGCTTCTGAAGTTTCTCATTCTCTTCAGACACAGCTTGTGAACTGTAGTTTTTAGTCTCAAGAATTTTTTCTTTGAGCATAATATGTTCTATCTCAAGTGCCTCATATTTGTTACACATTTCTGTGTGGGCTTTGGATAGATTCTTATACTCTTGGAAAAGTTCCTTGGAACGTTTCCACCAGATCATCATACATTTCTTGTAGAGTAAGAGGAAATACCTCAGCTTCAGAGCTGTCTGAAGATGATAGACTAGCCATGAGACACAGATTTGCCTCTTATGAAGTGTCTTCTTCTTCTTCTGAGGTTGATTTATCAAGGTCTTCCCATGTTGCCATAAGACCTTTCTTCTTTTGGAAAGACTTCTTCTTCTTGAAGTTATTTTTCTTCAGTCTTGGGAAATCAGCCTTCATATGCCCTGGTTGCTTACATTCAAAGCAAATAATTTTATCAGAGTTAGACTCTTTACTTGTCTTACCTGATTTGGATGATGAAGGTTGGTTCTTTCTGAACTTTCCTCTGTTCTGCAACATTCTCTTGATCTTTCTGCTTAAAAGAGCAAGATCATTGTCATCTTCTGAGCTATCTTCAGAATCTTCATCTGCTTCTGAAGTTTCCTCAGCTTGCATAGCCTTCATGTTGCCATGCCTAGACTGTTTGGCCTTGGAGTTTAGAGCTAGAGACTTCTTCTTGTTGTCATCTTCTCCAAGCTCAAGCTCATGGACTTTGAGAGATCCCAATAGTTCTTCCATTCTCAGAGAGGTCAAATCTCTTTCCTCTTGAATGGCAGTGACTTTGGGTCTCCAGGACTTAGGTAGACTTCTTAGAATCTTCCTGTTGTTGTCTCCAGATTCATAGGTTCTTCCTAAGGACCTGAGTCCATTGGTTATGGTCTGAAACCTCCCAAACATTTGGTCAATGGTTTCAGTTTCTTCCATGTTAAACATCTCATACTGATGTATAAGCATGCTGATTTTGGATTGCTTGACAGTTTCAGTCCCTTCATGGGCTGCTGCAAGAGTATTCCAAATCTCCTTGACAGAAGTGCATCCATGGACTTTCTCATATTCTGATTTATTCAAGGAACATATCAGATAGAGTTTGGCTTTAGCATTCATCTGGACTCTAGTCTTCTGCTCCAAGGTCCATTCAGTCTTAAGTATAGGCACACCATTTTGCATAGGCACATAGTCTCCATCAGTGACCACATCCCAAACATCAATGTTGTTTCTCTCAATGAACAACTTCATACGATCTCTCCAGTAGTGGTAATCTACTCCATTGAATGCTGGGGGTCTTGTGATAGAGGCTCCTTCTGTGATGTATTGCCTGTTGCTGTTAGAAGCTTCCATTTGGATCTTTCAGTCCTCAAACACTTGTTAGGTGCTTCAACCCTGAGTAGAGCTCTGGTACCAACTGTAGGAACATAGGGAAACACTAGAAGGGGGGTTGAAGTTTTCAGACGGCTTGTAAAAACTAATTTTAAAAGATGTTTTGTGCCTTTATAAAATATCAGATTAATTATTCTGACCCCTTGATTAGTATAAAAAGAATTGAAAATAGATAAGGGTAAGAAAACTTAGCCAAGGAATTTATCCTGGTTCACTCACTACCACTGTGAGCTACGTCCAATCCCAATGCCAACTAGCAATTGGATTTTCTCTTAATCTTTCAAGATTACAAGTATTCTTTTACAGTCAAGCCTCTTCAGGCTCTACAACCAAGTATTCTTTTACAGACAAGCCTCTTCAGGCTCAAACCAACAAGTATTCTTTTCCAGACAAGCCTCTCCAGGCTCAACAAATAAATACAGAGAAGATAAAATGCTTAAGCTTACAAACTATATCAGTCTTGAAGCTTAAACAATTACAAATGTACAGAAAAACTGAGGTATGCTCAGAATAATACAATATGTGTACAAAGATAAAGATTATCAGAGTTGTTGCAGCGAAAAACTTGCCAAGCTTTTTGTTCTTGTTCAAAAAATTCTTTTCATTTTTTATAAAGGTCTTCAAAGGAGGGGTATTTATACCCAATCTTTAATCCGTTGAAATACCACCGTTGAGAGATAGCATTAAATGTTATTTAATCCGTTGTGAGACATGCTTCTGAGAGCTCTGATATTTCTGACACGGTACAAGGTTGCTCCTGCCATAAAGCTGCTACAAATGTTGCTGCAGAGGCTGCGTTGCAGAGATTTCCTCAGTGGTGTATGAAATTCAAAAACACCAGGAAAGGTCTCTGTGTTCCTTGCTATAAACGTGTTTGAAAAGGTACGTGCAGCAGAGGTTCAGAAAAGTCTTCACAAACTTCAGCAAAGGGTGCCACGTCATAAAAGAGACTTCAGACGACTTCAACACTTCAGACTAGAGGTGCCACATCATCAAAAGACTTCAGACGACACTGATACTTCAGACGGGTTGAGCTACTTCAGACAACTTCAACTCTTTAGATGAGTTCTGCTTCTTCAGACAGCTTCAACACTTAGTCTTTTTATGTAGGCTCATAGTGACTCTTGCTGAAATCATAGATAAAACATTAAAGCATATGTGTATCTATGATAAATACTTTAAGTCAAATTTGTCAACCATTAAAACTTGGGAATCTAGTTGTCTTAAAACATCATAAACAACCTTATGATATTTTTGAGACTCAACACTTATTAGTGCAAGTTCCATTTCTTTATAGTATTCATCAATATTTTTAGACCCTTGTTAAGTGTTTGGAGTTTGGTGTGCAACTCCCTTGTGTAATGTTGAGGTATGAACCTCTTACGCATTATAGACTTCATTTCCTCCCAAGAGAAAACCAAGGGTACATTACATCTCTTCCTATCAACTTGAAGCTAATGCCACCAAACCAAGGCATAACTTTTAAACCCAAGAGAAGCAATTTTTACTTTTTCTTCTTCCTTATACCTATGGTGACTAAAGATTTGTTCAATTTTAAGTTCCCACTCAAGGTATTGTTCTACATCCTTCCTTCCTTTGAAGGTTGGGGCTTCTATTTTTACTCCTCTCAAGCCTTGTTCCCTACAAGGCTCCTCAACCTCCTAGGTTCTCTCCTATGTCTCCTTGGCCTTTCTTCACAGTATTCTTCTCTTTCTTCCCTAGGCTATTCTCTTCTTTCATGCCTCCTATGTCTCATATGACTCCTTTTTCCATCATCTTCTACTCTATATGTATGACTAGAGTTTCTTTCTCCTTCACTACTCTCTATTTGGTACCTATCTCCAATTCTAATTGAGTTTCTTCAATCACTTTCTTCAGCTTGATAAGAGTATCTTCTCTCGCCTTCCTACTTCCAATTAACTCTTGCCTCATGTTACTTATTTCATTCCTGATCATCCTTGCTAAGTTTTGAGACATAGCCTCTAACTCAACCCTATATTTTATAGTTCTTGGGGATGTTGGGGGTGAATATCTACCAGCCATTTCTTTAAAATTTTTGTTTGTTTTTAAGTTTTAAAAAGTAACCTCTCCACTCTACTACATGTTTACACTCAATGGAATATATTCACTCATGTATGTCACTCTTTTTTGGATTTTTCTATAATGAAGCACTTTTGCCTCTTCTACTCGGGGTAAGGTTTGGTTAGGCATGAAAAAACCAAAGCGAGTCTTAATCCAACTCTACCCAAACTAGAGAACGCACGAGCAACAAAATTTTCTACAAGGGAGATAAAAGTTGACTAAGACAAAACTAAGAATTGATATAACAAGCAAGAAAAGCTAGCTACCAAAAACGCTTATACACAAGAATAGACAGCAAACAAGACAAACACACAGAAAATGTAAAGAGAATTGTTTTGGTTTAAGATTTTATTCAAAAGGGAAAGTTGCCAAAATTTTTAAAAACAACAAATTACCAACTCAAAAATAGAATTGATACAAGTAAATTGAAAAAATTACAGTAGAAAGGGAAACTGTATTGTTGGGCTTTTTCTTAACTTTTTTTATTTTTAAATTGAAGGATCCATCTTTTCCTCAAATAATATTTTTTTGACTTTGAATTTATTTTTCTTTTCTTTTTTGCACCTTTTTTATATTTTGGTTAATATATATTTTTTTTTACTATTTTTCTTTCTTTTCTTTTCTTTTGTAAATTTTCTTTTGTAAATTTTCTTTTGTCTCAATAGAAAATTACAGAAAGTGTAACAAAATTACAGGTAATTAATCCCTATTCTAAAAGAAAAATTTACATGTATATGGCCTAAGAACAGGACTAAAACAGTACCAAAAACTGATAAAAATTGTACGTTTTCTAAAACTTGTTTTGAAAAATGGAATGGCAACTTGAATAAAAAAATTGCACCAAAAATTGCTTAGCATTTTTCTTAGATATTACTAAATTTTTGCACACAACAATTCAAGCGAGCTACATTGATTTTATGGATCAAACTGAGAAAACAGTAAAAAATTCAACAAAGAAATTGGTGAATTTTTTCCTCTTTTCTAAATTACAAACCCAGCCTAGACTTAAGCGTTTGGCGTAATCAAGCAAGCGTTTCCTAAGGATTTGCTAGTGATCAATTCAAATTTGCAATCAAAATAGAAGAATAACAGACAAAACAAAAGCAGAAAATTGAATAAAACAAACCCAAAAATGCGCAAAAATAGGAAAAATAAGAGGTAAATTGCGCAAAATTAAATGACTAAAATTTGAAGGGGATGAACTGAAATTAAAAGGATGGGGAGGACAAAAAGTAAATGGTAGAAATTTAGAGGGGATGAGCATATATTAAAAGGATGGGGAAGAGAAGAATTTAAATGGTAGAAAGTAAATGGGACAGGCAACAATTAAAATGATGGGGATGAACTGAATGTAAAGCAATTGAATGTGGGAATGAGAATGGAATATGGATTGAATCAATGTAGGTGAACGATATTTGGAAAGTGAAGACACAATTCCTCCACTTACCACATTCCACCAAAATCAAACAAACAGATATAGCAAAAATAGCTTAAGAACAAACAAGAACAAGTATGAACAATTGAGCAAACATTTAATCAATCACCTAGAGAGGGTATAAAAATCGTGTCATATAGCCCCTTATACTAGCTCAAATCAAGCAAGAAGACAAGCAAACAAGAGCTGCAATGCAGCAAAAGAGCACCTCGGGCTCAGAACAGTCCAAGAGTCCAACAATTACAAGGAAATTGAGCTTGAATACATGGTAAAACTAAGTGAAAAACTTGAAAATTCTGCACCTACAAGTGCAGTAGGTCGCGAGTTTTGATGATGAAAATGGCCCCAAAACAACTCCAAAATCACAGAGCTCTGATTACCACTTGATAGAAGCTGATTTCCTAGATCTAAAATAAGAAGTGTTAGAAATCGACAAAATGATGAAAATTTGTAGAAAACTCAACAAGCAAAATGAAAGGAAATTGAAGAAGAATTGATAAAAATGGAAGAGGTTTGAGATGGAGATGATCGCCACTACAGCAGATAACTCATACGATAGGAAAGATCGTTCTAGACGCCACCAATTCGAGGGAATCAGATAAGTCTCAGATGGTTTGAGCATGAACCACCAAGCCTTTTCTACTCACACAAGTTGAGGAGGAAAACTGACAGAATGTTGTTACTCTCAAATTCAAGTTACAAAAGATGAAGAGGAGCCCCCTATTTATAGGTGAGGTGGGCGGGCAAGTGAGAAGGAAAAACAGAGATTGTGAGGCAAAATTAAAAGATGACTAAAACTATTCCTAATTGGGTATTGAACCCATGTCCTAAGGCTAATGTAGCTCAATAGCTACTAGCAACTAAAACTATTTAAAATAGTGCCCCACGTCAAGAGTGGAATTAGAAAAATTACAAATAAGTCCTATTACAATTAAATCCTTATTAACTCCTAATTAAAATGAAGTCATGATGTTGACTTGGGTCAAGTTGGTCAAGGTTGACCATGGGGGTTGACCAAAAATAGGGTTGACCATAGCTTGCTTCAGCTCCAAGCACCCCTTTGGGATAGAGGTAGGCTCAGTTTCTTGAGCAGTTGGAGTCTCATCGGTCTGACCCACAATTTTAGTAGATCCTGAGAGGACCTTCTGAATAGGTTCAGACTGTCTGAGTTGTGCCTTAACACCTTTAGATTGTCTTACTTAAGTAGTTTCAGCAGGTGTCACCTTCTGAACAATAGAATCTTCAGCAGGTTTTCTGACTTTGCTTGGACCTTTTTCCTTTGACTATCTTTGTTGGAGTAGTTTCTGTAGGAACGAACTCACTTCTGCGAAGATCTCCATGCAATTCATTCTCCAAGATATCAATGGCGCTGCGTCCAGTTGCTGCAGCTTTCTCCAACGCAAGGGATTCTTGCAAGGTAGGCTCAGGAGGTGGGCATTTAACATAAATTCCCATTTGTTTGATGTTGAAGATGGAGAGATAAGCTGGTTCTTTATGATCATACACCTTCTCAATAGGAACCTTGAAGTACATCAAAATCTTCGTCAAGGTTGTGTGAGTGAAGCTGTTTGCTAAATCACTGACCCTTTTTAAGATGTTGAACAAAATGATTTTAGGAAGATCAAGCTTCTTCCTCTTCAGCAAGTGAATGATGCAGAATCTTTCCAACTCAGAAACATGGTTTTGGCTGCCTATTTTGGGAAGAATGCAACACCCTAGAATAGCATGCAAAACCCTAGGCTTGGGACGCGTGAGAGAGGCTCTCATGTTTTCAGGCTTCTCAATCCCGTACAACAGTTTCTTGTATTTCCTGGGTCCTCTATTTCTGTGTTCCAATTTAGGAATAAACACTTCTCCTTCAGACTTAACTCCAATCACCAAAGATATAATATCAACATCCACAAAAACTTTGATTCCCATGACAATTGCTTGAATGGAAGAATACTTCCCATCTTTGCTAGTCATTGCTTTCGCAGACTTCCAGAAATCAACAACACTCTGCTCATGCCAAGCACAGTTTTACAGAGTTAAAGAATGGAGTCCAGCCAACATTGTCAAATTCCTCCAGTAAATCTACACCACCATTTTTTAGACCTTCGAGGTCTACAGCCCTACTTGCAACAATGTGAGGTTCATCGATAGGAAAAAGACTGATAGTGACCTATCATATCTTAAAGATGATTTTGCAGGTATGGATCTGAACCAGCCATCTGAACAGATTCAAACAAAGGATGAAGACTCGTCTGAACCTATGTCCGAAGGACCATCTGAAACCAAACCACTTCTGACAACAAATTTTGAGTCTCAGACTGAAGGCAAATCTTCTTGGAGATATAGGCCTCATCATCCTAAGGAGCAAATCATAGGTGATGCTTCAGAAGGCGTGAGAATAAGATCAAGACTTAGAGAAGTCAACAATCTTACATTGGTTTCTGAAATTAAACCTAAGAACATTGATGAAGCTCTGATTGATGAAGGGTGGATCCTATCCATGCAAGAGGAGCTGAATCAGTTTGCTACGAGTGATGTCTGGACTCTAGTTCCTAAACCCCATGGGAAAAAAATTATTGGAACAAAATGAGTGTTTAGAAACAAGTTGGATGAAGATGGCAAAGATGTCAAAAACAAGGCCAGACTGATTACACAAGGCTACAACCAACAAGAAGGTATTAACTTCACTAAAACCTTTGCTCTAATAGCAAGGCTTGAAGCCATTAGAATTTTACTCTCTTATGCAGCAATTAATGGCTTCAAACTATATCAGATGGATGTTAAAAGTGCTTTCCTTAATGGAATCATTCAGGAAGAAGTATTTGTTAGGCAACCCCCTGGTTTTGAAGATGTTGCCTTTCCCAATCATGTTTTCAAACTGAAAAAGGCACTCCATGGTCTGAAACAAGCTCCAAGGGATTGGTATGACAGATTGAGCAGTTTTCTTATTAAAAATGATTTTGAAAGAGGAAAGGTCGACACAACTCTTTTTTTAGAGAAACTTCTAATAAAAACTTCATCCTAGTTCAGAAATTTGGATCAACAAATTCTTCTTTATGCAAATAGTTTTCTAAGCTTGTGCAGACTGAATTTGAAATGAGCATGATGGGAGATTTAAAATTCTTCCTAAGACTTCAAATTAAGAAAGAATTTGATTGTATATGGAGCCATCAGGAAAATTATACAAAAGATATGCTTAAGAAGTTCAACATGAATGATTGCAAGCCTATGTCAAGTCCAATGTATCCTTCTACAATCTTAAGTAAAGATGAAGGAGAACAACCTGTTGACCAAACTATGTATGGAGGAATGATTGGTTCATTACTGTGTCTTACAACAAGTAGACCTGACATTATGTTTAGTGTTTGTTTTTTATCGAAGTCGTACTCAATCAAATAAAATGAATTTAAGTGTAGTAGGATTAAATCAACCCTAAGTCCTCTCTTAAAGGAATTCAATATCAATTCAGAAAATAAAATTTTAGATTAGAAATCCAGAATGCAGAACTTCAGACCAGTCTTTAGATGGAGTAACTTCAGACAAGTCTTCAATGGGTAGACTTCAGACAGGGTCTTCAGACAGGTGACTTCAGATCACCTACTTTAGGCGTAACTTCAGAACGTGTACTTCAAACCACTAACTTCAAAACCATATTTTAGACACAATCTTTAGATAACGTACTTCAGACATTCTTAATAATGCAAATTTTCAGAATGTAACAGAAACATGGGAATTTTGGTTGTTGATAGAAACAGTAATTCACAAGTAGAAATGCAAGAGTAAAATAGTGTAAGAAAATAGATTGATTCTCTCGTTCATTCACACCTGATTCCTTCATCAATTAAAATGTATCGACTTCAAATTCTCAAACAGATTCGAATTAACCAATCAAGCGTCAATTAATTCATCAATTATCTCATTAAATAACTCGGCGAACTTTCCAGAAGTAAGCGAACTGGTATGAGATATCTAATCATTTACCCTCTGAATTAAGAAAATACTAAGTTGTTAAGAATTAAGGAAACAAAACCATAACTCTGGATGAAGAACAAAGTTGGATTATCAACAAGCATTCAAATCCAATTCAAGATTCAAAACCTAAAATTCTAATGGAGAAGACAAAACGGAACCTGTTGGAGAAATTGAAATACAAAATTGAATTAAAATAAATGTCAAGATCCAGTGCAAAATCACTTAAGAATCAATCCTTAAACGTTTAGCCTTCCATGGAGGAAGAACAAAATACGAAAAATACAAAGGTAGAAGAAGAACGTAGAGAGAAAAGCCAAGAGTCTCAAAACTGAAATATGTAAAATGTGAAAAAGCTCTCCAATAGAATTGTAACTGTCACTATATACAACTCTCCTAAACCACAAGATTAATCCGATCAAAGTGGCAATTGGTCTTTGACTAACAAGTATCAGGCCCAAAACACTAAAACTACCTAAAAACTATGTTGTTTCCTCGTCAGCTTTAGAACACTGACTTCATAACTGAATTTCACCTCGTTCTTTTAGTGAAATATAGTCATCCAACATATCATACTGAAGCGTCGAATCATATCTTTCCAATGCCACTGGAATCACCTCAATCGACCACCTACAACTCTAGATATCAACAAAACAATAAAGATAGGTCAATAGGCTGAAAATCTGAAATTATGCAACAATTGCAATTAAAGCCCAATTAAGTAAATTCCCATCAAAATAGTGGAATTATCACAGTAACAGTCCAATAAAGCTAAGAATAAAGGTGCAAAGTGTGAATAAAAATATGCTCATCAAATTCTCCCACATGTGCCCTTTTGCGCTCCGGGTAAAATACCATATGAACTCATTAACCAACAAGGAACTCAATGCAAATACAAATTGCATAATCATCAAAAGATCGTAGAAACGCAAAGGAGTAGGCAATATACAGTATACAAGGAATCAAGAAAAAAATGTGAATGACATTCCCCACAATCTGAGAAACAAAAGAGTTAATCATGTCAAAGGGTGAATCGTTGGTGATAGAATCCTCACAAGAAATACTCTCCAACTCTCAAGTGTTTAGGTTTGTAAATATACACTCAAAGAACACATGAAAGCAAACACTACCATAAACTTGGCAAGACTCTAATATCCACACTTGAATCACATGCAAGCAAAGATCAAAAGGACTTCAAAAGGATGTAATGGGGTCAATGTAAAGGTAGGAAAAAAACAAGGATAAGAGACTATGAACCAAAGAGAATAGAGGAGCATTGGGAAATAAATCCAAAAATAAACGCAAGTAGCATACCCCTCAAAAATGAAATTAAATTCCTCTTTTCTACCTTTTGACCCACATTTTTCATTTATTTCAAACACTTTATTTCTTTGCTTCTTTATTTTTTTACAATTTTTCTATGAACTTTACTTCAGTCTTTATTTTCTTGCTTTCCTTGTCTATATTTTTTTTATCTAGCCGAGGGTCAACAATGAATCATCCGCATGAGGAGTTAAGAAAATGAAGTAGACCCCCACACTTATTTAAGAACCTATTCCCAAAACAATTCCAAAGCTCCTTTATCCTCTAAGGAAAGGACAAATCATGGTTTTTCTCTTTAAGGCTTGTAATGAGCTTATAAATCAAGAAATGGGATGCATAAGCTCAATGGGGCTATCAAGTGGATAATATCAAGGTAGGCTCGTATGGCAAGTAGCTTAGTATCAACAAAGAATGCCTAAATCATCTCAATACATGCATGTGAACCAAGTTTCAAATTAGAGAGTAAAGCCAAGTTCTAGAGCACAAGCGAACATGGGTGAAATCACACCAGAAAGAGAGAATGGCATAGAATGATCCATCCAAATATAAGGCTCAAAATCTCACCAAGGACAACTCTATCACATAAGATTATATCCTTTAACTCTCAAAACTAACTTGTTACACCAAGAATGCAAAGAATTCAATAACACAAGTCATTAAACCAATTGTCCAAGAATTATGACAATGCCAACCACTAAAAAGAAATCCTAAAAATCCAATGAAAAATATGCTAAATGTAATTTTTACTTTTAAAAATCAATTTTTGTTGTAAAAATGAATTCTACTGTAAATTTTTTTGTGGGAAAAGTTCAGTTGTAAGAAAAAAGTGCCATCAGAAATTATTCTGTCATAAAAACATGTTGTCTGAAACTCTGCTATAAAAAGCAGCAGAAAAACGTTTCATCAATATACAGTAATAACAAACATCAATTTCTGACAGCTACAATAATTTCAGACAACTTACAGTAATTTCAGACAACAAAACAGAAACAAACAACAAATGAAAAAAAGCAAAATAGCCTACAAAAAAAGCAAAAACAACAAATTACAATACTAAAAATTATCCTAAAATCCTAAAACTACAAATCTCCTCCCTCACACTTAAATCACACATTCTCCTCAATGTAAAAATTATCAAGTGATATTCCAAGAGATAAAATGCAATGAAAAAGTGGGAAAAGAGAACTCCCTCATCAAGGTGGAAAAGTTTGCATTTGAGGGAATGTGGGAGGCTCCAAAGAAGTCTCCTCAATTGTCTCCTCCACTATAGTGGGACTCTCAGGGTAAAGCTTGAGACAATGGCCATTGACCTTGAAGTTCTTGTTGGTGGATTCAATCCTTAGCTCAACTGCACCAGAAGGATAAACATTAGTGACATTAAAAGGTCCAATCCACCTAGATCGGAGCTTACCAGGCATAAGCTTAAGTATAGAATTAAACAATAAAACCTTTTGGCCTACTGAGAACACTTTTATTCCAATATACTGATCATGAAATTTCTTTGTTTTCTCCTTGTAGAATTTAGAATTCTCATAGGCTTCCAAGTGGATCTCATCAAGCTTCTGAAGCTGAAGCTTCCTCTGCTATCCCGCCAGGTCAAAGTCCAAGTTGCAAGCCCTAACTGCCTAGTACACCTTGTGCTCCATCTCCAAAGGTAAGTGGCACGCCTTACCAAAGAAAACTCTAAAGGGAGACATCCCTATAGGTGCTTCGTAGGCGGTCTTATGAGCCCAAAGATCATCAGTAATGCGACGACTCCAATCTTTCCTATTTGGATGCACCATCTTCTCTAAGATCCTCTTGATCTCCCTATTTGAGATCTCAGCCCATCTATTGGTTTAGGGGTGGTATTGTGTATAAACTCTATGCACAACTCCATACTTCTTCAGCAAAGCATCCATGGACCTATTACAAAAATGGGTCCCTTGATCACTAATGATGGCTCGAGGAACTCTAAACCCACAAAATATATGGGACTTGACAAAATCCACAACCACTCAAGCATCATTAGTCCTTGTGGCTATAGCCTCAACCCACTTGGAGACATAGTTCACAGCAAGTAAAATATATGAATAACCAAATGAAATAGGGAAGAGCCCATAAAATCAATACCCCAAACATAAAAAATCTCACAGAAAAGCATAGGTTGTCGAGGTTGTTGAGTCTCAAGACTTTGAAAGTCTAAGGCACCCTGATGATATAATTTTGATGAGTATAAACATAACATAAACTTTTTAAGACTTCACAGTTTTACTGATGTTTATTCTATTATTTCAGACATGATAAACATCTTAACCTAAAATTCTGTCTGAAGTACATCGAGGGTCTAAAGGAAGCTTCGTCTGAAGTGTTCAAGGTGTTCTGAAGCAACTGGTTCTGAAATATCTTCTGAAGTATGAAGTATGATCTGAAGACTGAAGTGGTGTCTGATGCCAAGTTCTCTAAAGCTAAGACCTTTTTTGACGTGGCAAGTCAAAGATTGGTTCATTCCTTCACGTAACCTGAGAACACAAATCTGACAAAAGATCACTTTTGGTTGCAATTTGAAAAGAAGCACAAATGAGGAAATATTGCGCTGCAAGTGTTGTAGAAGTCAGAACAGCGCTGCAACCTTGTACTGTATCAGAGCTGTGTCTCAATGGGATGAAGAGCATTAAATACTATCTCTCAACGAACTTCTCAATGATGTTCCTCTGCTCAAAGCCTATAAATACCAATGGTCTTTGTGAAGCAAAGTAGAAGAACCTTACACGCAAAACTTTTTATAAGAAAACGTTGCTAAAATCTTCTTAGATTAAACTCTAATTTCAATATACAAAATCTTTCATATCTAGTGTTAGATCACAATTCTATTTGTACATCTCTCTTAACAAAGAACTTTGTGTTCTAAGTTCATCTTTTCTTGTAAAGACTTGTTGTTTGGAGCTTGAAGAGGCTAGGTTAGAAAACAATACTTGTAAGAGCCTAGAGAGGCTAGGTGTGAAAACAATACTTGTTGTTTGAGCCTGAAGAGGCTTGAGTGAAAACAATACTTGTAATCTATTTCAGATTAGTGGAGAAAATCCATAAGCTAGTTGGCTCTAGGTCTGGTCGTAGCTCACAATGGTAGTGAGTGAACCAGGATAAATCTTGGCTGAGTGCTTCTATAACCGTTATCTCTTTATATTCAGTTTTAACTAACAAGAAGAGGGTTCTGAACTTGAGTTTATATAAAACACTTTTGAAAATCAGTTAAGAAAACATTTTCAGATCCACTGTTTGAAGTATTTCAGACAAAGGACTAAATCTCAGACATTCCTTAACTCAGTTTGCAAAAGGTTTCTGAAAAGCTGCAAAGTTTTATAAAAACACTATTCAACCCCATTCTAGTATTTTCCTGTGTGTTTCTATAGGGCATCTCCTGTCTCCTGGTAATGGCAGCTCCAGCTCTCTGGCATTGCTCACAAGTAGAGGACTCTCCAGGCGTCTTTGAATATGGTAGGACAATAGAACCCACAATCCAACACCTTCCGTCTAGTCCTATGTGGTCCAAGGTGTCCTCCTACAGCTGAGGCATGACAGAACTGAAGTACATACTCGATCTCATAGTCCGGAATGCACCTATGAATAACCTGGTCACTGCAAAAACACCATAAATAAGGGTCATCCCATACATAATACTTGGCATCACTCTTAAGTCTATCTCTCTAAGCCCTGAATGCCAAGTTTGGAAAACAAATACAACAAGATAATTTACAATGTCAGCAAACCAAGGGGTAATGGGAATGGGATGGGAATCATGTAAAACCATAAGATGCTCATCCGGGAAGTTATCCCGGATAGGAAAAGAATCCTCCTCTCTCTTAATGCGGCTCAAATGGTCTTCTACAAGGTTATGCACACCATTTATATCTTGAATATTCAAGTCAAACTCTTGGAGTAGTAGCATCCACCTAATCAGCTTGGGTTTGGAATCTGTCTTTTTCAAAAGAAACTTAAAAGCAACATGGTCACTGAAAAAACCTACTCTAGAGCCTAGCAAATAAGATCTAAACTTATCAAGTGCAAAAACAATTGCTCACAACTCTTTCTCAGTAGTAGTGTAATTCACCTATGTTGCACCCAAAGTCCTAGATGAAGGTAAATCACATGAGACAACTTACCAACCCTCTAATCTAATACAAATCCCAATGCGTAGTTTTATGCATCACACCAACTCAAATGGAAGTATCCAATATGGTGGCTGAATGATAAGTGTAGTGGTGAAAGCTCTCTTGAGGTAATCAAATGCCTCTCTACACCGCTAACCAAACTCATGGTGGTAAAGACTATATGAAATTCATTTAGGTGTTTATGATGATCCTCACCTGCAAGACCATGGAACGTGGGCAACAAATCTATTAATCCAAACTTAAGCTCATAAGGTACATCTATATCAGGATATTGAATGCATAAAGTCTAAATAGACACATCAGGTGCAACAAGCTTTCTTAAATTCCTCTCAACCATATTATCAAAATAAGAATGAATAAAATCAGAATGAAAAGAAATGGAAGAAACAGAAACAAAATCACTATTTGAATGAGAAAAATAGATACTATCAGACAAAGACTCAGTACTACTATCAGAATTATTCACAGAAGTAATCCTCGCTTGCCTAACTTGCCTATGATATGTTTTATCAATTTCTGGATCAAATGAATATAAGGAACTTGGATTTTCTCTAGTCATACACTAATCATACCAATAGAACAGTAAAATCAAGTATACAACAGTAAGAAAGCATATAAAGGTGGCTTATATCAAATGAGCAGAAATCAACAAGGGGAATGCATGACAAATACTCTAATATGATAGTATTTAACCATAAAAAATATTCAGAAAAAAACACGAAAGCCTAGCTATGTAAACTATCTAAGACAAAATGGGAAAATTCAACCAATAAAACATAAAAAAATACAAATGAAATAGTAAACAAAGTTTTATGGCTAAAATACTTGGCCTAAGCAGCCATAGGCAGCTTAAAACGGTCCAAATGGCATTTTCCACCCAAAAAGCATATAAAATTTGCTAAATTCTGTCTTCCCTAGTTCAAGTTATGTCTATTTCAAGTTAAAAGTTGAAAATGAGCTAGTGCAAAGTCTTATCTAACTTTCTGGGGGTATTTAGGTCCAACCAAAGTATCTACAATTCATTATTAATCATAAGTAATATGGACACAAAAATTGAAGCAAAAATAATACCTCTAACTATGAAAACTAAGAATGTCAGATTGCAATAAAAATAGTAAACCAATATGAAAAACACAGAAATACACTAAGAAAAGAACAGGATCTGAAACTTAATCTCAATTTAAATTTAAATTGAATTAAATTCCCCGGCAATGGTGCCAAATTTGATCGAGGTCATACTCAATCAAATAATTTGAATTTAAGTGTAGTAGGATTGAATCAACCCCAAGTCATCTCTCAAAGGAATTCAATAGCAATTAAATAAAATCAAATTTTAGATCAGACTTCTGAAATGCAGAACTTCAGACAGATCTTCAGATGGGTAAACTTCAGACAAGGTCTTCAGACAGATGACTTCAGATCACCTACTTTAGACAAAACTTCAGAACGTGTATTTTAGACCACTAACTTTAGAACCATATTTCAAACACAATCTTTAGATAACATACTTTAGATAGTCTTAATAATGCATATTTTGGAACATAACATAAACAAGGGGATTTTGCTTGTTGTTTAGAAACAGTAATTCATAAGTAGAAATGCATGAGTAAAACAGTGTAAGAAAATAGTTTGATTCTCTCGTTCATTCACAGTTGGATCCTTCATTAGTTAAAATGCATCGACTTCAAATTCTTAAATAGATTCGAATTAACCAATCAAGCGTCAATTAATTCATCAATTATCTCATTTAAGAACTAAGCGAACTTGCCAGAACTAAGCGAACTGATGGTATCTAATAATTTACCTTTTGAATTAAGCAAACAATAAGTTATTTAGAATTACGAAAACTAAACTAGAATTCTGGAAGAAGAGCGGAGTTGAATTATCAATAAGCGTTCAAATTCAATTCAAAATTCAAAACCTAGAATTCTAAAGGAGAAGACGAAATGGAACCTGTTGGAGAAATTGAAATACGAAATTGAATTGTAGTAAACCTCAAAATCCAGTGTGAAATTACTTAAGAATCAATCCTCAAACGTTTAGCTTTCCTCGGAGAAAGAACAGAAAATGAAAATACAAAAGGAAGAAGAATAATAACGTAGAGAGAAAAGCCAAGATTCTCAAAGCTGAAATCTGTAACATGTGAAGCATAAGTTGGACAATGTAGAAGCAAATTTCATTTTGAAAACAAACATTACTAATATAGCACCAATTTTGGCATTTTCCTTTTGGTGTGTTATAATATTCCTTTCATTATAAAAAGGCTTGCTACTTGCGGAGTGTTTATAGTCATAGCTAGGGAAGAAATGGTCACTGATTCGTGTATGCAACATAATCATGGATTCATAGCTTAGGCTCTGACGTTAAGAGTAGTAAACCTGGCAAGCAATTTTCAACTATACCCAGGATTTGTTTGTATTTGAAAACCTGGAGCTAGAGTAAAAGCTTGAAGAGTTTAATAGGAGATTTAATTTAAGGGGTTCTAGGGGATATCTACTTAGGGAGCTCTAAACCGCTAGTTTCCTTTCAATTACCAAGTTCGTTTTTTTGGTCGACTTTTTTTTCTTGTCTTGCTTTAGGAAATTTGGGCCTTTACTTTTCGCACCGCGTTTTTTTTGCTATTCTCACCCCCATATTTTTTTGAAATTTTATAAAACCCAAATCTACCCTTCAATTAATTGGTTACGGACAAGGGTGTCCGGGAATGGTTCCCGGACAGCCTTGTCCGTAAGCCATTTTTTATAAAAAAATATAACTTCCGGACAAGGCTGTCCGGGAACCATTCCCGGACACCCTTGTCCGGAAGTTATACTTTTTATTAAAAAATGACTTAAAGGTGGGAAGGTTGTGGTTTTAACGTTATTGAAACATGTTCTTCTATGGATGCAGGGGTGATGCGCAGTGGGAAAGATGGGGTACAACGGTGGTGCACACGGTGGTGGGGAATGGAGGCCGTGGCAGCAGCTGGGCTGCACAGTGGTGATCCGAGCAGCAGTGAACGACGTTCACGCGACTCACGGTGGTGAGGGGAGGGTTCTCTCTTTTTGTTTGATTTTTTTTTGTTTGGTTTCATGATTGATTCTGAAAATCGGTTTCCCCAAAAATGGGTCCTTTGTAACTGAGAAAAAATGGGTCCTTCTTTGCTCTCCCAAGTCCTCCGTCGCACGCAGAGCCGTTGGAGCTACTGTCTCCCGTCAAGGCCGTGCACCTATTTTCTCCCTTCCCTGCCACTGTGTTTCCATGTGCAGGAGCAAAGGTAATGTTTTTGAATCTTCTATTTCATTTAATTCATTATTAGAAAGTTGTCTGCACTTGGTGGTAATGGTGGCACTTGGTCGAGGGAGGGGGCGCTGTGGGAAGGGGAAGGGGGTGGGTGGCTGGGAAGGGAGAGAGGCAGTGAGGGAAGATAAAAATGATGTGGGGTGGGAATAGCAAAAACCATGGTGCCAAAAATAAAGGCCGTAAATTTGCGTGATTATATCCTTGGGCCTGACCCATTTGTCTTTTGGATGTGGATCCTTAATTATATGATGGCATATTTCTGCAAGTTCCGGACACACCTATCCGGAAACAATTACGGACAACCTAGTTCGTATGTGTTAACATCTTGCTTACGGACACTGATGTCCGTAAAATACTTCCGGACATGTTTGTTCGGTAATTTCCTAAAACACGAATCCGCTAAAGAAAATGCAGAAAAAACACAGTGGGGAGAAGTTGTACATGCGAAGAACTTCGTCTTGCAATGCTAGCCTGGTGGAAGGTCCAACTTGGCCGGAAAAAACCACGGTGATGGTGATGGGAATCGTCGGTTATGACAAGGGTGATGATGGTGCTGATTGCCGCAGAGAGAGACACAGACCGGAAGCAATGCGTGCGTGAAGTGAGAGGGGGGGAAAATGAAATTGAGTTTTTCAAAATTTTACTAGGGGTATTTTTGGGTTTTTAAAATTATCAAAAAATAGGTGGGGTGTGAATAGCAAAATTAACAGTGTGAAAAGTAATGGCCTTTACACAATACAAGTCACTTTTATCGGCGATAAAAAAAAAGGTCAGTTTTATTGAACAAGAAAAAAAAGATAAGCCACTTTTAGTTAACAGACCAAAAAGAAAAGTCTCTTTTGGTTACTTTTTTTATAAAGCAGCTAAAAAAATGCGCTAAGTGAGATTTACAAGTTTCTACATTAATTAAGCTTATAAACTTTTTTAAGTTCAGTCACATCAATTATAAGAATTGGATTAATGTGAAAACACTTCTTTACTTTTAGAAATATTTTCTATTTATATTTTCTATTTTTTAATTTTATTTATTAAAATATTTTTAATTTTAATTATAAAAACATTATTTAATTTTTGTTTTTAAAGTTTTACAAGAAAAAGAGTTAAAACAACTTTGAATTTATTTTTCTATTTTCTATACAAAACATTGAAATAATAAATAAAACAAAACAAAATAATTGACATTGTTTATAATTAAAATTAAAAAACAAGAAATAAAAACAAAATATTTTTCTAAACATAAACGGGCATTTTTTTATGCGGATAAGAAAACATGCTAATATATAGTTGTCATTTAATATAATAGGTGCAAAATAATAATAATAATAATAATAATAATAATAATAATAATAATATTTCTTTATCAAAAGTTACAATTTATACGTAATAAAATATGCTAGTAAGGGATGTAATTAATAATAATTCCTTATCAAAAATTGCCAATTCATATATAGAATAACAAAAGATGCTAAGGGAACCTTTAATGGGATGCTCATTGAGGAACGATTTTTTTGTTGGTGCTTTAATACAATTAGTGATATATATATTAGCGGTTTAAAACCGCAAGTAACGCCTCTGAAAAATTGCTGCCCCATTAACTTTTCATATGCGTTACTGATGGTTTCAAACCTTCGGTAAATGTTTCATTTTTATTTTCCTACATTTTTTTTGTAGTTTTAAATCACCACAATTATTTTTATTTTTTCCTAGATTTAGAGATGGTTAAAAACTATCACAAAGTGTGTTTATTATTATTTTATTATTAATTAATCGAAATTTTTTAAATTAAAAATTTTAAAATGTAAAAAATGGGTGAAGTGTAATGGTGAGATCCATTTAAGACACGTGTATAATAAAAAAGTGAGCTGTTGGGCTGGAAATGAGAGGTACTTAATAAGACTTGATGATGTGTAATGATGGGACCCGTTTAAGATATGTGAATAGTGAAAAAATGGAGTTGAGATAAAGATGGCTTAATAAGGGATTCTAATATTGGATCCACAAGTGTTATAATGGCTGAGCTAAAGGGAAATTTTTACCGTTATGCCCTAGTCTTGGGAGAAATGCTTTTATTAGGTGAGTTGAAATTGACTCTACTTCAGCTTTCATTTGAGTGAAGCATGATACAAATAGATAAAGTGGCAGACTGGCTAGCAGGATTTTCACATAACTTAATTAGTACTACTTTTGTTACCGCGGGTTACACAAAATGCAGAATCAATTCCACATAATTGATTTTAGGGTTAAATATGTTTTTAATCCTTGATTTTTGACCTGAATTTAGTTTGAATCCCTAAATTTTAAAACCATTGGTTTGGGTCGCTCATGTTCTGAAATCATGTAACTTTAGTCCCTCCCCTTAACATCGTTAATTTTGACGCTGACGTGAGGTCAGTTTGTCTAATCACTTTCAATAACCATGATGTGGCAATGGAATAACAACTCAGTTCATTCAGTCAGTTTTGTGGCCTTCCCTATTTATGAAAAATGTGAAGTTAAATTTAATAAAACTCTAAATAAAAAGTGTAATTCTATTGCCACAACATCGTCATTGTAAATTATGTGATTAGATGAACTGGCACAAAAATTCTTTTGTTACATCAGTGTCAAATTAACAATGTTAAGGTGAGAGACTAAAATTACATGATTTCATAACATGAGGGATTAAAGTTATGTGATTTAAGAACATGAGGGACCCAAACCTACGATTTTAAAGTTTAGGGACTAAAACCTAATGCAAGTCAAAATTCAAGGACTGAAAACATATTTAACCCTTGATTTTAAATCGTTTTCTTCCAATATATATTTCATAAAACATGCATAATTTATTTTTAATCATTGATTCTCGAATCAATTCTACTCAATTATAAATCAAACAAGTACTTAGATGTTGGCCTTCATTTGCTCAATCATCCCTAACTCCCCTCTTAGGATAATGGGCATTTTAATTTCTTATTTGGATCTTGGTATCTTGCTGATGTCTCTTTCTATCATAATATAATAAGTTCAATTTGGGAGCTTCACGATCTCTTTGTAATCAACAATAAGAAGAAAAAAAAATAAAATAAAAGGGTATCAGTTGGTATAGGGACTGAATTTAATTAATAACAGATATAAGGTGGTGTTATATCATTACATATGAACTGCCCGTAAAACTAGTGATATATTAGTGGCCAAAAAGCTTCATTGAACATCAATTGAAGGTGAGCTTTAAGTAATTTCTAGTAACTTCAGTGATAATCTTCATTAAATTACATTTAAATAAACGAGCTTTCATTCAATGAAAATTTTGATGGATTAAATTCTTATTTCTACATTGGTTCCGAATTAAAAACTTTCTGAAATTATAACTAAGAAGTAGCAATCCATAAAGAACACGAATACAAAGCTAGAATTGTCAATATATAGCAATACCCATTTTGGGTTATATAATCTAACAAACACCCTTAAATGGACACCAACGTACTGTACCAGAATAATAGCTCTTGAGCACAAAAAATAGGCATAGCTAGCAAAACTAATAATTTTGAGAAACCACACGTTCATTCACATCTCACCACACCCTAAAGATATACATTTACCCATTCTTCTCTCGTTTTGATTTATACGCAAATCATGCTCAACCACCCACGACAAGTTCAAACCTCACCAATGACCAAATTGGGTTTTGAACACAAACCTCCAAACCGTTAATTCCTCATAGCAGGTAACATATATAAACCCCTCAACCCTCCCATTTCTCTTCAGGCTTGGTTTCGGTAAATAAAATCCAAAAAAAAAAAAAAAAAATAAGTTTGTGAAAAGATGGGTTCCAGAACCTCTCCTCTTCTCTGCTTGGCTCTTTTGCTAGCAGTTTCTTCAGCTCATGCATTTGACATCACACAACTGCTAGGCCAATACCCAGAATTTTCCTCATTCAATAAGTACCTCACCGAAACCAAGCTTGCAGACCAAGTCAACAGCCGCAACACCATCACCGTCCTCGTCGTTGAGAATGGCGCTCTCTCCGCCGTCTCTGGTAAGTCCCCACAAGCCATTAAGGCCATCATCAGCAGCCACGTCATCCTCGACTACTTTGATGAGAAGAAGTTGATGGAAGCTCAAGGTAGCAGCCAGCAATTGACAACACTCTACCAAGCCTCTGGTCTCGCCGTGGACCAGCAAGGTTTCCTCAAGGTTGCACTCGTCGGTGAGGGCGAGATCGCCTTCGGCTCCGCCGTTAGTGGTGCTCCCGTTGATGTTGAGCTTGTGAGGACTGTCACCAGTGAGCCTTACAATATTTCCATTCTTCAAGTCTCCAAACCTATCACATTCCCTGGTGTTGATTCTCAGGCTCCATCTCCACCATCCAATGCTCAGTCTCAGCCACCACAGGGTGCCAAGACCCCAGCTCAGGGTGCTGCTAAGGCTCCACAAGCTGCTAAGGCTCCTGCTGCAGGAACTCAGACCCCTCCAGTGCCAGCACAAGCTGCAAAGGATCCCGTGCCAGCACAAGGTGCCAAGGCTCCTGCTGCAGGTACCCAGACTCCTCCTGTGCCGGCACAAGCTCCCAAAACACCTGCACCAATACAGAGTGCTAAGGCTCCCGTGCCGGCACAGGGTGCTAAGGCACCTGCTCCTGCTAAGGGACAGGCTACCGCTCCTGCACCTTCTGGTGAGGTTGCCGCTGATGCTCCAGTTACCGCTGATGCCCCAGCAGCTGAAGCACCAGTAGCAACAAGCCCAACTGCGGCCCAGGCTCCTGGTCCCGTTGCTGGTGAGGCTGATGCTGCTGATGTTCCCAGTAGCAGCTCTTCACGCAGCAAGATAAGTTTGATTGGGGCTGTGATGGGCTTTGCTTCTCTCTTGGTCGTTTTGTAAAATGATTCACAAGGCAAAAATTTGATTGATATATTTACGTTTTAATTATAATAGTAGATGGAGGAAGGAGAAGAGGAAGATGACTCATCTTGAAGAAAAAAAAGAAAACAGTATTGGAAGAGATATGGAAGAGTTTTGTTGTTATTGAAACTATTTGTCAATAACATTAAACTCTAGTGACTTAGTATTTCTGAGATTTAAATGGAAAATTTGATATTTTTCATGCTTGAATTGAGGATATGTGCTTCGATCATTTTCATTTCCATATTATCTTACTATCTTATTCGTATTAATGCACTACAAATTTGAACTCCCCCATTCTTTACATTTTCGTGAGATACAAAGTACAAAGTATGAATTCAATTTTAGTAGACCATATATATATCCTTTACAAATTCATTATGTAATAAGTGCGCCTGCAAGATTTGGAGCTGATAGATTAGATCGTATAAATTGAAGAAAATATATAGAAAATGGTAATAAATATTAATATCATGTCACCCATACATGACAAGATAATATATAACAACCTAACAACTCCTAAGGGGCTCTTACATAAAAAATATAATTTAGAAATGAAGTTACTAGCTTTTTACCATGTGAAATTAGTATATTCATTCAAAATTCTCAATATAGTATGAGTTTTGTAACCAAATAATATATATATATAGTATGAGTTTAAAAGTATTTGCTAGGTCGTGGTAAGTAATTGTAACTCATGAGGTTGGAAAATACAAAAGCAAAGTTATAATTTGGATTAGCGAAATTGGGAGATTTTGAGCAAATTATACTTTCCATCTACTACTTTAATACTTTTTTAAAAAAAGAAATTGAAGAATGCAAGTCGTAATTACTAAGTAAATTTTGGGCTAGGAAACATGATTTAGGAGTGCGGCTGGGACGAAACCGCACTCTTAAAAGTATTGGAGTGCGGTCAAGTATAACTGCAATCTATGAAGAGCTGTCTAACTGCAATCTAAGTGCCCTTCGAGAAAGTACGTGCGTTCTCTGCACCCAACCCTATCCTCATTTCTATTCCTCCACAAAATTCTCTGAATCGAAATGGCATCACATCGAGGAGCTCAAGCGCGATTTGGACGAAGGCATGAAGCTGCAGAAGAGCCTGGTGAATCTGCTCTTCAAGGAATGGTTGTTGAAAGCCAACAAAGTAGCAGTAAGAACCCTAACCCATTTCAGATCCAGTCACCCCTATTACTTTAATTTCTTTCATCTAATTTCTGTGAACCCTAACTCATTCGCTCTAGAGAGCCTAATCTGTATTCTAATCTGAGCTTTGGTCTTTCATTTACGATTTAGGAAATTTTGATTCACTTGAATTGCGAGTTGGGCTTTTTGACCAAAATAAGGTAAAAAAATAAATTAATTACCTGATTAATGTAAAAAAATTTCTATTCACCAATCTGGGTAAATTCTACCACTTACAGAGTTCAGCTTTTTTGGGAGACGCAAAATGAAAATGCGACTCCCATGCCGGTGTGAGGCGCAAGACAGGAATGCGCCACTAGTAGCAAAACAATAATCCTACCTATTAAAAGTTTATATGTACTTTTATCCATCTCTTTAGTAGAATACTAAATTTCAATTTTTAGAAATCTATTTTAGTTAGAGTCGTTGAATTTTCCAGTCATAATAAGATTTTATAAATTGGTTAATTGTTAGTTATTTTGCCATTTTTATTCTAATTTTCATTTCTATTTATATACATGTAATTGTTTCTGATATTTTATAATATATTAAAATTATAATATACATAAATATAATTTAATTTTTTGACAAAATAATTTTGCAATTACTGTAGAACATTTATAAATTAATACTCGATAAATTAATAATATTTTTAAAATAATAATTTTTCTCGGTTCCGAAATAAGATAATAATTTTTCGAAAGACCCTTATATAAATTTATGGCCCCTTCAATATTATAAATTAATAATTCTATAAAATTACAAATATAACTAGGACAACTTAGTAAAATATGATTCTATTGTTGTTTGCTTCTTCTTAAAATTTAAATCTAGTTGTATTCCATCTCTAACTTTCCTTATTGCATCCAAAAACTCTAGTGTTACATTCTCATAGTGCAACAAAAAATTGCTAAGAGTTGTTGCCACTATGAGTGCTTCATTCCACGTAATTGGTTACAATAAACATTTTTTTCAGGGGAATATATTATATATTTAATTAGTCACATTGTACATGAACATCACTCAATTAGTCAATAAAATATACATATGTTTCATTCATGAAGAATAATGTAGATTTGTTAAATCAAAAAAGATCTCTTTAAATTAAAACCTCACAAAAATAGACATGTTGATTAGTGTAATAATCTTACTTTATAATTTAAATCTTATGCAATAGAATCTTACTTTATAATTTAAATATTAAAAGAAATTTATGTAGATATTATTAATCCAAAATTTAATATTTAGTTTATTATTATTGTAAAAATGAATCATAAGCTAAATAAAAGAATTACAATATTTATATTTACTCTTGTAATTTAAATTTAAATTTAAATTTAAATTTAAATATATTTTATATAAACTGTTATTTCCAGTGTGATAAATTTATAAAATAGAAATTATAATTAGAAATAAAAATTGCAAAAATAACTCTAACAACTAGCCAATTTATAAAATCTTATTATGATCGGAAAAGATTTAATGACTCTAACTAAAATAAAATTTTAAAAATTGAAATTTAGTATTCTACTAAAGAGATGGATAAAGCTACATATGAACGGTCATGATTTAAACCAGTTCTCCAGGTCACCCATAAAGTTTTATATTTTATAAAATTTCATATCGGCCCCTATTTTATGTATTGCAAATTTCTCTGTTTTGAGTTTAAAAATCTTGAAATCCATTTCATTCCAAAAAATTACAAAATTAATTGGATAAAATATATTTTTATATATCTTTTTTCTCATTTTCCATCTCCCCGCACTCCGGTTATTAATTCGTTCACCTCATTATCAATTTAAATATGAAGACATCTTCATTAAAGAATCGTCACTAATTTAGGGTGGATGACCAACTTTTATTTTCTAGCTTCTCATAAATATTGTATTGCTTATACTATTTCTATCTCCTTATTCTTAGAGTTGTAATATAAAAAAATTATTCATAGGTTTTCGTCTAAGCTAGAGTAAAGAAATAATAAAATCCAACAAATTAATTAAGATTCCTAACAATTAAAGATTAAGGAGGAAGTGTACAAATGAAATGCACTAGCTGGAAAAAAAACCTCTCCTCTTCTCCTAAATAATCACCTCACTCTCAAGCCCTTCATATTCACTCCTTATGCACTAGGTACAAAAATGCTCCATTTTAAAATTCATTTTATTAATAATGTATTTTAATTAATTAAGAAAGAAAGAGAAGCACACCAATATCTAATAGGGTTATGTGAAAGAGATAATAACATGAGATGGAACAAATGAATCTTTTATCACCATTGAACTTTAAAATCAGAGTTTGGAGAACGATGATGGAAAATAGACTAATCACAATAGTAAAGAGTCCAAGTTGGAGAATGATGATGCTTCTCTGAAATTGATTCAAAATGAAAAAATCCAATATCAAAGGATTATGTGAGGGGGAAAGAAATATGGTGGCAAATGGGTTCTCAGAAGATGAGAACTGTGAGGGAGAAGCAGAGTGCGATAGTGTGGCGTGAAAGATTTGAACTGAGGCATGGCCATGGAAGAACGCGATGTGGTGGTTGAGAGGGAAAAAACGATAGTGAAAAAGAGGAAGTGACACGATGAGGAAGAGGGCGGGGAAAGAAATTTTATTTTTTTTATTAATATTACATTTTTTTTCGGTAAACTTAATATTACATTTTGGGTACCGCACCAACCTGATATTGCAGGTAAAATCTAGGTTGTAACTTACCTCCCTTTGTTAAAGGATGTATAATAGATGCCACCATTTTAGTGTCACCATCATTGTTTTGATCAAACATTACCAGTACTTACCATTCAAAAATTCAAAAAACATTTAGCTGTACTAGTGACGCATTCCCGTCTCGGCCTCGCACTAGCTAGCATAGAATCCCCTTTTTTTGGCCAAATCTTGCTAAAGATTCTCCTTTATTTAATCAAATCTCCCTTTTCATTTTTGTGACAAAATAAAGGAAAATAAGTGAGATATCAAATAATAATAACGACCATAAATGTCAAATAAATCACTTAATAACCCAAAATAAATATATAAAATAACAAGTTATCATCACTCAAGAACAAGTTATGAGCAATTAGAAGAGGCAATATATCAAACACCTAATGGGGTGGATTATGCGCACCAACAACCTCTCTAAATCAAGCAATTGCAAGCATTTCAAACAAGCTGAAAGCAGCATAAAGGCGCCTCGGGCCTTGGAAACAGTCTAAGTCCGAATTACAATGAAATAGATTAAGAATTACACAAGATTTTGAGAAAAAAATCAGCACTAAACAACCATAATTGCAACGCCCAAAACACCTCCAAACAGCCCCCAAATTGCTCAATTCAACAAAGCTATGATGACCAATTGATAGCAGGAAAGTTACAGATATAGAATTGAGCAAAAACAACCGGTTAGAAGTGAAATTCAATTAAAGTAATCAGCTGGGCAGCAAGTAATATCACACATGAAATCAAAGGAAAATGAGAAAAAATGAAAGAAGAGAAGATAAAAGAGATGGATCGATTTGCGCCACTGATGAAGTCAACCCCTTCAACAGATAAACCAGCAGTGTAGATTCGTCACCAGCTCGTGGAACCGGATAAGAAACACAATGGTTTAAGCAAGAAACATCAAGCCTCTCAACCACACAAGGGAGAGCATAAGCTCTATATTAGAATGAAGATTAGCTTACAAATGAGGAGAAGACCCCCTTTTATAGAGCTATGGGCAGCCAACTCAAGAAAGGCAAAAATAAAGAAGACTAAGAGCCTGTTTGGGTGGGACTTCTGCAGAAGTACTTCTAGTGAAAAAAATAGCATGAATCAAAGAGGTCGAGTGCATTTAACTTCTCCATAAGTTAAAATTAGTCTTTGTAGACCACCTACTCCAAAACCTCTCCCATTTAACTTCTCCAAAAGTAACTAATTTTAACTTATGGAGAAGTTAAATGCATTTGACCTCTTTGATTCATGCTATTTTTTTCACCTAGAAGTACTTCTGCAGAAGTTCCACCCAAACAGGCCCTAAAAACCTCCTAACATGGGTTTTGATTTTATGACTCCTATCCCAACTAGCCTAGCTTCACCTTAGCCACTTAAACCCTCTAAAATAGCGCCCAAAATGAGAGTACAAGGGAGGAAAATTACATGAAAAATGAAGTACAAGTAAATCCTCCTATCAAACTATGGATTAGAGGCCATGATTAGTTGGTCCTTTATTTTTTAGAATTAAAATTACAATTAAAATAGAAGAAAATGGATGGTGTTGACCAAGATTAATATGGTTAATGTTGACTTAAGAAAGTCAACTCCTCTTGCTTTAGACTTCATGCGCCCCAATACTAGCCTTGTTAGTCCAAACTCCCTTGACTCTAGCTGCTGCTTCCACAGGCAGCATGCCATCAATAGATTAACCATTAATTATTCATAATAATTAGGCTATGAATGTACACTAGATTTTTTTAATTTCGGAATTTGTACATAATATAAGTGAAAGGACTAAGGACGGACATCGAGCTTAATTAATGTTAATTTGCCTGGCTAGATTAAACTTCATTGATATAATTAACACTAGATGCAATGCATGGGCAATATAAAGAAGGCAATTTGGTGAACATGATGTGACTGAGGGAAGCAATCTTTATGTCTACAAACTTGAACTTAATTAAAAGAATCTCAGGTGAACTTAGAGTATTTAATCACATTACGACTGAAATTAAAATATTTCCTTCCCCAGGCACATTTTAGCTCACACCAATATTATTTAAATACTTTCCCAGAATAAAAATGCCCATTATTTTTTTTAATGCTTTCATGTTTCTCTTTAAATTTTTAATCTGTTATGTCATTTCAAACTCAATGTGAGTGGAAAGGGATAGTATAATTCTTAACAGCTCCTCCATATCGAAAAATAAATAGTTCTATGACATGGTGATTCAATCACTAAATTCATTTTATATGTTATGTCATAATTATAAATATATGATGCCAAGGTGTATGCCTTCCTTTCTCATGTTGATGCAGGTAGAGTTACTGTAGAGTAAATGACTTATAGCTTTGGGACCCTTTTGCTTGACCTTCTTAGTGGAAAACATATTCCTTCAAGCCATGTAAGTTTCTTTCCTTGATAAAAAAATGAATTTTTTTACCTAGAAGTACTTCTGATTTAATAAAACATAGATGTGAAAATGAATTTTTTTAAATAAAGCTTGAATCTCCTAATGTTAGCTAAACATTTAGTTATTGTTCAATGCTATGTTGTTTCTTTGGCAATACTGGCTTGGGCTAGACTTCTTCCCCGTAATTGTATTTTTTTTATTTAGTATGTGTATAAAGTATTTAGGTAAAATGTTGTTTTTCAGAAAATGTTACCTTTAGCTTCGGATTAGCTATGCACATTTTCGTAGCTAACAACTTCAGAAAAACAAAAAAAGGCACTTGGAGTGCGGTTATGGAACCTCACAAACCTCACTACAAGTTTGTGCTCACTAGGATAGCATCCACTTGGAGTGCGGTTCCAACCTCAGTCTTTAGCAATGCGGGACTACACTCCAAACCCAAATTTGTTGTAGTATATATGACTTGCATTTTTGTCTTTTAGACACCATGTAAGGCATATATATACATTTTTATTTGGACAAAAAAACTTAAATCTTTTCTTTGAAAGCAATTAAATGTAGGGGTGTTTTAGTAATTTAAAATTTACAGTTTCTGTTTTTTGTTTTAAGAACCTAATTTTCTCAAATTCTTTTTTTTTTTCAATAAATTGGAGAGCAAAAGTCCAGAAAGAAAAGAAACTAAGAGGGCACTCTTCTAGGAAGGGTCACACCTAACTGATCCTGGAATAAAAAAATTAGAACATCCTTGGGGAGGAGAAAGAAAAACATGGAATCCTAATGTGAGATATAAAGCCAGATTAGCCATAAAATAAACTATTCTATTGGCTTCTCTATAAGTGTGAGTAATGTGAACACGCCAAGAAGGATGAATAAGCTCCTTAATTGCCTGGACAATCTGATGGCAAGGGTGTCTAGATCAGCAACCTCTAAAAAACATATTAACCGCCACTTAGAATCGCATTTTTCCACCGTACTATCCCCACCCTTTACCGTTGCGCTTAATGAGAAGGCTTTCTGCAAAGGTGCTGGGAAATCCCATCCCCAAATCCCCCATGTCCTCTGCCATGTCAGTCTTCTGTTAAGGAGCTCTAATGGTCAATCACCAATAACAATTTCTCATTCCAAATTTAAGTTCAAATTCATATTTATAGTGAAGAGAAATTATCACTCAAATAAATAAATAGACATTATTTCTCCCTACAATTTATATTTTAGTAACATAATTTATATTTGAATGCGTGAAAGATTGAATAAGAAGAAGCGATCATCAACGGCGGTGGCTGTAACGTCCTAATTTCTAATCTGAAGATTTAGTCTGTTGGAAACCAAATCCTGAATTTCTGAAATTATTTTGCGCCATTTAGATATCGGATTACACAACCATATATCATTCAAGCTACCAACGCTCATTTAAACAACATATGATGACAAAAACTGAATAAATATACATAATATTGCCGAAAATGGCTACAATCATCCAATACACAATAACAAGTTGAGGATACCCCCATACAAGTCTCCTGACATAAAAGAGAGTAAAAGGCACACATGTATAGTCATATCCCCTTCTAAAAGAATATAAAATCCATACTTCCAAATAAAACATTAATAAAAAAGGGCTACACATGCCCACTACAAAATGATAACCAACAGCTCCAAGCTCCTAGATCATGGGCCTATGCGTGGAGGTACCTGCACATCTAGAATGTGGTCCATGAACCATGTGGTGAGACAGGGTCTCAGTGGATAAAGCATACAACAAGCAGTGTAGGGAGACCGGCAGATGCAATGCACATATAATAATGTAAAGCAGTAAACATAAGCTAGAAGGGGGGAGTTGAATAGATTCACAAAAAAAATTATTTACTTAACTTTCAAAATTCGTTTTTCCCTTCAAAAAGTTTTGCTTTTAAAATTCTTTCAAATATCAATTTTATCAATTTATCAGAGTTTAAAATCAAAAGATATATGTGAGTGCAGCAGATCAAAGATATTCCAGCAGGTAATTGATTACCAATTCAGTGCGTAATTGATTACCAATTTGTATAACAGTTGGTAATTGATTATCAAGATTGATTCCTCAAGATTAATGATTCTTCAAACAGTAAACAAATCAAAGTTTCAGAAATCAATCAAATTACCTATTTAGTTTCTGTTATTTTATCAATCAAGAACCAAATTTATATTTCCAAGAATTACAATTCAAGATAGTATAGGGATAGTGAAGATAAAACAATGATTTATACTGGTTCAGCCACTAAAAAGGGGCCTACATCCAGTTTTGATCTAGCACACCACTAAATCAGCTTTCACTATAGAAATGATTACAAACACTATGCACACTCAATCCTAAAGAAAGACTTTCTAACGAACAAAAGTTTTATCTCTTGCACCCCACAAGAGCATGTTCAATCGTGACACCTCGCCACTCGAACAACAACCTTACATATGACACCCCGTCAAAAGATTTCACAAACAATCTCAAAGAACACCCCATTCTTGAGATATCACACAATGTACTTCTCTATGAATCCCTATTCAAGAGACAATACAAACCAAAACAATTATTGTAAAAACTAAGTTTAGAACGATAACACCTTGAATGTGTAGATAAACTCCATGAGTGTATATCAATCTTCTTTTCAAATCATCTAATCTTCTTGAGTTGAGAGTTCTTCAGACTCTTGCAAAATTTCTGGACATGATGACTTCTTGAAGAATATTTTTCTAAAAAGAGTATTTTGATTTCTTACAAAATTCAGCTCTCTCTTTTCTCCATATGTATTCTAACTTTTTTTTTCTTCTTTTTCTCACACTTTTTATTTTCGAAATTCACATATTTATATAGTTTTAGAGTTTCAAAAATTAGTTAAACATCAGTTTAAAACGGTTGAAAATCGTCTAGAGTTTCTGCAGAGTCAGGGGTAATAGATTGGCTTATCAAGTAATAGATTACTCCAGAACGTTTAATTCCAGAACCCATTCACATGAAACAGGGGTAATCAATTACTATATGTGGTAATCGATTGAACCAGTGAGCACCAATATTTGAATTTCTCATCAGGTGAAGTGGTAATCGATTATCCTTATCAGGTAATCGATTATTTTCTTTCCTGTTCCAGAAATCATGTCGTTTTCAGTTTTGAATCAACTTGGGGTCAATTACCAACTAAAGTAATTGATTATACCAGAGACAAATCAATACTTAGTTGAGTAAATTAGCTTCCAAGCCATTCTAACTTGAAAACCAAAACACGAGTTCATCTTACATGATTACAATCCAAATAAAACCAATTAACAAACACATAACACTTGCATCCGAAAATGGAACTTGAAGTTCATCAAGCCTTTCAGAGATTGCCTCAATTCTGTCCTTCATGTCTTGATAATCCCTTTTCTAGGTTTTAGAAATTTCATTTAGCTTGTTAAGGACCATTTGCTCAAAGGCTGTGAATGGCTTAGGTTCAGCTTCTTCAAAATCTTCATCTTCATTAGGATTTTCTTCATTATTGATTTCATCTTTATTAAACCTACTATTTTCTGTTTTGACCAATTTCATCATTTTCAATGCTCTTTTCTTAACATCATGAGTTTCTCTAGTAATTTCCCTTGATTCACCACTTGTATCAACATCATAGTGATCAAGAACTTTAGATATGAAAACAGCATAAGGACATTTATAGTCAATTAATCTTCTGGTCTTCATCATATTATTGCTAATTGTAACTATCCAATTGACCTTAATATCGTTCTTTATAGCACGGATCATCATCATATCCTCTTCATTCAACTGAGCATAGTTGCTCCTCCTAGCTATTACAATCCATGCCAAGGTGTAATGTAACAATCTATCATTTACTTTCATTCCCTCGGTGTTGAAAACATATTTTTTCCTTTCTGATCTTTTAGCAGCTTGTTCATCTGCCCATTCATTTGGATTTACTAACAAAGATTTATACAGTTGAAGCTTATTATACTGAACTCCAAGTCTATCAAATTCTTCCATTGTAAGTCTAATTCCACCAGCAGTTATTCCACCTATATCTTTAAAAATTGAATCATCTATGCAAATCTTGGTTTTCTTAACCTCAGAACTCAGATTTCCATCTCTATCATAAAATAGGTTTGCATAAAAGATTTTAACCAAGTCAGGGTAGTAATGGCCTTTTAACTGAACAAACTTTTTAAGACTTTGTGATTCCAAATCATGTTGGAAAGTGTAACCATTTCTATTTAGCCAAGAAAAGGGAAGAACCTTATAAGAGATAATTTCTTTTCCAGCAAAGAAGTTGAAATAGGAATCTGCTTGACTTTTTGAGAAAAACCATGAATGGTTGTAGTTGATAGGTCTTGGTGGAGATTCTTCTGCAAGTCTCTTTGAAGAACCGGGTTTTCGAACTGGGGTTAGTTTTGGAGGACAAAATTATACTTCACTAGCAATATGCTTCATGCGTTTCCTTTTTCCTTTGCTTGAATCCGCCATTGAAGGTTGAGCAAGGTGGGTTGAAGGTGATGGTTTCTTAGAAATTTTGAGACTTTTAGAGTTTTTGGAGAAGGATTTCACTTAGGGTTTGAGAAATTAGGATTAAAAAGAAATTGAAGGGGTTTAAATATCATCATTGCCTTCTCTAAAATCGACTGAGACAGAACAGAATCGCAGGTAATCGAGTACTGAAAGACGATAATTGATTATCCCAGTGACTGTTAATATAGTTTTAATTTTTTTTAGCCAGATAATCGATTAGCATACTGTGGTAATCGATTGTGACAGAACGAATGCTTGAAGGATTCATTGCTTCAGTAAGGTAATCGATTAACATACATTGGTAATCGATTATAGCAGAGAGTTTGTATTTCTACTGAATTACAAACTTCCCGATTTAATAGATTACTTATGCAGGTAATCGATTAGCTTGCTACTAGTATGATTGAAAAATTCATTTTTAATGCATTTTGATAAAAACTTTCATGATGTTATGCAACTGATGAATGATATGCACAATTATACAGGCAATTTCACACAATTTAACTTAGAAAACATAGAGAAAATAGATTAGTTAAGATCATACTCACTAAGTATACCAAGTTCCCTTCTTAGCTTGTAAAACCTTTCTATTGGTAGTGGTTTAGTGAATATATCCACTAGTTGTGATTTAGTATCAACGAATTGAAATTCACAATCTCCTTTTTCCACGTGATCCCTTATAAAGTGATGACGTATTTCTATGTGTTTTGTTCTTGAGTGAAAGATCAGATTCTTTGTCAGGTTGATTGCACTTGTGTTATCACACCTCAATAGTATCTTGTCCAATTTCAATCCAAAGTCTCGTAATTGTTGTTTGAGACATATTGATTGTGCACAAAAACTCCCAACTGCAATGTATTCAGCTTCTGAAGTTAAAAGTGCTACACATGCTTGTTTCTTACTATGCCATGATACTAGACTGTTTCCAAATAGATGACACGTACCACTTGTATTTTTCCTGTCTAATTTGCAACCTGCAAAATCAGAGTCAGAATAACCAACAAGCGTAGGATTTGTACCTTTAGGATACAAAAGACCCACGTCTGTAGTTTCCTTGAGATACTCAAAATTATTTTGACAGCATTCATGTGTGACTCCTTGGGTGCTGCTTGATACCTAGCACACAAAAACACACTAAACATGATGTCAGGTCTACTTGTTGTTAAATATAAAAGTGAACCTATCATCCCTCTATATTTAGTTAAGTCTACAGATTTTCCTTGTGTATCTGCATCCAAGTAGCAGTTTGTTCCCATAGGTATGTTAGAACTTTTACAGCTTTCCATATCAAATTTCTTTATAAGTTCTTCTGTGTATTTCGATTGATGCAAGAAAATCCCTTTCTCCATTTTCTTAACTTGAAGACCAAGAAAGAAACTCAATTCTCCCATCATTGACATATCAAACTCCCCCTGCATCTTTTACACAAAGTCCTCACAAAGAGAGTGGTTAGTTGAACCAAAAATTATGTCATCCACATATACTTGTATAAGAAGTATATCATTTGAAGTATTCTTAAAAAATAGAGTCTTGTCAACCTTTCCCCTTTCAAAGCTTTGAGACAATAGAAATTTACTTAACCTTTCATACCATTGTCTAGGAGCTTGATTAAGTCCATAAAGAGCTTTCTTTAGCTTATAAACATGATCAGGAAAATTATGGTCAACAAAACCAGGAGGTTGAGAAACATAAACTTCTTCATCAATGAAACCAATTAAAAAGACACTTTTAACATCCATCTGGTATAGCTTAAAATCATATACACATGCAAATGCAAGAAGTAGCCTAACAGCTGCTAATCTAGCAACAGGAGAATATGTTTCACCAAAATCTATACCCTCTTGTTGATTATAGCCTTTGGCTACTAATCTAGCCTTATTCCTAGTTATTGATCCGGCTTCATCAAGTTTGTTTCTAAATACCCATTTTGTACCTATGACATTCACATTAGACTTGTAAGGCACCAATTCCCAAATATCATTTCTTTTGAATTGATTTAATTCATCATGCATGGCCATCATCCAATATTCATCATTCAAAGCATCATCCACACAAGATGGTTCAATTTGAGAAACAAATGTCATATATTCACAAAAGAGATTAAGTGAATGTCTAGTGGTTACTCCATTTTCAATATCTCCAATAATGTTGTCCAAAGAGAGATCTCTAGGCTTTCTCCATTCTTTGGGTAATGATTGTACTTCTTTAGGAACTTTCATTTGCTCATCAATGATGCTTGCTTCATCATTAGTTGGTGGCATATTTAATGAACCTGTATCTTCTTCATCACAAAAAGACTTTCCCTTTTTATGGGAATTAGTTTCATAAAAAACAACATGGATAGACTCTTCAACAGTTAATGACCTTTTATTAAAGACTCTATATGCTTTACTTATTGCAGAATATCCTAAAAACACTCCTTCATAAGCTTTAGCGTCAAATTTGCCAATGTCATCTTTTCCATTGTTTAGTATAAAGCATTTACAACCAAATACTTTCAGATGTGATATATTAGGTTTCTTGCCTTTAAAAAGTTCTTAAGGAGTCTTTTTGAAAAAAGGACGAATTAGAATTCTATTTAGAACATAACATGCAGTACTTACAGCATCAGCCCAAAAATATTTAGGTAAATCATTCTGATTGAGCATTGATCTAGCTAGTTCAATTAGAGACCTATTTTTCCTTTCCACAACTCCATTCTGTTGAGGAGTTCTTGGAGCAGAAAAATTGTGATCAATCCCATTTTCATCACAAAATTTCTCAAAATCTTCATTTTCAAATTCTCCTCCATGATCACTTCTCAAAGATTTTATTTTCAAATCCTTTTCATTTTGAATCCTTTTGGTAATTTTGATTAAAGCTTTGAAATCATTGTTTTTAGCAGATAAAAATGCAATCCAAGTAAATCTAGAATAATCATAAATTATTAATAAAACATATATGCTTCCACCAATACTTATAGTTCTTGAAGGACCAAATAAATCCATATGCAAAAGCTCAAGAGGTCTAGAGGTAGAAACATAATGTGTTGATTTAAAAGAAGCTCTAGATTGCTTTCCCTTTTGACATGCATCACATAATCCTTCCTTAGAGAACTTAATATTTGGTAGGCCTTTAACTAGTTTCTTAGATGCAAGCCTATTCAATTGTTCAAGATTTATATGTGCAATATGTCTATACCAAATCCAAGACATGTCATCCCTAGATGTCAAACATGCAATATTTGATGAGGTATGATCAATGTCAAGCATAATATTGTTTAGTCTTTTACCAACAAACATCACATTTTCAGATGCATCACATATTGTATAACATTCATGATTGAAGGAAATCTTATAATTTTTTATCACACAGTTGACTTATGCTCAACAAATTAAATTTCAGATCATCAACATATAAGACATCATCAATTGTGATTGAAGAATTATTACCAATACTTCTGATACCGAGAGTGCGACCTTTGTTATTATCACCATAAGTTATAGCCTCCTTCTTTTGCTTGTAGTGAGAAAAATTTGCTCTTGTCTCATGTCATGTTCCTAGAGCATCCACTATCTAAGTACCATAGAGACTGCTTTGCTTTTAGGCACACCTACAAAACCTTGTTGCTAAAATCTTGAAAACCTTTCAAGATTCCAGCTCTGATGCCAATTGTTGGTCCTAGAGGGAATCTAAAGGGGGGGGTTGAATAGATTCACAAAAAATTTTATTTACTTAACTTTCAAAATTCCTTTTTCCCTTCAAAAAGTTTTTCCTTTAAATTCTTTCAAATATCAATTTTATCAATTTATCAGAGTTTAAAATCAAAAGATATATGTGAGTGCAGCGGAACAAAGATATTGCAGCAGGTAATTGATACCAATTTAGTGCGTAATTGATTACCAATTTGTATAATAGTAGGTAATTGATTATCAAGATTGATTCCTCAAGATTAATGATTCTTCAAACAGTAAACAAATCAAAGTTTCAGAAATCAATCAAATTTATTATTTAGTTTCTGTTATTTTATCAATCAAGAACCAAATTTGTATTGCCAAGAATTACAATTCAAGATAGTATAGGGATAGAGAAGATAAAGCAGTGATTTATACTGGTTAGGGGCCTACACCCAGTTTTGATCTAGCACACCACTAAATCAGCTTTCACTATAGAATTGATTACAAACACCATGCACACTCAATCCTAAAGAAAGACTTTCTAACAAACAAAAGGTTTATCTCTTGCACCCCACAAGAGCATGTTCAACTGTGACACCCCGCCACTCGAACAACAACCTTACTTATGACACCCCATCACAAGATTTCACAAACAATCTCTAAGAACACCCCATTCTTGAGATATCACACAATGTACTTCTCTATGAATCCTTATTCAAGAGACAATACAAACCAAAACAATTATTGTAAAAACTAAGTTTAGAACGATAACACCTTGAATATGTAGATAAACTCCATGAGTGTATGTCAATCTTCTTTTCAAATCATCTAATCTTCTTGAGTTGAGAGTTCTTCAGACTCTTGCAAAATTTCTGGACATGATGACTTCTTGAAGAATATTTTTCTAAAAAGAGTATTTTGATCTCTTATAAAATTCAGCTCTTTTTTTTCTCCATATGTATTCTAACTTTTTTTTCTTCTTTTTCTCACACTTTTTTATTTTCAAAATTCACATATTTATATAGTTTTAGAGTTTCAAAAGTTAGTTAAAAATCAGTTTAAAAACGGTTGAAAATCGTCTAGAGTTTCTGTAGAGTCGGGGGTAATCAATTGGCTTTTTAGGTAATCGATTACTCCAGAACGTTTAATTCCAGAACCCATTCACAGGGAACAAGGGTAATCGATTACTATATGTGGTAATTGATTGAACCAGTGAGCACCAATATTTGTATTTCTCATCAGGTGAAGTGGTAATCGATTATCCTTATCAGGTAATCGATAATTTTCTTTCCTATTCCAGAAATCATGCTGTTTTCAGTTTTGAATCAACTTGGGGTCAATTACCAACTAAAGTAATCGATTATACCAGAGGCAAATCATTACTTAGTTGAGTAAATTAGCTTCCAAGCCATTCAAACTTGAAAACCAAAACACGAGTTCATCTTACATGATTACAATCCGAATAAAACCAATTAACAAACACATAACACTTTCCTAATACTAAAAATAAACAATACAAGTGCATCATCTATTGAAACTTGTTTGGAACTGCAAAATTAATATTAAATTTCTACTTCCTACAACAAAACCAAAACACCTTAATATTTGAGAGACATGACTACCACTTGTATCTTCCAATGAGGCTTAAGTCCAACATTATCTCTATCTCTGGGGCTAGACCTAAGCTCAGACTACAAGGATCGTCTTCCTTGGGGACATATCCGACCACTACTCTGGGACCGAAGTCCAAATATTCTGGGGACCAAAGTTTGTTATCTCTTTCTTAATCTCTGGGGGCTAATTCCCAAGTGTCTTATTAATCATCATAATATACACAACATGATCCTAATATAATAATACATTGAAATAGAAATAATAACAAAGGTAGTCCCACATAAAACCCTATCATCAATTCATAATCACAATATAAGTGTAAATCTCTAAGTAAACCCTAGCATCATGCTTATATCTAAGCTACCGGCAAATAAATCACACAACAATCACATACAAGCTCTATAAAGAGGGAGATAAGAGGTAGGGTTCATGAGGGAGAGCATTCACAAAATGAAGTGAAAGTGTGTGAGCTTTACTCACCATAAGGGAACTCTAATGGCTGAGAAAGAAGATTGGGGAAGGCTTGGAGATGAATCTCTTGGCTTGAAAATCCTCCTTCAAGCTTTAAATGCCATTTTCTCTCTTTGGAACCAAACTCTCTCTAGAACGAATGAGGAAGAAAGGAAAAGCCGGTAAAATGGTGCCCTAATAAATGGTTTTAAACCTACATGTGGGTTCTCGCTCAAGCGATATATTCTCACTTGAGCGAGTGGGTCGGGGCACAACTTTTCCTTCACATTCTCGCTCAAGCGAGAGTCTTCTCTCCTGGGCGAGAATGGACTACAAATTACCCCATCTCTGGAAGTTTCTTGCCTGGGAGAGCCCCTTCTCGCTCAGGCGAAAAACGTCGAGAGAGCCCCCAAACTACCCTGTTTCTTGCTTGAGCGAGCCTGTTCTCGTTCAAGCGAGATATACAGAATCTAATTTTTTTACGTTTTTGCTGCATAATTCGCTCAAGGGAGTTCATTCTCGCTTGAGTGAGAATGCTGAAACTTAGTTTCTTTACTTTCCACTCTTAATTATTCCTCCTATCCCTTCCTTTATCTTTTTCTTATTGTTTCCTTTTAGAATCATTAATATACAATCTTATATGTGTAATTAGCCTCAACTATCGAGATGTTACAATTCTACCCCCTTATAACAATTTTGTCCCCAAAATTGGCTAAAGAAAAGAATGAACATAAAATCCTTACCTTAACTGAATAAATCTGGAAATTGAGAATGAAGGTCCTCTTCCTTCTCTCACATTGCCTCCTCAGGCATCTGACCCTCCCAAAACACCTTCACCAGAGGGATTGTCTTATTCCTCAGGGTTTTGACACTTCTGTCAATAATCCGTGCGAGCCTAGTGGAAACTATGAGATCTTGTCTTAATTGCACTGATTCAGAGCTAATGATGTGTGAAGGGTCATGAACATATTTTCTCAGCTGGGATACGTAGAACATATCAAGGACTCGGGACAAATGAGGTGGCAAAGCAATCTTGTAGGCCAGAGTGCCAACCCTCTGCAGGATTTGGAACGGACCAATGAATCTAGGGTTGAGTTTCTTGTCTTTGATGGCTCGCCCAATACCCGTGACAAGAGCTACCTTTAAAAACACATGGTCCCATTCCTCAAACTCTAAGTCCTTTCTTCTCTTGTCAGCATAGCTTTTATGGCGGCTTTGGGAAGTAACAAGCTTTTCCCTAATGACCCTAATCTTTTCAGTGGTTTCCTTCACTAACTCTGGACCTAACAGGGTTCTCTCATCCACCTCAAACCAAAACAGTGGAGATCTTCACTTCCTACCGTACAACGCCTCATAGGGTGCCATGCCTATAATTCTATGGAAACTATTGTTGTAGGCAAACTCTGTGAGGGGTAGCTACCTATCCCAACTACCTTGTTCCTCTAACACACAAGCTCTAAGCATATCCTCTAGGATCTGGATGGTCCTCTAAGATTGGTCGTCAATCTAAGGATGGTAAGTGGTACTAAACTTGAGTTTAGTCCCGGAAGCCTGATAAAGTGCGCTCCAAAATATAGAGGTGAACCTAGGATCTCTATCGGAAATAATGCTAGAGGGAATGCCATGGAGCTTAACAATCTCCTTGACATAAAGGTTTGGTAACTTGTTCAAGGAGTAGGTATTCCTAATTGGTAGGAAATAAGCCGACTTAGTCAGTCAGTCCAGAATGACCCAGATAGCATTATACCCTGCTTGGACTCGAGGTAACCCTATCACAAAGTCCATAGCGATGCTCTCCCACCTCCACTCAGGGATTTCTAAAGGCATAAGGGTTCCTGATGGTTTCTAGTGTTCTATCTTAACTTGTTGGTACACTAAGCACCTAGAAACATAATCTGCTATCTCCCTCTTCATGCTTTCCCACTAAAACATCCTCCTCAAGTCCTGATACATCTTGGTAGTGCAAGGATGTATTGAGAACTTGCCCCTGTGGGCCTCCTATACTGCCTGAGACTACCCCCCCCTTAGGGACACAGACTCTCCCATGGAAGAGAATCATCCCATCCTCTGACTCAGAAAAACCCCGCCGTCCCTTTCTATCCTGGAGGTCTAGGTCTGAACCTTGGGCCTCCCTAATCAAAGCTATAAGCTCACTGGTGACCTCTAGTCTATGGAGTCTCAAACTACCATCTTCAATCTCAACATTAAGGTTTAGGTTCCTAAAGTCCTCTAGTAACCCCATCTCATGTACCATCATGGATGATATATGCAGGGATTTCCTACTAAGGGCGTCGGCCACTACATTGGCCTTACCCGGGTGGTACCTCAGCTCGAAATCATAGTCCTTAAGGAACTCCATCCACCTCCTCTGCGTCATGTTGAGTTCTTTCTGATCAAAGAGGTATTTTAAACTCTTATGATCACTAAAGACCTCAAATCCCACACCATAAAGGTAATGCCCCCAAATCTTGAGGGCAAATACCACAACCGCTAGTTCTAAGTCATGGGTAGGGTAATTCTCTTCATGGGGGTCTCAATTGCCTAGAGGCATAAGCCACTACCCTCCTCTCCTGCATCAACACACACCCTAGCCCCTTCCCAGAGGCATCACTATAGACCTCAAAGATGTTGGACAAATCCGGTAACACAAGTACCGGAGCGGTGGTCAACCTCTCCTTGAGCTCTAAGAATTCCTCTCACACTTCTTGTCCCACACAAAGGCTTGACCCTTACGAATCAATCTATTGAGGGGCAAGGCTAGCTGGGAGAATCCCTTGATTAATCTCTAGTAGTAGCCGACCAATCCTAGGAAACTCCTAATTTCCCTGATGGTCTTAGGCCTTTCCCATTCAAGAAAGACTTCTACCTTGTTGGGGTCAACTGACACACCTTCTCTAGAAATTATATGTCCTAGGAAATGGACTCTGTCCATCCAAAATTTGCACTTTTCTAGGTTGGCAAACAACTTCTTCTCTCCCAAGATTCATAGGACGACCCTAAGGTGTTGCTCATGCTCTTCTAAGAACCGGGAGTAGATCAAGATGACATCGATGGATACAATGACAAACTGATCAAGGTAGGGCCGGAAAATTCGATTCATGTAGTCCATGAATACGATTGGAGCATTGGTTAAGCCAAAAGTCATCACCAAATACTCGTAGTGCCCATATCTAGTTCTAAAGGCAGTCTTGGGTATATCCTCACCCCTAATCTTGACCTGGTGGTAACCATATCTCAAGTCTATCTTAGAGAAGACCGAAGCCCCTCTAAGCTGGTCTAGGAGGTCATCTATCCTAGGTAGGGGATACTTATTCTTAATGCTAACCTTATTTAACTTCCTATAGTCTACACATAGCCTCATACTCCCATACTTCTTTTTCACTAAGAGCACTGGCGCTCCCCAGGGTGACACACTAGGCCTAATTAACCTCTTAGATATAAGGTCTTCTAATTGGGTCTTAAGTTCACTAAGCTCTAGTTGGGACATCCTATAAGTTGCCTTGGAAATGAGCCCTGTGCCCAGTACCAAGTCTATGGTGAACTCTATTTCTCGGTCGGAAAGTAAAGTGGTTACCTCACTAGGGAGAACGTCCTGAAACTCCCTAACCGTGGCCACACTGTTCAAGTAAATACTAGAGTCTAGAGTTTAGGAAAGTAACAAAATAAAACAACTACTCCCGTTAAACAGGCATTGGGACACTTGGGTGGTACTAGACAAAAGTATGGGTGGCGTCTCCCCCGGAAGAGGAGGGAGAACCGAAAAAAAAAAACTCCCTTATTGAAACAATCAAGCATGACCTGGTTCTGGGACAACCAGTTCATGCCGAGAATGATATGTCTGTGCCCCTCAATGGTAAACAAATCAGGTCAACCTCGAAGGCCCTCCATTGTATAGAAATGGGGCATTTAGAACACACAAGGGAAGTGGGAATTGCCTCCTTGGCTGGGGTTATTACATTTAGACTATAAGGTAAAAGAATGACATGCAAGTCTAACTGTTTCACACAATCACAGGAAAATAAAGAGTGGGTTGCCCTCGAATCATACAATACGATTAAGGTCTTATCTCCTACGGTGCACATACCTCTCATCAGGTTATCGGCAAAAGCCGCCACTTCACCAATGAGGGTGAAGACTCTCCCAGTGGCTTGTGGTTTTGGAATGTCCCTCTTTTTCGGGCACTCATTCTTCATATGGTCGGGCTCCTTACACCAATAACATACCTTCTGACAATAGAGACATTCCCCATGGTGCTCTTTCCCGCATTTGGGGCACATGGGAGTGTCTCATTGGCGTTGGGCTGGCTGAGTGACCAAAGCGGTATTGCTTTGCCACTTGGGCCTAGAGCCCTTGCCCATGTTGGGCTCCTCCAGCTTCCTCTTGCCCATGTTATCCAGCGGTGGGGGTGGTGCAGCTCCCTTCAGATTCTTCTCTGCAATGTAACACTTCTTGACCTGGTTAGGGAAATCCCTGATCTCAAGTGTCTCAACCCGATCCAATAATTTAGGTCTCAGTCCTCCCTCAAACTATGTGCACCTCCATTCTTCATCAGGAACTATCTGCAGATACCTGGAGTACTTAGCTAGCTCCTGGAACTTGGCCACATACTGGCCTAAGGTCATACTCCCTTGCTTTAGTTGAAGGAACTCAGCATCCTTTTGTCTTCAAATAGTCACTGGGGAGTACTTCTCTAAGAACAATGTCTAGAAATCCCCCCAGGTGATCGGGGCTTCAACAACTATGGCTCGGACACTAGCGGTCTTCCACCAATCCTCAGCCTCTCCCCTCAGCATATATACCGCAAACCCCACTTTGGAGTCATCAGCACACTTCATTACATCGAAGATCTTGTTGAGATCGCTGAGCCAGTTCGCCGCCACGTCCGAATCATAGACCCCGTTGAATTATGGAGGGTTATGTTTCCGGAACTCCGCTAACCCTTGGACAAACAGGTCAACCATAGCAGGAGGTGGTGTCCTCAGCGGTCTTCAGATTACTTCTTGCAAGAAGGCTGCGTTTGTAATAGCCTGCTCCGGTGCCGCCTCCGCTTGCTGGCGGTTGGACTCCATATGCGCCCAGTTAGACGCCACTTGCTCTCCCATCATTTGAGTGAGCATCTGCAGAGCTGCAGCCACAGGGTCCGAGGATAGGTCCCTTGAATAGGAAGAAGAGGGGTTCGTCCTAAGACGACATCTCCTGCCGCCCTACCACAACCCTTTACACATCATTAAGAAAAAATCGAGGTGATCAGTCTCTCAATTTACATAATAATGCATAAAAGAATAATAACAAACTTCAGGAATTAACTAATCCACAGTCCAATTGGATTGAACTGCTCTTATAGCAAAATGTAACGTCCTAATTTCTAATCCGAAGATTTAGCCCATTGGAAAATCAAATCCCGAATTTTTTAAATTATTTCACGCCATTTAGATATCGGATTACACAACCATATATCATTCAAACTAGCAACACTCACTTAAACAACATATGGTGATAGAAACTGAATAAATATACATAATATTTCCGAAATGGCTACATTCATCCAATACACAATAACTAGCTGATGATACCGCCATACATGTCTCCTGACATAAAAGAGAGTAATGGGTATACATGTACAATCATATCCCCCTCTTAAAGAATATAAAATCCATACTTCCAAATCTAATATTGATAAAAAGGGCTACACATGCCCACTACAAAATGATAACCAACAGCTCCAAGCTCCAAGCTCTTAGCTTATGGGCCTGTGCATGGAGGTACCTGGACATCTAGAATGTGGTCCACGAAACCTGTGGTGAGACAGAGTCTTAGTGAATAAAGCATGCAACAGGCAGTGTAGGGAAACAGACTGATACAATGCACATATAATAATGTAAAGCAGTAAACATAAGCTCTATCATAATCATCATACTCTTAATATCTCCAGTGTTATGCATGAATTGTGTTTCCCGGTAGTACGGGGTCTTATCTCTATATCTGGGGCTAGACCTGAGCTCAGACTACAAGGAATATCTTCCTTGGGGACGTATCCCACCATTACTCTGGGGACCAAAGTCCAAATTTTACACTGGGGACCGAAGTCCAATTACTCCGAGGACCGAAGTTCGTTATCTCTTTCTTAATCTCTGGGGGCAAAAGACCAAGTGTGTTATTAATCATCATTATATACACAACATGATCCTAATATAATAATACATTGAAATAGAAACTATAATAGATGTAGTCCCACATCAAACGCTATCATCAATTCATAATCACAATCTAAGTGTAAATATCTAAGTAAACCCTAGCATCATGCTCATACCTAAGCTACTAGCAAATAAATCACACAACAATCACATACAAGCTCTATAAAGGGGGAGATAAGAGGTAGGGTTCATGAGGGAGAGCATTCACCAAATGAAGTGAAAGTGTGTGAGCTTTACTCACCACAAGGGAGCTCTAAAGGTTGTGAAAGAAGATTAGGGAAGGCTTGGAGATGAATCTCTTGGCTTGGAAATCCTCCTTCAAATTTTAAATGCCATTTTCACTCTCTGGAACCAGACTCTCTTTCTCTCTAGAATGAATGAGGAAGAAAGGAAAATCCAGTAAAATGGTGCCCTAATAAATGGTTTTAAACCTGCAAGTGGGTTCTTGCTCAAGCGAGATATTCTCGTTTGAGCGAGACGGTCGAGGCATAACTTTTCCTTCACATTCTCACTCAAGTGAGAGGCTTCTCGCCTGGGCAAGAATGGACCCGAAATTTCTCTGGAAGTTTCTCGCCTGGGCGAGCCCTTTCTCGCTCTGGCGAAAAAATGTCCAGAGAGCCCCCAAAACTACCCTGTTTCTCGCTTGAGCGAGCCTGTTCTCGCTCAAGCGAGATATGCATAATCTATTTTTTTACATTTTTACTGCATATTTCGCTCAAGCGAGTTCATTCTCGCTTGAGCGAGAATGCTGAAACTTAGTTTCTCTAGTTTGCACTCTTAATTATACCTCTTATCCCTTCCTTGCTCTTTTTCTTATTATTTCCTTTTAGAATCATTAATACACAATCTCATGTGTAATTAGCCTCAACTATCGGGATGTTACAGTGGCCCTCTCTTGGAGGAATTGGAGTAGCGGAAATAAAAAGGGAAATAGATCAGGGAAAGTTAAAACGTAAATGGGCTTTATTTTAAAAAAAAATAAATTAAAATTAAAAAAACACCCATAAATTTAAATAATTTTTTAAAAAGAAAGATTTGGTTTTTTGTTCAAATAAAACGGTGTAAGGGGTTAATGTACTCCTTCTAAAAATCAAGAGAGGGTATGTGTTATTGGCTTATTGCAAACTATGCAGTACAGAGAAGCAAAGACGTTGCATTCTTTCCCACAACTAACTTGTTTTACTAGTTATAGAGACACATTTTAGCTTCATTTCATGTTTCAACTGGGCATGAATAAAATAACATTAAAAAAAGAAAAAAAAAGTGACTGAATTGGGTTAGTGTTAAACACAGTCAGTCCCTCTCCTTTCTTTGGCAAAGCGTCTCCCCAATTTCTACTCCCATGTCACTTTTCTCAAAATTTTGCAGCTCTACTTTTCCCTCTTCTTCCCTCACAAGTTCTTCAAGAGGTTGAAGAAGCATAATAATAGAAGGTGCTCATTTAGGTTCGTGTTGTTTATCACGCGCTACACCACTACATTCATCTCCATGGTCGCGCCTGATCTCACCATCATCTTGTGCTGGAGAGCAACGTAATCGCAATCTACTTGCCATCTGGCGCCGTCGTGCACAACCCACAACTCCTGAAGTTGATACGCACACCATAATTGGCCACGTCGTCGTGACACCACCCTTGCCACCATGGATCATCTCTCTGCTACCTTTTCTTTTTTTCCCACAATACCCTTGTTGGCCTTGGAAGCCTTGGGTCAAAGAAGACAAGGGGTTCTAGATTTTTTTCATTAGGTTTTAGGATTTTTTATCATAAGGTTTCTGGTATACTTTAAAAATCGAAGTAGCCAATTAAGGCCCAACCTGAAAACGGCCCACCTGAGAAACCCGGCTAATTGCCCAACCCGCCACCCGTCCAAACCGAAGCCCAACATTTTTTGTGGGCTTATGGACAAAAAATCTCGGGAGATCAAATTATTTGGGCTTCTAAAATAAAGACGAGAGCCCAACATTTTTTGTGGGCTTTTTGAAAGTAGCCCAATCTTTTTTTTTGCGGGTTTTGTAGGCTACCCGATCTTTTTACAGGTTTTTCGGGTAACTGACTTTTCCGGGCTAGGCTAGAAAATTTGAGACTTATTCAGGCTTTTGAAATAAAGGTATGCGTCCTATATTTTTATGGACTTTTGCAGGCCGACCCTGTTAAGCTAGCTCATTTTACCAATTTTAACTACAAGTTACCACAACCTAATAAATACTTTTTAACTTACACTATATTCGGAATTTTGAATCAATATTACCCCGTAGGGGTAAAAAGTCAAAATGATACAATTACTTCCTATAAATTCTTCTGCCCAACTACCTTCTATTGTAAATTATTATTTAATTTTGATCTCAACAATTTAATTTATTTCCTTTGTCTAAAATTGCTCCTCACACCCACATTCATTGTTTTCCTTTCCATGGCAACCCCAATATTGACTTATCCTTCAAATCATAGTCTCCAAAACCGTGCGGTACATTGGATCATCGTCAATGACCAAGAACACACACTACAACATTTTTGACTTTAGGCCACGGTTTTCGTGCCCACGGGTAGAAAGTCGTGGCTTAAACATGACATAAGCCACACTTTTTCACATGAGGACAAATATACACATAATAATCCCCCCCTTTTACAATTAAAATCTTGAACCGTGGTCTATTTATTTTAGGCCACGATCTTAAAAACGTAGATAAGAAATAGACCACGCATATCAAACTGTAGATGTGTATTACCACATTTAAAGAACGTAGCTCAAAAAAATTAAAACATGAACCGTGGGCTAAATCATTTATAATTAAGCCGGGAAGTTTTAGCGGGATTAAATAAAATAAAAATTTCATGAACACTTGTGCTAACCCCTCTCTTTTTCTTGAGTCCCAAAACCCCTCTTACCACAAAACATCAGAAATACCCATTTTCGTTAATTAATTCCATCGTTCTCCCAATTCCAGAAATCGCCCCAAATCCTTTCCCTAATCTTTCTTGATTTTTTGTTCCCTCTCATTCGGCGAAGGCGCACAACCCCAATTTCACTCTCACTCTGGTTCCCCTTTGCGCATGACGAAGAACCCCAATCGTTTGACGACGAAGAACCCCAATCGTTTGACGATGAAGAACCCAACGTTGTTCTCCACAGTTGACCCACATTCTGGTAAGCCATTCGATCACCACTCCTTCCGCAGTTTTCAATCGACCCACATTCTGTTTTCGACCCACATGCCTAAGATAAATGGTATAGCTAGATGCAACCATTATTTTAGAGAATGTAACCCCTTTTAAAAATATGTGTAGGGTATATAGGACTTGAAAATATGCTCCAAGCCTGTTCTTGGTTTTTTCTTTACTCCTTTTGGTCAGTTGGAATGAAATTCCTTACTCTGTTCTCTTTATTTTTTAGCTTAAAATAAAAAAAGTGTAACTTGGATAGAAAAGTGAATCAATAGTTTTCGTATGAATATCCTAGGCATATTAATTGTTCTAGAAAGTAAGCTTTTCATCAAATTGGTGAATAAAACCATTCAATTGTGTAAGAGATGAGATTAGAAGAGGCTGTTAAATTTCAGAGAGAGGACTGAAATAATTAGTAGAGGCTTTGTAGCTTTTCTGTTATATTTATCTCTGGGCCAGCTCACTGGGAAATTATGGAATAGAAAAGATAATAAAAAAAAGGGATTTTAAAAACTGTTTTGTGTGGGGAAAAGAGAGAGTGTGTGGGGATGGAGACTGTTAAATTGTCAGGGGTGTTTGGCTTTTGATGAGGAAAGAGTTTGAATGGGTGCCAGACTTGGGTGTTGGGGATGATGTGCTGATATTATTTTGCACAACAAAAAGTAGCATGATTTTTTTGCTGAAAAATCTATCCTCAAAATTATGAGAAAAAAAGGTTGTAAAATCTAAGTTGAGATTTTTTTTTGTTTCTAGACTTGTTATTGCTGTCATTTGATGTTGGTTGCCTTTGTACTTGGATGGTCTTATAATCCTTTGTACATGGGGTGTTTATTAAATTTTGGGCGCTGATCATGGTTTTGTTGGCATTAGGACGCCTATAGAATAGACATGGCATGGAGGGCATAAAATTGTTTAGTTATCATGCACAAACTTAGTACAGAAGCACTGATCTTTAAGGCCTTAACAACAACGCATTTATCCATAGTCACCACTAGCGCATTTTTCTTTTTTAATGTAGAAACTAAAATAAAAGTGAAACCATTTAAGCTTAACACTTGCGAGAATTTGTTCAATTTGTAAGGCTCCTACAGAGTCCATGATGCACTTGTTTTGAGATTGCCAATTTTCTAAACATGTGTGGCAAAGCATTATTCCATCTAATTTGGTGGCTAATTTATTCCAAGTTGATGTTGCTTGGAAAGATTGGATTAAATCCAATTTAACACCACGTGGATCTAGTAATTGGCATATAAATGATATAATGTTTGGTGTCATCATTTGGCTTTTTTGGGCAGCCCGTAAGTGTCTTATTTGTTTTCAAACATTCCATTTAGTGATTCTAGAATTATCTTGGAGCGGTCCCCATAATCTTGGTTATTGTTTTTTGAATTTGTCTTTTGATCTATGCTTTCTATATATTTTTTAGTCTTTGTTGGTCCCCACAGTCTTTTGATCTATGCTTTCTATTCTTTAGCCTCAAGAACTGAAAATCCATAAAGAAAAAATTATGTACCCTTATTTCCCCATTATCATCATGAAAATTATAGTATAATCTCAATTAGAAAGAGAATTGCATGGATAAGACAATGCATATTTACAAAATGGAAGGTAATTCAGTTTAAAGGGACAGGAAAGTTGAATATTTTCTGCAAATTGCATGGATAAGACAATGCATAATTTTCTGCAAATTGAAAGCTGAATATGAACAATGATGATTGTTAATTGTTAGTACTATTTTAAAGGGGGAAAAAGTTAATGTCAATACGGTTATCACTCAAGGCACACTATGCAACACATTAATGAAGTGATTGATTTTATTGAGCTGGTGTGCTCTCATTGGTTGTTTCTTGACCCCATAATCCTTAAAAAGTAATTCTAAAATGGTTTTATTTAAATGGTAGCTCTTTCTATGAAAATTTCTCCACTTATAATTTGTGAATAGTTAATAAAGACAAATAAGAAATAACCAGCAAAAGTTGATTTCTTAAAACAATGACATGTTCTAACAATTAAGTATTGGTTCTATGTGTAGGTATCAATATTCCAATTGCTATACTTGGAGCTAAGGTTGACACAACTACTCTTGTAGAGCTCATAATACAATTTGAAATAGTCCTTGTTGCTGAATTTGAGGTTGGTTAAATATTCCTTTCTTTTTGTGGTTATCTAGCTTCAATTATATTAACTTTGTTTAAATTTAATTTTTTGGAAGCTATTTTTTTAATATCACAATTTAAGTAGATATTTATATTTGTGAGTGGCAAGGATTGAGTTACTGAGAGGTTCAAAGATGATGTAGTAGAACTAATTCTCCAAATAGATTAGGTAGAAACAATGTAGAAGCTCATGAATTTGTTAAACTTCTAACTCTTCTGATTTTTATTCTATTCTTTTTTAATTTTGTACTTTGGTAAGGGTTAATGTGACCTTTTTATTTGACTAACTGCAATCTTCTAGCACAATACTTTAATTCTCTTAGAGAGTAAGAGAATTAATAAACTTGTGCTAAACTTGGTTGCCCTAAATAGAGTTATTATGCTCAACTTAAATGTCTAAAATACCACTTATAATCACTTATAATATATATTTTTTATTTTTTTATGTATTAGATCAATAGTGATGGACAAAGAGTGGACTGAACTTCCAAGGTTTAGTCCAGAGTATATCAATGGTGTGGAGTCATTTTTAGATTTTGCTTACAATAAAGGAAGACCTCAAGGAGATGAGATCTTATGCCCTTGTGCAAAGTGTAAAAATATATTATGGGCAAGGAGATGTGTGGTTTATGATCATTTAATATCGAAAGGTTTTCTAAAAGGCTATGATGTTTGGGTAAACCACGGGGAGCGAATATCATCGCGTATGGTGATTGATGATGACATGGAAGATGAAGATGACACTCGCGATGACATTGATGGCCTACTCTTTGACACATTTTAAAACTGTTTTGTTTGGTCTTGGCTTATCATCTTTAGGGATTACTTGCTGTCTTTTTTGTACATATGGACTTGATCTGTTAGCTAACTTTAGCATTCATTTGTTTGGTTTTGTGGGGTTGTCTTGTAGCTTTGTAATCCTGTTAATAAAACTTTGTGTTTGACCATTTTTTATTAGGAAAAGCTTCAAGATTCAATTCATGATTCAAATGAATATGCCAAACAAGCATTTGAATCATTGTTTGAAAAAGAAAAGTCGGGTAGAGTGCGTTGCTATGGAAGAACTGCCACTCCATCACGATTAAAAAGAAACGAAGAAATTAAAGCTCTTAAGAAACAACATTCAATTGAATTGAATAGTTGTATTAACAGGTCTCAAGGAATGGAAGCGCTTCTTAGATGTGTTTTGAAGCAGAACAACCCGACATTGGATGATGAAGCTATAGATATTATGATTGCAAATGCAATAGCAAATGAAAATAGCGCAACAATGCCACATTCTTCTACATCCACTCATACTCCTAATATTGAGAAGGTATGTGATAGCACCGATCTGTTAATTATTACCAATGTATGAAATACCAACTTATAATTTATTACTACTTATAAATTGTATATTTTTTGCTTTCATGATTACAGGTTATAACTGAGGATGAAGATCATTTTGAAGATGTGGAAGAAGAATGATATTCATGATTGGATGTCTTGGAAGTTAATATATATTTTGAGAGTTTATACACATGACAAAAAATCGATACAAGTGTTTTTATGCATCTTTTGGAATATTTTTGATTAAGTATTTATTATATATATATATATATATACTTATCACAATTTACAGGTTAAATTGCTGATTTTATTTATATTTATTCATTGTATTATATATATAGTATGCGATTATATATATAATTAAATAATTAATTAAATATTATAATTAATAAATCACATTCATATAAATGTGGATTAAATAAATAATCCTATAAAAATTCCGTTACCTAATCTGAAAATTGATAATTATTAGATATATGGTGTGGTCATACTTAAATAAATATTAAAAGGTTACATCTAAAAACCGTGGCTTAAAATGTATAGGCCACGATTATATAATTATAGCCTAATTAAATAAAAATTAAAAGAATACATTTAAAAACTATGGCTTAAAATGTATAGGCCACGGTTATATAATTATAGCCTAAAATTGATGGCTGATGTTGATCTTTATTGTCCACGGTTCTAAAATGTGGTATAAAATATTTGTCTACACTTGAAAAACCGTGGTTTACACATATAGCTACACGCATAAAAGTGTGGTCTAAACCCTGAAAAACAAAAACTGTGGCCTAAAAGTGCTCATGAAAAACGTGGTCTATTCTATTAAGTTTAGACCACGATTGAAAAAAAGTGTGGCCGAAGGTGAAAAATTGTGGCCTATTCGAATAGGCCACGGACGCATATAGGACGGCCAATAAACCGTGGCCTAAATCTTTAGGCCACGGTTTTGATGCCATCGACCACGGTTTTTAACCGTGGTCTAAGGTCATAAATGTTGTAGTGACATATTCTTCTGGGAATTCAATCTCTATATCATCCATTTTATAACCCTCCACCATATTCATTTTCAAGTAAAACGGTCATAATTTGAACCTATTAAAGTCTTTTGTTTATGGATTTGGATCCAAAACCCAATTCAAATTTAAAGATACACATGGAGAAAAAAGGACGAATATCACTGACATAGTGGGAAGTTCCAAAGGTGAAGGGATCAACCAATTGCTACATTGTGGGAAGGTGAGATGAGGTTGTAATTCATAGTACGTAGTTTAACAGGTTCTGCACAGACATATTATTGGATAATTTTCAATGATGGTCTCACAATAGAGCTAAGAGTAACGTCCTAATTTCACAAACTAAGGAATAATGCCCGTTGTAAGAACATTCCCGAATTTACAGAATTGTTTTTTCGCAAAATTATCGATATCATCAATACATCCATCTCATCGAATTTCTTAAGTAACCAACATTTACATAAGCGGAAATTCCAAAATATCACATTATGCCAATACTAGATACAAACATTTGCCAACATTGACTACAAACTAGCTAATAAAAATTATCCCAAACATACATAATTATCCAAGTTCATCAAAACATAAGGAATTCTAGACAAAATAAGCAAATGGGGGAAAATCCACTCCATGACACCAAATTTTCCCTATCATGGCCTGGGTTGAGTCTCCTACACATCTAAAAGGAAATCCATAAAACATGTGGTGAGACTAAAGTCCCAATGAGTGTACACACGCATGCGCATTTAGTGTAGGAAAAGCACACAAATGTAATGCATCAAGTCATACACATAACCCATCACACTATAAACACATCCATCATTATAACAAACATACACCAAACATTGGGGGTCTTTCCACTTGTCCTTTTTCCATTGGACAAATAAGAGCTCACTATTTTTGCAAGGAATGTCTTGCCATTTAACATGTGATGTTTTCAAACAACATAAACATTCTCATCTTTTCCTTTTTCCTTTTTCCATATTGGTCAAAGAACCATGTAATTCATTTCTCATGTATACTTAATTGCATGCACTACAAGAAAAACGCATTTTAGCGACAGCCATAGGCCTTCACTATAGGCGAAAAGCCGTTGCTATAGGCTATGTAGCGACGGCTTAGCGACGTCCACATGGACGTCGCTACAGAACTCGTCGTAAATGTAGTAGCGACGAGCAAGTAAGTCGTCGCTACATAGAGACGGCCAGGTCGTCGCTAAAAGTCGTCTCTAAAATCATGGTTGCCGCTAAATATTACTGTCTTTTTTATCTAGCGACGACCTTAGTGATGGCCAAAGTCGTCGCTAAAGATAATATTTTTCAAATTAAATTTATTATTATTTATTTTATTTTAATATTTAGGGTTTAGGGTTTATTATTTATTAATTTTAAAATTATAAAACCAATTCTAAATACTATATTAACACATCTATCGAAGAATATATATATATATATATATATATAGTTTGTTCAAACATAATACAATAAAAGTATAAAAAAACACATAATAAAAAAAATGAATGGTGGCGGCGATGACGTTGGTGTTGTGGTGGGGTAGGCTCCCTATCCTCATCCAACGGATGCTCATCCAGGGCGGCATCATAGTGGGGTGCGACTGAGCCTGAGCTTGAGTTGCAGTCTAAGCAACCTTAGCCTCCAGCAACCGCTGCATCTGTTGCCGGAGTCGTCCTAACTCATCCTCCAACTGTGCAGCCTTTGCTATAGCCTGGCAAGACTCTAGCCTTACTTCAATTACTTCCTGGCGCAACACCTCCTTAGTTCAATGCCGTGACCCGGACCCGTCACTCCTGCTGGTATGAACTCGAGACTCCTAAGTGAGGCTGGTCACACCTGAACGAATGTTGGTTGCCAAATCCCCGGTGCCATAACAGCGGCCTCGGGTCTTGCCACCTAGGGATGTAAAAAGAACTCGTACCCGCGGATACCCGTGGATATACCCGCAATGGCTACCCGCATATTTATTAAATGGGTGGGGACGGATATTACGGGTACCCGCATACTAATTAGAACATATTTTTCTATTAAATATATTTGAATATTAGGATTTTTTATTATTTTATGATGAGATATAATTTATTTTATATTATTTTTTGATGATATTCTTAATATATTAACATGTATTGGTATTATATAATGATTGTTTATTTATATATTATGACATTATAATATATTTTATAACATCTCCTCTCTTTTTTATGAAATTTAAATTCTTAAACATTAATTAATACCCGTAAATAACCGCGGATACCCGTTACCCACATGGGTACCCATTAATTTTAGCGGGTATGTATATGGGTAGGCACTACCCAACCCTGCCCCACCCCGTTGACATCCCTATTGCCACCCACAACATCCCTACAGATCTCCAGCTTGGTGGAGGCATAAGTCATGGAGGTGTCCCCCATCTGTGACTCCACCTACCTCAGGCGGTCCTTGTAATTTGTCTGTTGAGTTAAAAGTATAATTAGTTAGTTATATATTCAATTGCAATTATATGAATTATATAAAAAAACACATATAAAAAAAATCTTACATAGGTAGACCGCGCTCGGTCATCTACCCAACCACCACCCTTTTTTTATATGGGTGGCAACGAAGAACTCGTCGGGCTCGACCTCCCGCCCAAGCTGTCGGTTCTACACAGAAAAAATACACAAATGAATTATTTTAACAAAAAATAGAAAAATAATACAGAAGAGTGTTTGTTTATACATACCATATCAACGCCACCTCATGGTGGGCCCTGCGACCCGTGGTGTGGACTGCTCCCCCGTGGTATGGCCCAGTAGGCCAAAAGACCCTCCCAGGCCTCCTCACCACACCACGTGGGCCTCTTCCCAGCCTTCCGGGCCTTGTTCATCATATCTCGAAGGCGACGAGCAACCCTCTGCTCGTACATCTTCTTGATTTGGGCCTCATGAGAACGATCCCAAGTAACTTGGTTCTGCAAAATAAAAATAGGGTAAGTTATGACAACATGACATAACTTAAGGAAACAATTTAAAGTGTTTAGGGTTTATAATTATCGTGAACTTTTCCCACCACTTGTCCCTTACATCCTTCGGATTGACCTCCCACAGGTAGGGAGGACCCTGGAATTGAGAATGTATCGCATGACCAATGGCTACGATAGGTGGGTTGCTAAGGACCCAACTGCAAAATAAAATATTCAATATTAATAGTTAAAACAATTAAATATTCAATTTTATATCAATTCTAAAGAGAAAAAAATAAAAAAACTCACCTTTTGCCAAATGGTCGGATAATAACCCGACCTTGAGCATCTACCACATGAGGTCGGCTTGAGCTGGCACCTTGGAACCGACCTGGCTCCGCATCAAACTCATGGTCAGCGTCCCCATCCATCTGATCCTGAGCGTCCTCAACGTCCAGCACGGGCACAACGTCCTTAACCACTGTAGGCATCTAACCTAATCCCGGTGTCGGGATGAACCTCATTCCATCGAATTCTGGAGCAGAAAGTGGAGGGGAGGAAGAAGAAGAAGATGTCTGGATGGCTACCGTCGGAGCCGCTAAAGTAGATGGATGCTCCGACAACTGATCAGAGTGAGAGAGGTTGGCCCTCTCCTGCATCACGCGAGCTGCCTGTGCACGTAGCTCACCTAGAGGGATGGACCTCCCTCTACTCGGTGGGAGGAGATGAAGGTCGTGATGAGAAGGAGATTTGTACCAAGTCATTACCACAGAGATTTGTATAGAAAATTGCAGGACCTACGTCAAGGTTCTCTAAGTGTAGATTATTACTACAAGGAGATGGAAATAGCCATGATGAGAGTCAATGTGCAAGAAGATCGAGAAGCAATAATGGCAAGATTCATTGGAGGGTTAAAGAAAGAAATTGCAAATGTGGTAGAACTCCATCATTATGTGGAGATGGGATTTATTACACAGAGAAATGCAAGTGGAGAGACAACTCAAATTCAAAGTTGTAGGATTTCCAGGAAGTCCTAGTACCTCTTCGAAATCACGACCGACCAGCAAACCAGCAACTCGGCCAAGAAAAGAGGCAACGACCGGACAACCAACCTCAGTCAGTGTCAAGAACAGACAGATGACCTCAGCCAATAAAGGTAAGTCTGAATTCAGTTCATCTTCTAAAGCACGTGAAATTAAATGTTTCAGGTGTCAAGGTCTTGGACATGTTGATTTTGATTGTCCAAACAAGAGGGTCATACTCAAGAGTGACAATGGTGAAGTGGAAACTACAAACGAAGAAGATGATGAAACACCCGAGCTGGAGGATTGTAGTGATGTGGAATACACCGAGCCAGATCAGGGTAATGCATTAGTCACCAGGAGGGTGTTGAATTCACAACCAAAGATGGGAGGGGTTGAGGAGCAACGTGAGTACATATTCCATACAAGGTGTCGCGTAAGTGATAAGTTTTGCAGCTTTTAATTGATAGTGGTAGATGTACCAATGTTGCGAGTATTTTGATAGTTGAGAAATTAAAATTACCTACCACAAAACATCCTAATCCTTATAGACTGTAGTGGCTAAATGATTGTTGGGACATAAGGGTAACAAAACAGGTTTTGCTTTCATTTTCCATTGGGAAATATGAAGACAAAGTCTTGTGTGATGTTGCACCTATGCTTGCTGGACACATCCTACTTGGCCGACCACGGTAATTTGATAAACGAGTAACACTCGATGGGTATCACAACAAGTATAGTTTCAAATTAAATAATAAAACCTTTGTGCTAATCGCTCTTTAGCCTTCTGAAGCATATGCAGATCAAATGAGAATTGCTAAGGAGAGCAAGCAGTTGGAAGAACAGTTTCCTGTTCAAGAAAAAGAAAGAAAAGAGAAGAAGAGAGAAATGAGCATGAACTCATATCCAACCCCAAGATCAGATATCTATCTGACTTCAATTTCGACCTCAAGATCAGATGCCTGTCCGACGTTTACATCCGAGCAAGGGCAGAAGCAAAGTGAATGCTTTTGCAAGAAAAAGGGAAGTTGAGAGTGTATTGTTAAAAAAGGGACAATTACTAATTCTTGTATTTAAAGACTTATATTTAGCTGAAGATTCTAACAATTTTCTACCTTCTGAAATTATAAAATTATTGCAGGAATTTGGAAAGTCTTTTCAAATGAGCTACCTCAGGGATTACCACCTTCAAGAGGTATAGAACACCAGATTGATTTTGTATCCGGCTGTGCTATACCAAATCGGCCAACATACAGAACCAACTCGGATGAGACCAAGGAGATCCAAAAACAAGTCAGTGAGTTAGTGGAAAAGGGTATGTAAGGGAGAGCCTTAGTCCATGTGTTGTATCGGTAATATTGGTACCAAAGAAAGATCGTTCTTGGCAAATGTATACTGATTACTGCGCCATTAACAAGATAACGATAAAGTATCGTTATCCAGTTCCTAGGTTGGATGACATGCTTGATGAGTTGCATTTTGGTTATTTGTTCTCTAAGATTGATTTGAAAAGTGGTTACTATCAAATTCGAATGAAAAAGGGTGATGAGTGGAAATCTAATTTTATAACAAAGTATGGTTTGTATGAGTGGTTAGTGATGCCCTTTGGCTTAACTAATGCACCCAGTACTTTTATGAGGTTAATGAACCATCTGTTGCACTCTTTTATAGGAAATTTTGATGTAGTTTACTTTGATGACATTTTGGTTTACAGAAAATCTTATAATGCATATGTTGAACACTTACATGTTGTTTTTAAGGTATTAAGGGAAAATAAATTATATGCTAATCTAAAGAAATGTATCTTTTGCCTTGATTCTATTATATTCTTGGGTTTGTGATAAGTTCAAAGGGGGTAAGTGTAGATGAGGAAAAGGTTAAGGCTATTAGAGAGTGAGTGACCCCAAAGAGTGCTAGTGAAATGAGTAGTTTTTATGGGTTAGCAAGTTTTTACTTTTTATAGACGTTTTGTGAAACATTTTAGCACTATTGTTGCGCCTTTAAATAAACTTGTTAAGAAAAATATTGTGTTTAAATGGTCAGATGTACATGAAAAAGCTTTTAACACTTTAAAAGAAAAATTAACAAATGCACCCTTACTTGTTTTTATCTAATTTTGATAAAAAAAACTTTTGAGATTGAATGTGATGCTTCTAGTGTTGGTATAGAGGTTGTTTTAATGCAGGAATTCCAACCGATTGCATACTTTAGTGAAAAGATTAATGGGGCAACATTGAACTATCCGACCTATGACAAGGAGTTGTATGCCTTGGTAAGGGCATTACAAACTTGGCAACATTATTTGTGGCCAAGAGAGTTTGTTATACATCCTGACCATCAAAGTCTAAAGTTCTTAAAATCTCAAGGGAAGCCTCAAAAGAGACATGAAAAGTGGTCGGAATTTATTAAGATGTTTCCATATGTAATAAGGTATAAAAATGGTAGGGACAATATAGTTATTGATGCTTTATCAATGAGGTATGTTTTACTTACTTCTTTATAAGCAAAATTGTTTGGTTTTGAACAATTTAAAGGTATGTATAAAAATGATCTTGATTTTAAACAAAATTTGGGATTCTTGTTCTGAACGGTCTTGTGATAAATTTTATAGGTATGAAGGATTTTTGTTCAAGAGGAACCAGTTGTGCGTACCAGTCAATTGTGACATTCCAAAATTTAGAAAATTTAGAAATATAATTTAAATACGTATAATTATATTTCGATAACGTTAGCTGTAAAAATAGAAGTTACACATTAATAATAGTAAATATTAATATACCTGTATTTATGAGATAATAATAATATAATATTATAAATAGTAGGAGAGACGTTAGATTATTAGGATCTTAATCAAATATGGTCATATTTAATATAATAATAATATTATTAAGAGATAAATCATAAGATTACAATTAACATTAATTGTTATAAATATAGTAATTATTATATTAATAAAATAATATCAGGATTAGTAATGATAATCTTACGAGAGAGATATGGTTAGTATTTTAAATTAGGATCAGATTCTAAATAGGGATATTGAGATCACGAGGATTAAGGATAGGAATCAATACAATTTAGGATAAGATTTAATTATAAGATTTGAATTTAAATTTGAATATAGATGGATAAGGACTCTATAATATCCTAATAATTCCTAATATAAATGAATAAATAAAATAAAAGAAAAAGAAGAAATAATAGCATTATTATTTTAATTGATTAAATGAGAGGAATAAAATATAGTATTAGTAATATTAATATTTTTATGAATAATGTTATTTAATAAAATAAGAATGAGTGGGTTGAGGGTGGGTCCAACCCAGTAAAGTATTTAAGTAAGGAGGGGTTACCAATTCACCCTAATCCTTATTTTTCAAAACGTTAGAGAGTGAAACCTTAAGGAGGGGAGAAACGATTCCACAAGGAGGAGGTACCGCAGAGTAGATTAGCAAGGGAGTTCTATCTATTCGTTTATGATCGTCAACTCTAAGGTACGGTGGGGGAAAGGGTGATGCTTGTATGTGCATGTGGGAGTGCTTGGGTAGTGAGGGCAACCATAAGACCCTCTAAGACTCTAAATTTGAAATTGATATATATATATATTGAGTATTGTATGAGGAAAACATGTTGAGTGATGATTAATTCTGTGAATCTTTGTGAATCTTGATTGGAATGAATGAGAATAAAGAGAATAGTGAAAAGGGGTTAATGAGGATTTAATGATTTGGGGTTTTGATGGGAAAACCATGTAAAATTGTTAAAGATTGATGATTTGGATGAATTTGATGAATAATAATGACTATAAATGGTGTTTGATCGAAAAAGATTGAATAGAGGTTGAATAGAGTGATGTAGAAGTATTAGAAATTGTGAAATCTGTGATTTGCGTCACGGGTAATCGATTACTGGAGTTGGTAATCGATTACCAGGTTGATTGCTTGCAGGTAATCGATTACAGGGATGCTATAATCGATTACCAGGGTGTTTGCTTGCAGGGAATCGATTACAAGGATGCTGTAATCGATTACCAGAGTGTTTGGTTGCAGGTAATTGGTTTCAAGGTGGTTGTAATTGATTACCAGAGACCTTGTTTGCAGGTAATCGATTACTAGAGGTTGGTAATCGATTACCAGAGTGGATTTTGATATCCTAAATGTTTGATGATGATTGATGTTGTTTGATAATGCTTTAGTATGGTTATGGTGTTGATGATTAATGATGATTTGGTGTGCATAATGATTGGTGCTTATGCAATATAATTGACGTTGTTTGGTGTGCATAATGATTAGTGCTTATGCAATATAATTGATGTCGTTTGGTGTGCATAATGATTAGTGCTTATGCAATATATTTCATGATGTTTTGGTTTCCATATGGTTGGTAAATATGCAATATGCTTTATGATATTTTGGTTTCCATATGGTTGGTAAATATGCAATATGCTTTATGATATTTTGGTGTGCATATAGTTGGTGAATATGCAATATATTTCATGATGTTTTGGTGTGCATATGGTTGGTAAATATGCAATATATTTCATGATGTTTTGGTGTGCATATGGTTGGTAAATATGCAATATGCTTTATGATATTTTGGTGTGCATATAGTTGGTGAATATGCAATATATTTCATGATATTTTGGTGTGCATATAGTTGGTGAATATGCAATATATTTCATGATGTTTTGGTGTGCATATGGTTGGTAAATATGCAATATGCTTTATGATATTTTGATGTGCATGTAGTTGGTGAATATGCAATATATTTCATGATGTTTTGGTGTGCATATGGTTGGTAAATATGCAATATGTTTTATGATGTGTTGGTGTGCATATAGTTGGTGAATATGCAATATAATTAATGATGATGTTACTTGAGTTGTGTGGGCCCATAGAGGGGGTACAACTTAAGAGAGATGCCTTGAGCATATGTGATGAGACCTGAATTGTGCGGGCCCATAGAGGGGGTACAATTCGGGAAGTGAACTGAGTTGTGCGGGCCCATAGAGGGGGTACAACTCAGGGGATCAAGATGGGGAGTTCGATGCACGGGCCCATAGAGGGGGTGCAACCTAGGAGTGATTGTACTGGCCTATAGAGGGGGTGCAACCTAGAGTCGAATGTCGTTGTGCGGGCCCATAGAGGGGGTACAACCTATCGGATTGGGTGTGGTGACACCAGTAGACTATCTTGGTACTAACTAGAGTGATTGACGAGGTGCACCCATTGTGCGGAGTTCCAAGTCATGATCTTTGGGTAGGTGATGTGATGAGTTGTGGTGCATGTGATGATGTGTTAAACTCAACGATGGAATTGAGTTATATAATGATGTTGATGAGTTTTGATGCATATATGATGGGTGTATATGTGTTATACTGGATGATAATTGAGTTATATTATGATGATGATGAGTTCTGGTGCATACATGATGGATGTATATGTGTTATATTGGATGATAATTGAGTTATATTATGATGATAATGAGTTCTGGTGCATACATGATGGATGTATATATGAAAGGTATTGGATGATGAATCTATGATAAATAATGATGTGATGAGTATTAATAAGGTATGAGTATTATATGAGTATGTGATTTCTTTGGTGAATGATGATATGAGATTTATATGCTGATATAGGTGAATATCTATATGCTGATTTTATGGATGATTATTATCTGATGAATTATGGGATGTTTGGGCATGTGGTGTGATATATGATGATGTTGCTTATATGTGGGTGAGGATAGGGTAGCCTCCTATGTGTATGTATGAGCAGTATTCTTTTCCTCACCGTTACACTGTGGATATTTTACAGGTGATGATGATAACACGATTGGTGTTGAGTTTTGATTAAAGGGAGTGTTGCTCTGGTACATGTGACATCAGGGCATATTATTGGGGTTCTTTTCTTTATGTTTCTAGTTAGGAAGGATTTTGTAAACTATTTTGGGATGTCTTACACGACAAGTACGATGTTTAATTGTTTTTATTTCTTTGGAGATTCCGCTGCATGAGTATTGGAGTACCTTTGAGTTTATTTTATTTTAATTAAGTTGTTTTCGAACTAATGAGATTTTAATAAGAGAGTTTTGTGAACCTTTTACCCATGGTGGGACGTTACCTTTTCTACAATTCAATTTATTAAACAATTAAGAGTATGGGGTAGAAGGGTGTCACATTAGTTCTCTAAGAGAATTGTTAATTAGGGAGACCCATGGAGGCGGATTGATGGGACACTTTGGAGTGCAGAAGACACTAGACATCCTGGCCGAGCACTTTTTCTAGTTGAGCATGAAGAAGGACGTCCGAGCTGAGTGTGAGAGGTGTATAACATGCAAGGAAGCTAGGTCAAAATTAAATCAGCAAGGATTTTATACACCTTTGACTGTTCCTGAGCAGCCTTGGACAAATATTTCCATGGATTTTGTGATCGATTTTCCAAAAACTCAAAGTAGTGATGAATCAAATTCAAGGACGACTCCTTTCAAAGAAAGGGGAATGACACGATCCCGTCTATCCTCAACCAGGATGCCTCGGATGCATTGCAAGGGATTGAAGGTCCAATGACTGGGGCCAGATCTGAGCGTATGAAGAGAGCTTTGCAACTCTTGATCACTGAAGTCCAAAGGAAAGTAGACCACCGAGCAGAAGAAGATCTAAAGAAATGGTTTAACTTAATTCGGATAGAGGTACAAGAGTGTTAATTGATCTGACAATCGGATATGTCTGTTATCCGAATCTTAAGAGAGTGTATTTCGGGAAAGTGTATATAATCAGATCATAACTAATTTATTTAGGATTAGATCAGTTAGGAATCAATATCAGATATGTTAGGATTATATTTAAATCTTTTAGGAATATATTTTATCTTATATAGGATTAAATCTTTTAGGATTATATTTTATATTATCGAGGATTAAATCTATTTAATTTAGGATTATATCTTTTAGATAGTTTGTTTTAGGGAATTCCTTTGCTATATATTGGTATTGAGAATCAATTTGTAGACACACAATTGAATTCAATAAAATCTAAGTTTTCATATTGTGAGAGCTTATCCTTTATTCTTGGATTAAAGAACTACTTGATAACTTAGGTTTTACTAGCAGGTCTTGGTTAGGGTTTAGTTTCTTATATCTTGATAACTTTGGTGCTTCCAGAAGGTCATAGATTATGTCAAGTTCCTATATTTGATAGCTTTGGTGCTTCCAGCGGGTCTTGGATTGTGTCAAGCTCCTTACCGTTAGTTGGTCTTCAAGACGTTCCTATCTTTACGCTTCCGGTTTGTATCATCAATACTCTTACCAAGTTGGTTTTATACCTCATTTTCAAATTCTATGGAATTTAAAAAAGAATTTTGATCTGTGTTCTATTAGATACACAAATCTTACATTGATTGAAAATTTCAATAAATGTAATGAAGTACTAAAACCTACTTCTAGCAATTGTGTTTAGAGGCCCACATACATCTTCATATATAAAGCCTAAAAGATTACCTTCCCTCTCACTTTTATTTGAGAATGAGGTCTTGTCATCTTTCAAATAAACAAGACTTGCTTACCTCATATGATTCCAAATCAAATGAGTTCAAGAATCCACCTTTATGGAATCTTGAAGTGCATTTCTCATTTATGTGTTAAACAACAATGCTAAAGTTAAACGAGGTTCCTATCGTTAGATTTGAACATTTAAATATTTCATTTTCAAGGAAACTACTGAGAATGAGAACATAAAATCACCAGTTAAATGAATTAAACAACCTTTTTGAAAAACTCTCTTGTCCATACAAGAAATAATGTTCCCTATCTCAATAACAAGTCCAATGGGCAAAGATAACAAGTCCAACAACAAAGGCAACAACTCTTGCTCCAATATGAACATGTAGATCTATTTTGCCCATTGTCAATGCTCTACTTCTTCATAGATCTTACACATTTTAGAAATGTCTGTAATCCATATCAAGTATCAAATACTCAAGGTAAAGAAATAGAAAGTTAAATTCTATAACAAAATACATGAAGTAGAAGTCTCACTTCTCTTCTTTTTAAATTCCTTTAAGTACATTAAGTAATTCCTTTTTCAATGTCTAGTTACATCACAAGGTACTGCTCTCCTTAACCACATTGCCCCGAGCTTCTTGTGTTGTCCTCTACCTTATCTTGAACCATAATTATGGCTCTTCCTTCATGAATATCTTACTTAGAGGTTTTTCATACTATGCTAGTCTGGCAGAGGTTTTTCAATTTAGTTCATGTTATAATCCGTGACAAACTGACTATACTTGTCTGATAACAAGTGTAGGACAAGTCTTTCGCCCACTCTTAGTCAAGAGGAAAAACTCAACTTTTAAGGATCTTAATGAAATCAATCATATTGAGAACATGAGCACTGATAAGGTTGCCATGCTCAAATTGGCATTGAAACAATGTCTTAGAAATCTCATATCTAACAAGTCCAGGTAGTTCCTCATATATTTTCTTGATGTGTATGATCATGTCTTAAACGTCCAAGTTCTCATTGTGCTTATAAATCTATGAGTTCATGGTGGTTAGAATGTGTGACAAGTGTCCAAAGCATTATCTCAATGCTTCTCATAAGCATCTTATGAACATTTAGGGCATGTAGAACAAGTAACTTAGGAGACTGTCGCTCTAAAACATATAATATTTTATCACAAACAAAATTTTTATTCTTAAAGACTAATCTCAATGAAAAAAATAACTAGATAAGTTTGTCAAAGGGATTTCGCTCTCTAGCTGGGTGCGAGGTAGTGTGCCGACTCAAAAATTAGATATCACATCACCAATAAGTAATATGTTTCTCGCATTAAATGAATGCTTCTCGAACCCATAAACAGGTAAGCCCATCGCATCATTTGAATATGTTCTTGTCAGTAAATTGATATATAATATGTTTCTCACAACTAATACTTGAGCCGATGTTTTTACCTCACTTTGAACCTTTCACGTTGTAATGGCGACGATGAAGGCTTCAACGATTGAAGCTTTTGACACCCAAAGACATGAACTTTTCATGTTTTATGGAACCCTCTAACATTGCAACATATTTATAATATCAAAGAATAATTATCATGTTATTAAAATATTTAATAAGGACTTTTATTAAATATTAATCCCACTATTTTAATTCAAATAAACTACCCTCAACATTGATTGGGAAAAATCTCATTGCTAGATTTTTCTAGTGGACCAAGATCCATATTTCACCTAGTTCTAAGTCAGCTTTTGTTGATCGCTTAAAAATAGGTTGTTTAGGTAAGAAACAATTTCCAATTGTATAACATACAAATCTTCGATAGTTAGATGAATAACTCTTATTCTAATTCATCTTTTGAATTAATACCTAACTTAGTGCCTCCAGATTTTCAATCCTGTTGAATATACCTAGTTAAGTCAAAACCCAATGGTTGACAATTGGATATTACTTTTATCCCATTGCGCCTCACTAGTATAGATAAGGGTACCCTGCTTTGGCAGACCTACACTTAATCGATTCTAACCTTGATGAGTGTCATGCATGGGAAGGCATTTAATCATGACTTAATATTTATTTGTGGGATTTATATTTTAACTTATCTCACCAATTTTAACATTATCGCAATATATATAAAAAGATCACATATATCTATATTATGCATATCATAAATACATGTAATAAATATAAATAAGTGTGACAAGGTTATGGTCCCCAAAACATTGATTTCCCTAATCCAATTAGGGAATCTGTAATTAAACCAAAGGTACAGGCATCTTCTCCAAGTGTCTTCCTCTGGGTGTCCTCATATGTCATCCTAACGTTTTCCTCTTACACCTCCTTACATTTGTCTTTCCATTACTATAACTGTTATTTTATATTACATTAATACAAAAAAAACCTCTTTTACATAGAGGGGCATGGGATGAGAAAAGAAGTGCAAATAAATGAGTGAGAGAAAGACACGACACACAGGTTGTATTTTAAAAACCCAAAAGGCACAATAAAATACATGCACAAGAACTAGGACCATAAGCATGCACTAACCATCCAAGAATCAACACATATTAAATAATTTTAATATTAATATTAATTATTTTTAAAGTTCTCTTTCCAAATCAAAGATAGCCCTTTGCAATATCCTTAAATCAACTCTTGATATCAAAACAACCCTTGTTTAAATCCTTATTTTGAATCATTTCCAATATTATTAAATTTAAAAAAAATCTTTATTTTGTAACTTTTACATATCCTATTAAATTTAATAAAGATTAAATTATTAATTTACGAATCATATTAAAGTTTTTAAAAATCAAATCTTTAATTTATAATTTTATGAATCATATTAAATTTAACAAAGATCAAATCTTTAATTCGTAACATTTACAAATCTTATTAAATATAATAAAAATAAAATATTTAGTTTGTAACTCTGACACATCATATCCTATTAAATTTAATAAAGAAGAGATATTTAATAGCAACCTTTACAAATTTTATTAAATTTAATAAAGATCAAATCTTTAATTTGTAACTATTACAAATCTTATAAAATTTGATCTTTAATTTGTAACTATTACAAATCTTATAAAATTTAATAAAGATCAAATCTATAATTTGTAACAATTACTACTCCTATAAAATTTAATATAGATCGAATATTTAATTTGTAAGCATTACAAATATTATTAAATTTAATAAAGATTAAATTTTTAATTTGTAACCATCACAAATATTACTAAATTTAATAAAGATTAAATCGTTAAATTGAAAACATAACAAATAATAATTGAATTAATAAAGATCAAATCCTTAATTTGTAATCATTACACAATATTGTAAACTAGCTTGAACCGGTCGGTTGGACCGGAAACCAGTGATATAACTGGTCCGAGTCGTGAGTTTGATCGACTATGTACATGAATCAGTGCGACCCGGGTCGACTCGGCCAAGTTTAAGCAAAACCAATGACTCGGCCGGTTCAACGTGAATCGGCTGGGTCATGCATTTTTTTAAAAAAAATTGACATCCACACGACGTCATTTAAAATACTTGGCATATCACAGGTAGCATCAGGAAGTAAAAAATAAAAAAAATAGAGAAGTGAGAAACTGAAAACTGTAACATCCCAAAATTTGGACCTAAAAAATATAGTGGAAGCCTTAGGTTTTGAATCCCACCAAGAGGAGGAAGTTAGACGTAGAAGGAGAAGTTAGGAGTTTGAGGGTAAGATAAAAGAGAAGATCGGGAATTTATTTAGAGTTTGGAGTGTTAGAGGGAATTTAAGGGATGAATCAAGAGTTAAGCTCCAAATACCTATTTTGAAGAAACTTAAGGGAAACCAAGTTAAGATTCAAAAATTTAAATTGTAGAGGTGAAAGAAAGTAGAGGGATAGGCTTTGATTAAGGAAATAGGAGTGAATTGATGATTTATATCATTGTTCACATGGTATGTGCCTCGTTAGGCTTCAATTAAAGGTATTGCTTAATTTTGGATTTTAAGCCTACTGACCTTTGTGCACTCATTTGATAATATGTAATATTTTAGGTGGACAATTGAAGTGATTCAACTTGCATTAAAAAGCTAAGATTTAGGGCTTCAGTTTGATATGTTATATGATAGTGTTACTGTCTCATTTTCGCTCTAGAGAGACACATTTTCGCTCAAGTGAATAATCTCTTGCTTGAGCGAAAACATCAGCAAAACATGGAATTTCGTTTATGGTTTTCTCGTTCAAGCAAAAAGACTCTCGCTTGATCGAAATTGGGGGAATTTCATAGTTTGCTCTCTGACTTTGTCTTGCTCAAGCGAGCATATCCTCGCTTGAGCGAGATCGTGCGATCATAGGAGTTCTTAGAGGCTCACTCAAGCGAGAAATTCTCACTTGATCGAGAAGACGCGGATATATTCTTATAAATCAGGGTCCAGGGTCATCTGGCCTATTTCTAATACTTTTCCCACTTTGCCACCTTGCCCTAGCAATGGAGAACGAAGAGGAAGGAGAACAAGGAGCCTACCTTGAGATCTCCAACCTAAAGAGGAGCTTGGAACCACCATCCTCCACCCCTCCAACACCTCCGTTCTTGTTCTTGAGGTGAGTGTGGTTCACCCACCCACTTTTCATCATGTGAAGCTATCTCATGATCCCTCCCTCCTTTTCCCTTCTTCTTTACTTGCTTGTGATTGATTGAGGTAGATCTATAGTTTATTTGTGTACTGGTCTTGATTGCTTGATTGCTAGATTAACCCTAGATTGTAGAGGTTATGGTTTTCATGATATTTATTGAGTATGAGATTCGCAATGCCATGAAATCATCATTTAACCTATATAGATATGTAAGCATGCCATGAATCATGTTCTCACGTTTTGAAACTCTTATCATGTATATAATGTTTTCATGGGCCTATGGCCAAAGAGAAATATCACAGGGTCTTTGGACCAATCACAGGGTCTTCGGACCAAAGAGGAATTTCATGGGTCTTCGGACCATTTATTAAAAGAGGAGGTAACTCACATGGGCCTTTCAGCCAAGAGGGAAATGGGGATCCTCAATTAAATTGATAACATGCATTGCATCTATGTTTCATAATAAAACTTAATCATATAAGTGTCCCTAGACGACGGTCCTTGGTCATGATGCAAAGCGTACAATCACAGTCACAGAAAAGGGAAAATATCACAGACTTAACTTGACTTATTTGTGTGGTGTGATATGTATAACTATTATGCCTAGAGACTTATTTGTTGAATGATACATTTTCTTGTGTATGACTCCCTACATTGTATGCATGATCACATTCACTAAGACGTAAGTCTCACCACACGTTGTAGATTTCATCTTAGTTCTGCAAGAAGTCCTCACCAGAAGTTAAGTCGGACGGCTTGGAGGCTCAATGGCAGGATTGGCCCTCCCGGTCACCTATGCTGCCTTGGGGAAACTTTTTAGTACAATTGTATAGTTGTAGTTGGAAATTCCATACTATGCTAGTCTGGCAGAGATTTTTCAATTTAGTTCATGTTATAATCCGTGACAAACTGACTATACTTGTCTAATAACGAGTGTAGGACAGTCTTTCGCCCACTCCAACACCTCCAAATATGAAGACATTTCCTTTCTAGTGCATGAATTTCAAATATGCAGGAAAGTTTCTGAGCAGCTTGCCTTAATAAGGTTAGACCAAAGACTTTTTTCAGAAGGTGTTGAACTGACTTGAGTCTTTATCAAAGATCTCCAGAGGGCTTCACTCTTCAGATGGTTTCTGATCTCAGACAATCTGCCACGTTACGCGTCTTCATATGGTCTTCTTTTCTTCAAATGATCCCATGCTTCAAACGAACAAACCACTTCAGATGATCCTACTTCTTCAGACAGTAGATCACTTTAGATTGTCATCTTGCTGAAACCTGAAAAAACATATTAAAAGCATAGGCAATTCTTGCAATTGTAATTTTAACAAAATTTGTTACTCATTAAAGCTTAGGAAAATCAGACTCAGTCATTATTAAATATTTAAGGATATTTTTACGACTCAACATTCTCCCCCTTTTTAATGATGACAAATTTTTTAAACTATAAAATCGGAACGAGGTTATAAAAAAGTATAAGAGTTTAGAATGTCCACCCCCTCAATCAGATAATCTTTGTGCTCCCCTTGAATAAGATGTTCCTTGTTCTGAAAAACACTTTGCACTTTGCACTTCAGATTTTGGTTAGTTTTATACTCCCCCTTTTATCATCAATCAAAAGGGATACTAGAGCAATAAAATCACGAAGTATCAGAGCATTAAATAACGTTTAGGGCGTAATAAATATGATAACAATCAAATCATTCAGAGCATTGATAGCACATACGCAGATAAAAGCATGATATTCAGCGTCAATAACTTAGAATTAAATACGTATGCAAGCAATATCAGAGCCAAAATGTGATAACTTTATAAATTATGTAACGGAAAAAGTAAGAGTTGAAAAATAACAAGAGCATTGTCTAAGCTAATTATAGGCTAAGCATCATTGACTAAGATTCTCCACTTGTCTTTCCCAACATAATCTTCTCAAAAAGTTCCTTCATCTTGAAGCGTTGCCTCTCAAGCTCTGCTAAGAAAGCATTCTTGAGCTCAGATTGGCCAGCTTGAATTTGATGTTGGGTAGCCAAGATCTGATCAGTCTTCTAATCCAGCTCCATGTTCTTGACACTTAGTTGTTGGTTTTCTTCTTTTCAAGCAAGAATTTCTTCTTCAAGGTTCAACTCATATAATACCACAGAGAGGTGCTTGCATGAAAACTTGAAATATTTAAAACCCTTGGGCAGGTTGAGATTCTCAGCTTTATTAACTGCATAGAAATACTGCTGATGATAGAACCTTGTTCTTAGAACCTAGTCTTCATGAATTCTTCTATTTAAGAGAGAAAAACGACCAGGGAAGAACAAAGGTGTTTCAAGAGTACATATTTTTCCAGCAGTTTTGGAGTCTGCATCATTCCAGGATGTGCCAGAAGATGATCCTTCTTTCTCACACTCATGCCAATAAGAATCCCACATCCATTCTCTATAGGCATGATCCAGGCCTCGATTCCTCAGAATGTACTCAGGTAGCCTACTCCATTCAGTAGGAGTCATAGGCTTAGATGGAATGCGAGTACTGGCATAAACTCTGCTTTCCTTCTTCTTCTCAGAAAATTGTTTAGCACATGGATACCTTGGAATGATGTCTGGGTACACCAGAATTGTTGTTGAAAGCTTCACAGAATTAAGATAGGGAGTTATCTGAATGTGCATATCAAATAATTCAGCTTCTAGGCATAACATTCTTACAACAATACAGTCTCCATAAGAAATGCTATGTTGATCATGAGTGTATGGGTCCAGAGGTTCCCATCTATGACAAGGATGTTATATGCCTCTCCTTATCTTCTCAAGTTGATCAGATAAAATGAAGTCATCTTCACTACTTTCCTTCTAACTGTGCATTCTCCTTTGTCTAACAGCTTCTGCAAATTACAGAATCAAACCTTTGTGAGTTGCAAGTGGAGGTGCAACTTTAAAGAACATCAACTCTTCAAACAAATTAGGAAAATTAGGCACTCTAGGCCTCTCTTCTAGTTGAACTTCATCAGCTGCCATCAACTGAGCACTGGTACGTGCTGGTGCCACCAAGTCATACGTTGGAGTTTTGGTGAGATCCCTTGGCTTGTCTTTCATCAGCAAAGCCTTGGGGAGATTGCTTCCAAACCAGACACACTCAGCTGAATCTGAGTCTTCTTCCTCAGTGTCAACTTCTGAAAAGTCAGATGAAGTTGAAGTTGATGTAGAAGAGTGAGATGGTGAATGATGAGGTGTTATAGGTGCAGGATCAGTAGGTAGAGGTTCAGAAGGTTTAGGTGAAGGAGTCTTGTCATCCTCTGAAGGAGTGACATTCCCAAAGACTACTTTTGGCCTTCTGTTAGAAGATATTTCTTGCTGAGGGGGGATAGTAGATGCAGCTTCTTTCTCTTGCTTCATTTTCTTCAGCTCTTCCAGCTTTTTCTTCCTCTCAAGTTCAGCAGCTTGTTGAAACTTAATGGCTTCTTCATGTTGCACAGATCTACTTCTTGTTACAATCTGTGGTGCCTCTGGTACAGGAGGTAACAATCTTCTCCTTTAAACTCTTCTAGTTTTGGCACTAGATCTTTTTATTTTCAACCTAAAGGTGGCTTGCTCCATCCTCTCATCTTCTAAAAAGGCTTGTTGTGCAGCAATAGCAAGTGAATGGTCTTCAGCTTCTTGCTCCTTGACCTTCTAAGCTTCTTCAGCTTCCAAGGCAGTGGCAAGATCAGCCACTTGTTGTAACTCTGGATCTGGATGGCTGACGACCAAAGGTATTGCATTAATAGTTCTCTTAGAATCATTAAATTCTACTCCTTCTGGAATACAAGTAGGCTTAATTTCAAGAACAATTGGTTCCTCATAGGTCTGACCCACAATCTCAGTTGGTCATGAGGGGACCTTCTTAGAAGGTTTAGACTGCCTGAGTTGTGCATTACCTTCAAACTGTCTAATAATGACCACTTCAGCATGAGCTTCCATCTGAGGTGGTTCAGATTCAACTAACTTTTGAACAAGTTTTGATCTCTTCCTCTTAACAATATTTGTAGGAGTAGCTTGAGCAGATATAAACTCACTCCTCTGAGCATCTCCATGAAGCTCATTCTCCAGAATCTCCAACGTGCTACGTCCAGTAGCTGCAGCCTTTTCTCTGACAATGGTCTCCTTGAGTGTGCGCTCAGGAGAGGGCTTCTTGAATGAAATCCCCATCTTCTTGATGTTCACCAATGAGAAGAATACAGGACCTTGATGGTCATATAATCTTTCAATGGGAACTTTAAAGTGAAGTAGAATTTTGGTGATGAGAGTGGTATGAGTATAACTTGTAGCTGAGTCACTTACCCTCTTAAGCATGTTGTAGAGGATAATCTTTGGCAAGTTTAATTGCTTCTTCTTCAGCAAGTGGATTACACAGAAACTTTCCACTTCTGATACATGATTCTTACTCCCCATCTTTGGGAGAATGCAACAACCCAATATGGTGTGTAGAACCCTGGCCTTAGAGTGCATCAGAGAAGCTCTCAAATCTCCAGGCTCTTCTATGCCATACAACATCTTTGTATATTTTTTGGGGCCACCATGGTTGTATTCTCACTCAGGAACAAACATTTTCCCTTCAGACTTTACACCAGTAATAGTTGCAATGATGGCATCATCAACAAACACCTTCACTCCCAAGACTGTGTCTTGAATGGAGGTGCACTTCCCATCTTGGCTGGTTACAGACTGAGCATTTTTCCATAAATCTATTACACTCTGCTCGTTCCATGCACAGTTTAAGGCACTGAAGAATGGAGTCCATCCAGCAGCATCAAAAACATCAATAAGATCAACACCACCGTCTCTGAGAACATCAAGATCCACTCCCCTGCTGGGAACAATCTAACCTCCTGCTGATTTCTTGGGTGCCATTGGAGAAAGCTTAAGGTAGAAGAAAGAAGACTTGAACACAAAGAAAAACTGAAGTTCTTCGAAGGCAAAGAGTTCTGGGAGATGGAAGATTGAAAAGCGTAAACATGCATTGGCCCCTTTACCACCTTTAAATAGCCGTCAAATGAGCAATAATGATGGCAGTTACAGGCTGCGCAGACATAGGTAATTGTGCATCGTGCTAGGTGTTTTGAAAAGTGGGAGAACCAACCATCTCAGATTGCCACGTCACTCAGAGTGTTACTTTTCAGATAATGCTCAGTTCAGATTGAACATAATTTCAGAAGATACCATATATTTCAGATGCATATAATTCAGATAAAGCATATATTTCAGATAAAGCATAGGTTCATACAATCAAACATTATTACTTTTCAGACAATGCTAGAATGTTCAGATTATCCCTTATGAACCTAAATCTATCTTCAACAAGGGGTTTTGTGAATATATCTGCCCATTGATGCTCTGTATCAATGAACTTAATAATAAAAACTCCTTTCTGAACATAGTCTCTAATGAAATGATGCTTGATTTCTATTTGTTTTTCCCTTGAATGTTGGATTGGATTTTTAGACAGATTAATGGCACTTGTTTTATCACACATAAAAGGTATAGAAGATAGTTCAATATTAAAATCCTCTATTTTACCCAAAGCAGTCATGGACAAAAACTGACAGCAACAATGTACTCAGCTTCAGCAGTTGATAGTGCAATTGTGCTTTGCCTTTTGCTGGACCAACATATCATATTATCACCGATAAAGTGACAACCTCCACTGGTTAATTTTCTTTCTACTCTATCTCCAGCAAAATCAGTATCACAATATCCTACCAACCTGCAATCCTTACTCTTCTTATAGCACAGACCAAGATTAGTAGTACCATTTAAATATCTAAAAATTCATTTAACAGCCTTGTAATGAATAATTTTTGGATCAGATTGAAATCTTGCACAGAGACAAACACTGAACATAATGTCAGGCCTGCTTGTTGTAAGATACAATAGTGAACCAATTATTCCTCTATAGAGAGTTTGATCAACAAATTCTTCTCCTTCATCTTTACTTAAGATGGCAGAAGGATGCATAGGAGTTGACATAGGCTTGCAGTTATTCATGTTAAGCTTCTTAAGAATTTCTTTTGTATATTTCTCCTGATGGATCCATATACAATCAGATTATTGCTTAATCTGAAGTCCCAGAAAAAATTTAAATTCACCCATCATACTCATTTCAAACTCAGACTGCATAAGCTTAGAAAACTTTGCATAATGAAGGATTTTTTGAACCAAAAATAATGTCATCAACATATATCTGAACAAGAATAAAGTCTTTGTTAGACTTTTTTCTAAAGATAGTTGTATCTACTTTTCCTCTTTCAAAACCATTTTTGATAAGAAAATTGTTTAGTCTGCAATACCAAGCCCTTGGAGCTTGTTTAAGATCATACACAGCTTTTTTAAATTTAAAAACATTTTCAGGAAAAGCAGTGTCTTCAAAACCAGGGAGTTGTGTAACAAATACTTCTTCCTCAATGAATCCATTAAGAAAGGCACTCTTTACGTCCATTTGATATAGTGTGATGTCATTATTTTCTGTATAAGAAAGTAGAATCCTAATGGCTTCAAGCCTGGCTATAGGAGCAAAGGTTTCAGTTAAATCAATACCTTCTTGCTGATTGTAGCCTTAAGCAACCAATCTGGCTTTATTTCTGATAACTTTGCCTTCTTCAAATAGCTTGTTTTTTAGCACCCATTTGGTTCCAATAAAAATTTTCCCATGGAGTTTAGGAACAAGGGTCTAGACATCACTCTTAGCAAATTGATTAAGCTCTTTTTGCATGGCTAGGATCCACCCTTCATCATGCAGAGCTTCATCAACGTTCTTTTGCCCAATCTCAGAAAGTAATGCAAGATTATTCATATTGCTGAATCTAGATCTTGTTCTTACACCTTCTGAGGTATCACCAATGATTTTCTCCCTAGGGTGATGAGATCTGTATCTCCACTCATTTCTGTGAGGAAATGAATTCTCTGTCCGAGACTCAATATTCACTGTCTTAAGAGGTCTAGCTTCAGAAGGTTGACCAGAGGGTTGTTCAGATGGACCTTCAGAAGATTCTTCAGAAGGTTCTTCATCTTTGACATCCTTCCTTCCAGATGAAGGATTCAGCTCCATACCTGCAAAGTCATCTTCAAGATCTGATAGTTCCCTATCAGTCTCTTTCATGTCATTGAATTTTACATGAATAGATTCTTCAACAGTTAAGGTTCTAGAGTTATATACTATGTATGCCTTTGATGTTTCAGAATATCCAATGAAAAATCCTTTGTCTCACTTAAGATCAAATTTTTCCAGATCGTCTTTAGTGTTAAGTATAAAGCACCCACTCGCAAAGATATGGAAATAAGATACGTTGGGCTTTCTTCCTCTCCACAATTCATTATGAGTCTTTTTGAGAATTGGTCTTACCAAAATTCTGTTTTGAATGTAACAGGTTGTTTGAACAGTTTCTGCCCAGAAGGATGTTGGTAAGTTGCTTGAAATGAGCATGGTTCTTCCCATCTCCTACAAGCTTTTGAGCACTGCAAAGACTGTGTTGCGGACATTTCCTTTCGGGTGCATGAATTTTAAATATGCAGGAAAGTCTCTAAGCATCCTGCCTAAATAAGGTTAGACCAAAGACTTGTTTCAGAAGGCGTTGAACTGACTTGAGTCTTTATTAGAGATCTTTAGAGGGCTTCACTCTTTAGATGGTTTCTAATCTCACACAATCTGCCATGTTACACGTCTTTAGATGGTCTTCTTGTATTCAAATGATCCCATGCTTCAGACGAACAAACCACCTCAGATGATCCTACTTCTTCAGATAGTAGATCACCTCAGATGGTCATCTTGCTGAAACATGAAAAACATATTAAAAGCATAGGCAATTGTTGCAATTGTAATTTTAACAAAATTTGATGCTCATTAAAACTTAGGAAAATGAGATTAAATCATTATTAAATACTTAATGATATTTTTGAGACTCAACACTATATATAGTCCCTTTGTCCATATATCTAGATTGAATACGAAGCATAGAACATGTCATCCTTGTATAGTTCAATCTCAGTTTCTTAATTTCCCGAGTATACTTATAACAAATAATATTAACATCCCATATACTAATTTTATTTGGGCATGACCATGCACTTTGTAGTCTCACTCAATCAAAGGGCCTAAGATATAATTCCCATTATGTAGGAGGGGCAAATCTCATCTAATCACTCTCATCCCTCCACATGATTTGTAGAATACTCGGTAACCACCTTTATTGTCACCGGGTTAGGCATGACATTTGATGGCACCAAAGTATATGTAACATCCCAAAATTTAAGAATCTAGAATTAGAATTAAAGTACCTATAATTTATTTTTTTGCAAGTAATTAATAAAATAATAAGAATAGTATAATTTAATTCTAATAATAATAGTAGGTTAGAAATATGTTAAATAAATGAATTATGAGGTGAGACAATTTTTATAAAAATGAAGTATTTAAACCTAAATTTTATTAGAGTCAAATTAAATCCCATTTTTATTGTTATGGCTATATAATTCTTTGTGTTATTATTATTATTATTAGTATTATTATTATTAGTATTAATTAATTAAGTAGGGAAAGAAAAGAAGTAAATTAGGGTTAGGGTTGGAAATTGAGAAAAAGGGAAAGAAGAGAAGAGGAGAAAGAAGGGGAGGGGGAGGCGGCTGTGAGGAAGAAGAAGGAGAAAGAGAAAGAAATCGAGGGAGAGGAAGGGAGATAGAGAGATCGAGACAGAGGGTGAGGGATTGAGAGACAAAGAAGGGGGGTTGGCCATGGAGAAGGGAGGAGATGCGGCGGAGAAGAAAGGAAGGGAGGAGAGGGACGACAGCTTCGGTGGTAGCTCGCGGCCGTTTCGAATCGGCGATGGTGATGGGGAAGCCGCGAAACAGCGGTGGCCATGGAAGATGCGCCGCTGCGCGCGAAGCGGCTACGGGACGGAGGGGGAATTCGGCGCAGCCGAGGACGGAGGCGCGGCGCGGAGGATCCGGGGCTGCTGGCCGCAACAACGTCGACCGTGGAAGGAAGAAGAGAGGAGGCAGCAGCAGCGTCGATGGCTGGAACGGCCGCTCAGCGGCGGAGCTAAAGGGAGGGGAGTAACTTGCGGCTACGAACGGTAGGGACCGGTGGTGGCTGCGCAGTGGAGCGGAGCTGCGGCTAGGGGAAGAAGGAGAGTGCAGGGAGGTGAGCGAGAACAGCCCACAGGGGCTCACACGACGGTGGGTTTGACTGAACAGCCGCAACTCTGGCGACGGTGGCTGGAGCGGAGTGAATTGGTGGCGGAGGAGCGGAGGTGAGTGTGGTTTCGCTCACTCTTTCGTAATTGTTCTCCTATGTATGCTCCCTATTCTTCCTTCCCTTGCTATTATTGTGGATTAGAGTTGATTTTATGCAAAACTAAGGTGGATTGTTAGATTAATTGAATGGATTGATTCTCTTGATGATTTCGTTACACCTTAAGATGATTTTGTTGTATGAAGATGTATGATTATAGGTTATAATTTAATATAAAATATGCTTTCAAGGCTGCTAAACGAGAACGTAATTTCAGATTGACATTCTTGAGGTGATATAATTATCATAAGAATATTTAGGTCTATTTTGAGACATGTGCTATTTGTGATGTTTGAGCATTTACATAAAGGCCTTTGGCCCCAGTTAATTGGAAACGAGAATTTGAGCTTCGACTCCCAGTTTAAAATGAATTTGGCTTCGGCCCCAGTAAAAATGGCTTCGGCCCCAGTTCACCTTAATTAATCAAGATTGGACTTCGGTCCCCAGCTAATTGGACTTCGATCCCTAGTTAATTGGACTTCGGTCTCTAGTTAAAACACGGGTTTCGGCCCCCAGTTAATTGGCGGTGTTATGCCCAAGGAAGACGTTCCTTGTAGTCTGAGCTCAGGTCTAGCCCCAGATAGTGATAAGACCCCGTCTGCCGGGTAATGCAGGTCATGCATTCATGTATAGCACATTTACTTGAGATTGTGACATTAGATATGTGATATGCTTGTGTTTAGTTAATTTGAGAATAGAAGAAGTGTTCATGTGCATTAGAATGAATTAATTGTCATTATGAATGTTTTCTTAATTTTTCAAGTGATGTTATGCTACCTTATATCTCGTGCCTTGCCTCCCCACACCGCACACACTGTTACCTCACTCACTGGGACGTAGTCTCATCCCACGTTGTGGGAATTACTTTCAGTTGTGCAGGTTTTTGAATAGGCTAATGGCGGAAGAGTAGGGAACTCAATTGAAATAAATGTCAAGAATTTTGTATTTCTAGATTAGAAGATTTGTTATGTATTAAGGTATTGTTTTTTTATTTGGCCATGGAGGCCTTATTGTAGATTGATGCTATATGGTGGTATTATAAACTGTACTGGTACTTTTCTGAGTTTTAGGTGAAGTTGCAAAATTGGGAAATGTCCAATTTTCAGGGGAAACTCTGCCGGATTTCCGGTAGGAGTTTTATGAGCCATACACTCAAAGTGTAGGTTCATCCCATAGGTTCTTAATTAGGAAATAATATGGAAAATAATGATGTATATTTTTTTTTTGTGGAAGCCTAAGCAAACATTGGATCGCTTAAGCGTTGCGTGATTTGTATGTCGATACATGAAATGCGCGAAATAATTTCAGAAATTCGGAATAATGTTTCCAACGAACATTATTCTTGAATTGAGAAATTAGGACGTTACAGTATACAACTCCTCATGTTGGGAGCCTTAGTGACATCAGGTCAAAGGACCACATACAACATTGCCACTATGAGAATAGCTAATTAAATACATCATAATCCATGTAGCATTCTCATCGTAGGTCAGTCTGGTACACCATAAAAACTAATTAGTGTGTACCCATGTTAAAGGTTTGAAATCACAAATCCATGACCAGTGTGACATAGTCATCAATCTACCCATATTCTAGTCTCAATGTATCATTGTTGTCCCTATTCACAATAAAACTTGACTAGGGATGATTTTAGAATGACGTTCTAAAGTAGCCTATAGAATCTCATTATCAAGTCAAACTTGATATCTTACAGCCACAAACAAGCCATTCAAAGGACTTTATCATATTAATTAATTAATATAATAAATAATATCTTTTATAATTAATATGACATATGTTGTATACAAAAAGGGGGTCAATATATCATTGGCTTCTAGGGCATACACCAACAATAACGAGTATATGGAGGCTCCATTTTTACAAAAAGCAATAATTTTACTACTAAATCTCTAATTAGAGTCAATAAAATGAGAAGTCAAGCAAATGAACCCCTCTTGATTATAAGCAATCCAACAATTATATGTCAAACAACTTTTATGGCATTTATCCATGGCATATTTCAACTTCTCTATTTGTTCAAGATGAAATCTGCCACAGCAATAATCCTACTCAAATGCTTTATATCTAAACTTCATATTAAGAGCATTTCCCCAATCCATTCATATTCAACAAATTTAATGGGAAAACCATGCTAAAAAATAGCCATCAAAATAACCTCATGGACATGTTTAAAGCCAACTTCCCCCCGTGATCAATTTTCATTCGAGCCACATCTTGATATTTAAGGATAAGTTTGCACTCTTTCAGCCAAGATTTGCATTGGTAAACCTATGCAACCAAGACAGGAGTATAGGCCTCTACCATCAGAGGTATTCAATCACCACACTCCCAATTAGAGTTGTTACTTGGCCCAATGAAAGTTTCGGATTTTGCAGGTTTGGCTAAAAAGCCTAGGAGTTCTTCAGGTTTCTAAAATAAAGGCTTGAGTCCTACATTTTTTTTTTTTGGTCTTTTTATGGGTAGCCCGACCTTTTTGTGAGTTTTGATGGCTTCCATGATTTTTTCCAGGTAGCGACCTTTATCTGACCGAGCTAAAAATCCTATGAGTTATATGGACTTCTAGAATAAAGGCTCGAGCCCTACATTTTTACGGGCCATCCTGGTCAGGATAACCCATTTGGTCAACTCTACTCTCAATGCCTCTGAGGTCTTTTTGGTGGAGGATCTGGAGTTTGTAAAGATATTGGTGAAGATCGCACTAAGTCAAGTAGGCTAAAGACATCTCTTTTATCCATTTGAATCCCTCAACCCAAGTCTTGATCCAACCATAGAGCTTTGCACCCATATTCCCCTTTCTAGACAAGGAAACAAAGGTTCAAGGCATTTCATGTTTGTTCATTTTTCTTTACTTGTCTCTATTTTTGTATTATACTATTTTCTATTATACATTATATTGAGATATTTTCCTTGTCTCTCTTCTTTTTTATATGAAAAAAGAGGGGAGTATCAGCAATATCAGCAAAGGAATGTGAAGAGTTCCATAAAGATAGAACAAGGCTTTATAATGTTACCTAAAGGAGTAATTCAGGAGGATCAACACAAAAAACATAATTTAAAAACTCAAGTCTAAACATAAGATGTTGCAAAGTTCCTTCGATCTGCAAAAGATATTGTCTGAAAAACTTCCATAGGATTATGTTTTAATTCAAACTCTTTTCCTATGATTTTAACTATTTTACTGTTATCATATTCTTATTCAAATTCTAAAAAGTTTTTCATCATAAAAAAGGGGGGATTTGTTAATTCTTAGGACTTTGAAAGTCTGGAATCCCATACTTTTGATGATAACACCTTTTAATAAATTTTAATAAGAAAAATGGTATTATTTAACTCGTCTGAAGGTGATTAGTGTTTCAATTACAAGAACTTTTCACAACTTCGTATTAACGGAAAATGAAAGGAGAAGTCCATGCATCAGTCTAAAGTCAAAATACTTAATAGTGTTTAAAAATGCTTATTTCTCAAGGCTCAAGGCTATGCGTCTGAAGCATAAAAACTGAAGAGCATCTGAAGGTTAAAGATTACGACGATATTTTTCATATTTCAAGAGGACAACCACAAACAAAGACACTATATCAAGTCCTAGTGGGTCTTTCACTTCAAAGAGAAAGACAAAAGGAAACTTTATGAAGAAGCAAAAGCATTATTGGCTCTAGAGAAGAAAAGGAAAAAGCAAAGGACAAATACACTACAATGCATTCTAAAAATATTACTAACTTGGACTTGCAAAGCAATAAACCAAGCTTTGAAACGAAATGTCCCAAACAGAGGTAGAGCATAATAACATATTGCAAAATTTGGATCAATAATAATACAAATAACATGAAGTAAATATTATAGCCACAAGAAGGGGGATGAATTGTGACCTTTTCAAAATTCCCTTCTGCAATCACTTCTAATATATTCTACTCAAGTGATTTTCTTGGCTGATTTTAAAAGCTTAAATAAACTGATAAGACAACATGCAATAATACTAGTTATTTGAATGAAGCTCGTATGTGGAAAATGTAGTCTTTTCTCTTTAGAAAGATTTTCTTGGAGTCACACTTACTTTATGCAAGTACAAAAGTTATCCTATCGTTAAATGAAGCTTTCAAAAATAAAGAGTATAAGGAGAGAAGAAGTGTGCTCATAGTATTTTTATACAGGTTCACCCTTTAAACCTTAGGGCTACATCTAGTCCCTACCCTCAGTAGCATTTTAACTATATCAACCTTGGTACAAACAACCTCAACATGCCTCTTGGTGCAACACACCACTTAGTATTCTTTTGCAGCCTCTACAGGCTCTACCAAGTATTCTTCTGCAGCCTCTGCAGGCTCCCCCTGTCAGTATTCTTCTCCAGGCTCTGCAAGCTCCTACACAATATTCAATAGCTAGCCTGTTAGTGTATACACTAGAGACTTATATGTTTTTGAAAATTCGTCACTTGTATCATATTATTCTTATAAAGGCAATTCACTTTTATTAATTCTTCCGGTAAAATATAATAATATGTCCTTAGAATAGTAAGCTTAAACTTCATAACAAATCAAGTAGATGACTAGATCGTGAGATCTTATGAAAAACTATTCTTAAAATAGTCCCCAGTCAAGCATCATCTTAGGATAATTACATGCATTAATACTAGTATGTGAGTTCATTGATGATCACATCTCACGGATCAAGGATATGAGATATCAAGTGCTCACATAAGTACATATTAAGAGTAATGATGTACTGGACTGGCCTATATATGTAACATCCTAAGAATTTAAGTCCATTTTATAGAGATAAATATGTAGTGTAATGGTTTTGTAAAAAGAAATAAGAAATGAGTGGGAAGAATTGAGTTAGAACAAGTAAAAGAGAGAAATCAGAAATTTGAGTTCTGATATACTCGCTCAAGCGAGAATGGCTCGCTTGAGCGAGCATATCAATAAAAGTTACAAAATTTTGTTCTGGTTTTCTCACTTGAGCGAGTAGGCTCTCGTTCAAGCGAGAAACAGGGGAGCAAATTGAGTGCTCTCTGGAAGAATTTTGCTCGAGCGAGAAGGGTCTCGCTTAAGCGAGAAGCTTCTCGCTTGAGCGAGAACGCGAAAATTAAAAAATCCCAGCCCTCTTGCTCAAAAGAGAATCCCTCGCTTGAGCGAGAATACGAGTGGTAGGTTAAAAACATTAATTAGGGCACAAATTCATTTATTTTCTTCTTCCTTCTTCATTCTAGAGAGAGGGGTTCTAGAGAGAGAAGCTGGTTGTTTTAATGATTGATTTTGGTTATGGTCAATGTATGAGAATTTTAATGGTTGTATGCTAGATATCTTAGTTAGGGTTTTAATTTAGAAGTTGTTACTTCATTATGGTCTTGATTGCAATGTTCATAAATGAAGGGAATCAAGCATGTGGTCAGGGTGCAGCGAAAATAAATGGATTCCCTCCCTTGTTATGATCGTTTTGCAAAAACACGAATCAAGACATAAAAGGTATTAAAACAAAAGGTTGTACCTTATTAGGATTACAAACGAGGCAAGAGTAGCCACGTCTCTATTGGTATCCACGCCAACAGCCAAACTGGGATACCCTCCTCATCTCTGCTAGTAGCCTTAGAAAGTAAGAAGCGATTGCTCATGTGTATCTGGGGTAGTGCATCTAATGCTCTATTTATAGAGTGGTGGCTAGGGTTTTACCCCCTCAGTCACTTAACCCTCACACTTATGGGTCTGGCCCTTTATGTAATAATTCTAATTAAATTAAATTAGAATTATTATCCTTTTCCTAGTGGCTTGTTGTATGCGTGTGACCCAATAGGCTTTTAATATTTAGTTATATTATTAAAACAAAACCCTTTTATATTTAATATCATAAATAGTGAGCGGTTGATAAATGAAAATTAGATGATAAATTAGAGCACTTTTTAGTTCACTTATCAAGGATAAAATGGTATTTTTGCCCCAGTTTAATCCCTTTTTATTTAATATTAGAGAAATTGTATTTATTAATCTTGGATTTGAATTTGACGCTATTTTAATAGAAATATTGCTGATTTTTGTAGGATATTTCAAGGATTTGATTTGAAGGAAAGATAACATTAAATGAGGGAGATATCTGCAAGATTTGAAGTTTAATTGAAGGCATTTAATGAAGATTTGAAGATTATTTGAGAGCAATTAATGAAGATATCACTGCCAATTAAACAAGGATTCTGCAGACAACCTTTCCAATTAAATCCAGGATGCCCAATAAATGCAAGATTTCATCAAGAAAAGGGAAACAAGGAAAGACAAATAAACCAAAACCAGTCTCGGGGAGAGATCAAGTTAAAAAGAGAAAGATTGAAGTTGCAGGACGCATTTTGCGCTTCAACCTGTGCTGTAGCGCAGGATGAAGCGCAGCTCTCTGAACTTGCGCTGCAGCCTGCGCTGTAGCGCAGCTTGAAGCGCAAGTCACGCTGATTCTTGCCCTGTTGCCATTTTTAGATAGATTTCTCCCCAATTTCCTTTGTCTTTCCTTAGCCTATAAATAGGACCTCATTGCACCAGATCAAAGTGTGCACGATTATTGTAATTCATTCTTATTTCAGTGATAATGCACCAGAGCTAATTTTAGAGTAGGAGAGGAGGAGCGCTTCACGAGGATTGAAGATAGTGACAGCATCTTTGGTGGTTTGTATGGCTACCTTGTGTAGTTAACTCTCCATTAGGATTGAATGTAATTGATTCTATCCCCAAGTGTATGTAAATTCTATTTTATTATTTCTAAGCTCTCTATAATATTGGTAATCTTATTCTGTGCTTAATTTCTAACTTCCTCGTTTGCGCCAGAGTTATAGGCTAGTTTCGACTAGGATTGAGGATGGGGGAGCGGATTCTGAAGAAACCCAAACTCTGATTGAATAAGAGGACTCGATACTCTGTGACCGACACATGAGTGTTACTAATGAGCGATGGGTAGTGATAGTACTCTAGCGAAGGGGGTTTACAGGATTAGGCCTTCGTATCGATAACAAATGATTAGTTGATTGTCAATCTAGGACCGACACATGGATGTACCCTGATGAGTGATGGGTAGTGTGAGTACTCTAATGAAGATACGTCTACAGGATTAGGCCTCGTTTATCAATTAATTCTTTACAAACGGAATAAAGAAAGCATAATAAGTCGAGGGTAAGTCTGTCGCTTGGGAGAGCCCGCATGGATTATCTTTGAGTGTGTGAGGCCGCTGGTAACTCGGGGTCTTAGCAATATAGTTTGTCTACAGTATTATAGAGTAAACCTAAAATAATAGATAGTTTTTACATGCACAAAGGGTGTGATGATATGAAGTTCAATCCTAATCCAAGTAAAGTGTCTCTAACTCTTCCTTTCTATTTCAATTGATTATCTGTTATTTACGTTTTTCGCACAATAATATTCTCAAAACCCGTTGTTTCCCTTGATAAATAGATCACAACTATACGCGAATTGACTATTCCCTGTGGATACGATAACTCTTCTTACTATTATACTACTGGATTTTTGGTTCGCTTGCCAGAAACCCATCAAGTATTTTTTGCGCCATTGTCGGGGAACGGTTTCCAATTCACATAAACCTTGGGGGTCTAATTATCAAGGATATCTATCTTAGGATTTCTTTTATTATTCTTATTATTTTAGGAATTTTATATTTAGGAAATTTATACTTTATTTTTATTTTTAATTATTTTCTTTTTTAAAAAAAATTATTTAATTATTTAAAAAAATAAATAAATAAATAAATATTATTATTTTGTTCCTCTTTCCTGAGCTAACATTTGTTTGAGCTTCTTAAATAGTGTTCTTGTGAAAGACAGGTGTCTCAAAATCAATTGAGAGAAGGGACCAAATAGAGAGAGAGAAAAAGGGCAAGGGAGACAAATTCAAGACTCTCCATATTTTAGGAAATTTTTATTATTTTTAGGAAATTTATAGTTTTTCTATTTTTATTAATTTTTCTTCCACACTTACCCTTTTCAAAGTTTCTTGTTTATGCTTTTGAGAGGCCAGGTGTCCCCGATCAACTACAATTTGTGCCATAAATAGAAAAGACATCAAGGAAGAACAAAAGTAGACGCAAGAGAAGGAGACGAGGGAGAAATATTTTATTTATTTTTTTAATTATTTTCTTTTTTTAAAAAAATATTATTATTATTAATTATTTTTAAAAACAATTAATTTTTGTTATTTTGTTTTTCTCTCTGTTTGAGCATCTTGATTATTTCTCTTGAGAAGACAGGTAACAGAAAAGGGGGCAAAACTAAAGGAGACAATTTCAACATTCTCTGATCACCCAAGAAGAAGGGACAAGCTCAAGGAAACAATTTCAACACTCTCTGTTCAACCATCCCAAGTGAAGTAAATGTTAAATGGCTTTTGAATGGCAAAATTCACCAAAAAGACTCTTGGGAGACTATATTGTGCCGCAAGAACCACGTTATCGTTCAAGTATTGCCATTCCAAGTACTGCAAAAGATGTGGAGTTCAAAGCATCACACTTTCAACTTGTTGAAGATCACCAGTTCTCAGTCTTAGAACATGAAGATCCAAATGATCATCTTTCTACATTCTTTAAACAAATTGAAACTATGGGTTTTGAAGAAAAATACAAAGAGTTTGCATATTTATGTTTATTTCCTTTTTCTCTTACAGGAAAAGCAATGGATTGGTTAAGGTCACACCCCAGCCAAACTCTGAACAATTGGAACGTGGTAGAAGAAAAATTTTAAAGAAGATTCTTTCGCAGGCCACGTTACATTCAAGCCAAGGATTGGGGAAGTTACCAGAATCTAAATTTTGGGTGGCAACAACATGCTATTTCATCCCATAAGCAAACTTTTGAAGATGAACTCAGGGCAGAAAATAAGAGTTTGAAGCAGTCATTAGAAGCACTCCAAAAGCAGCTACACAAACTTTCTCAGCCACCGCAACCAGTTCACTCTTATCCTAGCCAGTCACCACAATTAATTTGTGATTTTTGTGGAGGTAACCATCTCAATGCTCACTACTCTTATCCAGACATTCAAGAAAAGGAAATTGAAGCAATACAAGAAAGAGAAATTGAAGAAAGGAAATCAGAGGAAACTGCTAAAGAAAATAAAGAAGAAGAAAAAGAAGAGTTCACACATGCACTGCAAGCCCGGCAACTACCATATCCAGAGAATCCCTCCATGGAAGATATGAACATGATATTTGCAGCCTTCATGGAGAGTAACAAAATAGTGCAACTCTACATCCCAATTTTGGAGGCCATGGAGCAATTCATGTTAGAACTGCTCAACAAGAAGAGAGAGTCTCCTGATGCAACAATTGAAGAGATAGTAGAAGCAATAGCCAACCAACAGTCAGAACAGAGCTCAGAAAACACACTACCCAACCCTGAAGAACAGTGTGACGACATTGTTCAGCTGATAGGGGAGGAAATCAATAATAATCTAACTGATGAAGAAGATGAATCTGAAGAAACACAAGAAGGTGCATCAGAAGTAGAAGAAGAAGAAGATCTAGAGGATGAAACAGAAAAGATGGCGCTTAAAGAAGAGATTGTCTGTGAAAGGGAGGAAGAGAATACAACATATGGGGGTGTTCAAGATGAAAAAGATCAAGAAAATGAGAAAAAGAGTGAACATGGAGATGGAGAATCAAAACCCGAGGAAGGAAGGGAAGTGGTACCAAGACCAAAGACCTTGCCTTATCCAACCAGTTCTCCAAAGGAAGATCAAGAAAGGCATGGTACAAGTGATAAACCTTCTAGACCTCACAAAAGAAAGGCCTACAATCACACTGACCAGGACAAGGCAAAGAGAAGAAAAGTCGAGTTAGAATCAAATTCAGAGCCTAGAGCCAGATTGAAGATCAAGTGGTCAGGTGTGTTCCATATCAAAGACCCCTACGAAGCAAAGAAATTGAGAGCAATCAACTGTGAATCATCTAAGCTTCAGGAAAAGAAGACTCATGCACATGAGAGCAAGATAATAAAGAAAAGAAGAGTCAAGCCAAGGGAGTCAAAAGCATGGTCTAACTCCAGGAAGAAGCCCAAATGATCAAAGTCAGTTCACACTACAGGTTGCTCCAAGGCAAGATTATGGGGAGGTATATGGGCCAAAGAAAGGAAGGGTGCAGCTCACAAGCTCATCAAAATATTTCAGTTTCAGCCACCTTGAAAGACCAGGCGTCGAGCTAAAAGACATTAAACAAACGCTTTCTGGGAGGCAACCCAGAGATTTTTAAGTTTTCAATTATTTTCAGTTTTGTTTTCTTGTTTTTTAATTAGGATTTTTCATTTTTTTTAGGATTTAGGAAATTCGAAATTGATTGGAATAAGTTTGTGGAAAATAAAATTTTTAAATAATAGGAAGTAGCAGAAAACGTGACTGAAAATTGCAAAATTGCATTCTGTTTTCTGCGCTTCACCTGCGCTGTAGCACAGGTAAAGCACAGAAATGCAATTTTAGTCACTGACTTCTGCGCTTCACATGCGCTGTAGCGCAGGGTGAAGCACAGCAATATGAAATTTTTAAAATCTTCTATTTTTTCTATTTTCTCATGTACTGTTTCTCTACTTCCTAAGCTTTTCTTTTCACTCTTTCCACTCACAAACTTCCATCAATTTTGAAACTTTCAGTTATGTTTTCCTTAATTTTTACCAATTGAAATCTTCATTTACTCTATTTGCACTTTAGGGTAGCAACCTTAGGATTTTGAATATTATTGATTATTGTTATCTTGAATGTGATTTTGACTATGTGGAACATGAAGAACAATTTGCTTGATTGGAATGCCCTTTGTTTTGTGAGTTATTGAATTTGAAAGTGTTATGCTATGTTTCTTTCAAAAATCTTGAACTTTCACTTTCCATGGATTGATTGAATGCTTGCAAAATAAATGAGTATGATTTGTTTTTAGGAAGTCATTACCAAGTGCACTGAACTTTTGTTGTGAAAATATTAATTCTTTGAATTATGCATGCAAATTGGTTAATGATAGGCTTCCATGTTCTTCATGAATTGCACAGACTGTTGCAAAGTATAAAGACCAGTTGATCTCACACCAATCAGGAGTACTAGACCCATACCCAAGCATGCTGCTAGAAGAGTTCCGGATATTCTTGCAGTGGCCTGGGGACAGGCCTATTCATCCAGGGGGAGGTGGAGCAGCAGCAGGACAAGGACTTATAGGATACAGAGGATGAAGATTGATACTGGTGTTTTCTTTCTTTTAGTTTTTCTTTTAATTTCTATTATTATTTTTCTTTTAATTTCTATTATTTTATAGATTTTTTTTTTAATTAATTAGGATTTTTATTTTGTATTTCATTTTTTTAAAAAAAAATTGAGAATTTTTAAAATTTTTTAGGACCTTAGGAATTTGGAATTAAGGCAACTTTTTCAAATTCTCTGTAATTAAGTAGTTTAACTAACCAGATTAGGAAAGATGATAGGATTTTGTGATTAACTCCATAATCAGTTAGGATTAGGATACTTCTCAAGAGAACCTATCACGATAGTTAATTAAAACCAGTAAGTGTTTTGTCAAGGAATTTTAGCCAATAACCGGTGAGCTGAAAGCCCAAACACTGAAATTGAGAGTTTTTCACCGCTGCTTGTCAACTGTTATTGCTTGAGTTTCTGAATTTTGTCTTGCTAGTGGAAGATATGGAAGTGACAAAGGCATATTTTGTGATTATAATATTTTGCTCAGTGCCAAATAGCCAACCTTGATTAAATTTTTCCAAATTTTTTGATTGCCCATTTGAGTCTTAATATTTCTTTTGATGCACCCTAGCCATGATTAATGATCATACCATGTCCCTTCACACTTGGGATAGAGAGCAAGGTGCAACACAACAAAATGGGACAAGAGGTTGGTAAATTAAAAGGTCAAAGAGATTCAAAGAGCAGGCAAAAGAAATCACAAAGAAGGATACTCCCTCATGAATAAATTCTCTACAAAGTTAAAAAAAAATCTGCACAAAAAGTGTGGAAATTGAATAAGTTGGGGGGAGTATTTCTTCAAACAAAGAGGCCAGCTAAAAAGGGGGTGACAATTCAAGAATGGCATGGTAGATGGAGAGAAGTCCCAAGCATAACCACAAGATGCTCTCTATTCAAAGTGTTCTTTACATATCCAGAAAAACCAAGATTTCTTGATAGCCCAGCCTCATTACAACCAAAGAAAAGACCTTTTGATCCATGTTAACTGCTTGAAGGTTCAGATATTGGAAACGACTATCAATTCTAGTTGTTCAACGGTGGTGAAAAAGATTGAGGGAAACACTTACCCGTGAGAATGAGAGATTTCCTTGGTTTATCACTTATTGCTTTAATTGCTATTTTTGAGAAGTTTGGCTGATGTTTGTGTTCTATTTTGATTGAGGATTGGTAACATCTCTTAATCCTGATTTTTTCTTATGTTTGGAAGGTGACTGCTGCTTAACAAGGAGATGATGAAAAGTTCCTTGAATTTGTTTTTGATTTTAGTTATTCAGGGGATAGAATTGATTTTTTGATTGCAAAGAGGTCTCTTGCTTAAGGACAAGCAAGAATTCAAATTGGGGGTTATTTTGATAAGTGAAAATTATATGATAAATTAGAGCACTTATGTAACATCCCGCAAAATTAGGAGCTTTAATAATTCATTAGGTTACAAGCATATAAATATGTGTTAGTAATTAAGAAAAGGTAAGTCGAGTAATTAGGGGTTAAAACTTAGTTATATAACCAAGTTCAGGATTTTTGTCTAAGTAAAATTAGTAAATTTGGCCTGCTGGTAATCGATTACAGAGAGTTTGTAATCGATTACCTGAGAGCAGAATTTGTGGTAATCGATTACTCACAGTCTGTAATCGATTACCTGAGAGCTGAATTTGTGGTAATCGATTACCATAAGTTGTAATCGATTACCAGTTTGCCAGAAAGGATTTTTAGTGTTATTTTCGCTGCTGGTAATCGATTATAATGGGTCTGTAATCGATTACCATAAGTTAAATGACTTAAAATCTGCAACTTAAAACATAACATATTCATTTGCTTTCTTCTCCCTTTTCAACCTAGAGAGAGGGAGAGAGAACCTTAGAGAGAGAAACTTCAAATTGAAGAGTTAGAAGAGATTTGGGGCTAGAAATCATCAAGAGGATCATCTTTAATCATCTTTTCCTCCTTGAAATTGCAAGAATTGTGAGTACAACTCACTCTTTATGTTAGGTTTTCATGTGACTCTTGTGCATGCTCCCACCTCTCCTCTTCCCCTTCTCAATTTCATTATTTTTGAATTGTATTGGTGCATTCATGTTGTTTGAAGCGATTATCGATAGATTGAATATATGAGTATAGAATCGGGCGTCGAAATCCTTAGTTTCGAAGTTTTCGAAACTATCGAAACTATCGAATTCCCTCGATTTTAACTCATACTATTCTTCGAATCGGTTATTGTTCTTCGTTTAATGCTACTTCGTAGATGGATATATTGTTTTAGAGTTTGAATTGAAAATGTGGGATCGTTATTCATAAAGTCGAAACTAGCGAGATTTACGAAATTGTTGATATGCTCAATGTATGAACCCAACCCCTTGATCTCCCTTTCTATTTAATTATTTTGAAGGATTTAGTGACGAATGCTTAAGATTGAGTAATTTATGTTAGGAATTGGTTATAAATCCCTTGAATTTCGAAGTCACGAAAGTTACGAAACTTACGAAAGTTTCGAAACACTCGAATTACTTGAAATTCTAGTTTTTGGGTTATCAATTCATGTTTACCGGTTTCGACCGTGAGTTAATTCAAGTCGGTCTTTGCGCCGTGAGATAAAATTTAAGTAAATAAGTAAAACACGACTTCGGTCCAGTTTGGGTGGGATTCGTCCCCGGGAAAGCCGGTTCCCGTAGTCTGAGCTCAGGTCTAACTCCAGAAAGTGATAAGATCATGCCTGTTGGGCACAGCAGTGAGTGCATCATGAGCATCATAAAGTGCATTAGTCATAGAATCATATTAATTAAATTATATGTTCCTTTTTGTGTGTTATTGACTATTGGTAAACATGTTTATGTATTTAGTTCATGACTATGTCCTATGTGATGTTTGATAAATGTTGATTGCCATTGATATCTGCTCCCTGCATTCATGCATGTGGTTGTATTCACTGAGATTATTATCTCACCCCACGTTTCGGGGATATCCTTTAGTTGTGCAGGTCCCTCTGGTGAGGTCAAGGCAGTTAAGATAAGGGTGAAGCTAAGTTTTGGCCACAGCTGGGAGATTTTGATTATTAGGAGTAGTCTTGATGTATATTTGTATATATATTTGTTTCACTGGCTAATTCTTATGTATATTGGTTATGTTTGAATTTCTCTATTTTGGCCACGGAGGCCCTATTATGACTTAGTAAATTCATGTTGTTAAACTAGATTTGGTTTTTACTGAGTTTCAGGTTTATCTTGAGAATTGGTGAAGTCCAGTTTTAGGGGAGACTCTGTCGGATTTCCGGTATGAGTCCATTGAATCGCACTTTTCCAAGTGTGGATTCTTCCCCAATTTTAAGTAAGTTCTATTCTTATTTAGGAATTTGATGTTTGTATGATAACTGCTTAAGCTAATCGTTGGGAAGTTTAAGCGATTGTTTGACGATATCGGAAATTTAACGAACTAACTTCAATGAATTCAGAGATAGTGTCTCCAACGGGCACTGTTTATGAGTTTAGAAATTAGGGCGTTACATTTTGGTATCAGAGCAGTTCAATCCAATTGGATTGTGGTTAGGTTAGTTGCCCGTGACTTATTGTGATCTTCTAGTACGTGTACTCATTATAGGAACTGATCACTCTTATGATGTGTGATGTATATGGAGATCATGGTTTGTTATGTGAGTAGGATGCCTTGGTCTGGAAGTTAGGATACTTCCCTAACAAGGTTAAAGCCACCCATTCTTGTATAAGACAGAGGGTAACTTAGATTAAATTTCTATGGAACCCTTACCTTAGGAGCTTTATAGAAGGTGACCCTGAAAATCTAATAAAAGTCAGACACCCTTGAGCTAGTTAGTGGACATTAATTTAATATTTGAAGGATGGTTGTTGCTTGACTTATGATGTGTTTTCAGTTGTATAATGTGCATGATCTGATTGTGTTTGATGAATTATTGTCTGTTTATGACATTGATTGTATGGGTGATTTTATGACATATTATGTCAAGATATGTGTGTTTGTTGGATATTAACTTACAAGGTTAAGTTCTTTCGATTCAAAACTTTGTTTAGGTCATACTAGTAGAATATGGGGGTTGTAGCCCAGATTAAGATAGAGACTTTACTCAGGGTAAACTAGAAGTCGCTGAGACATCCATAGGGATTCCAACCATCTGGGAAGTGTGTAAAGAGTTGTAATCTGAGTAGGCTTAAGACCTTAGCTAAAGCCAACAAACATTACAGGGACATATAGACATTTAGACCTAAACTTAGAAGGGTTAGGAAATTGAGGTTTCTTTGAGGTAATGTAAGAATAGGTATATTTCCTTAGGCCACCTTGAGGATAGTCAGGAGACTATCTTGTGAGTGATGATTCCTTCAGCCACCTTACTCTTTGCCTTATCCATGGATTACATGGACAGGATCCTTACGCCTCACCAGACGGGTGGGTAGTCATAGCGGCTACCATCTCCTCACCCTTTCATCTCACGTTTAGAGAACCCCTAGTAGCCCTAGAGGTAGTGTCTTGTGACCCTGCAGTCCTAGAACCCTTAGGAGAGATCACTATACCGATACCTTAAGACAGTAACACCAATTGTTAACCACTAGGAGTTGGGGGACATGTTTAGGAGATAAACAAGTCAGAAATTCATAGTAAAAGTAGGGAGTTCTCTGTTATCTAATGTTATCACATTTCCAGAAGTTACAATTAGTAACCTCCTTACACCCTACCGATTGAGTAAGTTGTTACAATAAAACAATACCTTCTAGTCTAGGTATTCAACCTTATCCATATATTCCAAAAGCGAAATTCTATAACTTTAAACCTTATATCCTTATGTTGTAGTCGTAACATTGTTTACATAAGATCACATTCTAAACAGAAATAGGTAATTCTTTTCACACCATAATAGTAATAACTCTAGAGCTTATGAGAAGGGGAACCAAATTAGTTAGGTACCTAGTTGTAGACTTGATGTCTCTAAGAGAGAAATTAAGATTTAGAACACTGAAAAAAAAATATTAGGAATAGCCTAAATCCTTAAGGGGGTAGTTTTATAGACCGACCATGAGAATCCATAGAAGGCACTCTGTGCTTGAGCACTACTAAGTCGCACTCAACCTGAAAGTTAGACTTGATTATGTATAGTTAGACCTGGCCTGAGTGTTAGGAAGGATTGAGAGGTTGTTAGGCTCACTCATTAGGTTAAAATTTTAAGCAAGTGGAAGTCCTAACTCATAGGAGAACCGTAATGGGAATGACATTATGTCACTCTCCTTTTCCATGGAACTTAAAACCAAACTAAGTACAGCCTGACCGGTAAGGTGCACGATTATTGTAATTCATTCTTATTTCAGTGATAATACACCAGAGCTAATTTTAGAGTAGGAGAGGAGGAGCGCTTCACGAGGATTGAAGATGGTAACAGCATCTTCGGTGGTTTGTATGGCTACCTTGTGTAGTTAACTCTCCATTAGGATTGAATGTAATTGATTCTATCCCCAAGTGTATGTAAATTCTATTTTATTATTTTTGAGCTCTCTGTCTATAATATTGGTAATCTTATTCTGTGCTTAATTCCTAACTTCCGCGCTTGCGCCGGAGTTATAGGCTAGTTTCGACTAGGATTGAGGATGGGGGAGCGGATTCTGAAGAAACCCAAACTCTAATTGAAAAAGAGGACTCGATACTCTGTGACCGACTCATGAGCGTTACTAATGAGTGATGGGTAGTGACAGTACTCTAGCGAAGGGCGTTTACAGGATTAGGCCTTAGTATCGATAGCAAAGGATTAGTTGATTTTCAATCCAGGATCGACACATGGATGTATCCTGATGAGTGATGGGTAGTGTGAGTACTCTAATGAAGGTACGTTTACAGGATTAGGCCTCGTTTATCAATTAATTCTTTACAAACGGAATAAAGAAAACATAATAAGTCGAGGGTAAGTCTGTCGCTTGGGAGAGCCCGCATGGATTATCTTTTAGAGTATGAGGCCGCTGGTAACTCGGGGTCTTAGCAATATAGTTTGTCTACAGTATTATAGAGTAAACCAAAAATAATAAATAGTTTTTGCATGCACAAAGGGTGTGATGATATGAAGTTCAATCCTAATCCAAGTAAAGTGTCTCTAACTCTTCCTTTCTATTTCAATTGATTATCTGTTATTTACGTTTTTCGTAGAATAATATTCTCAAAACCCGTTGTTTCCTTGATAAATAGATCACAACTATACGCGAATTGATTGTTCCCTGTGGATACGATAACTCTTCTTACTATTATACTACTGGATTTTTGGTTCGCTTGCCAGAAACCCATCAGCGGTATCAAACAACACATCACTATCCAAATATTGAGATTATCAATAACTTTGATAAATCCTATTTTATGATAATAATTTATATGATATGTCCCTTTGTCCAAATATCTAATTGAACACAAGGGCATGGATTGTGTCAACCTTGTATAGTTCAATTTATGTTTTCTTGATCCCCAAGTAGACTGTACAGAAAATAAACATCTCATGTTTATCCTCCTGAGCATGTCCATGCATTTTGAAGTCTCACTTTATCAAGAGACCTACAGATATAACTCTTGTTACATAGGAGGGACAAATCCCATCTAGGGCACTCACATTCCACCACATAATTTATTACATGTCCAAAAACCAACTTTATGATTACCTTGTTACAGGTAACGTTTGATCATAATTAAAACATAATTCCTTATGTAGGTATCGTAGTGATTTCAGGTCGGAGGACTTCATATAACATTTATCAATTTAAGAAACGTTCATGACACTTATATAACAACCCATGCAACGTTCTTAAGGTGGGTCTGTCCAGTACACCATTACTCTTAATGTGTACCTATGTGAGCACATGATATCTCATATCCATGATCTGTGAGATGTGATCATCAATGAACTCACATACTAGTCTGAATGCATCTTTGTCCTAAGATGATACTTGACTAGGGACTATTTAAGAATAGTTCTTCATAAGATCTCACGATCAAGTCATCTACTTGATTTCTTATGAAGTTTAAGCTTACTATTCTATGGACAATAATTATATTCTAAAAGAATAATTTTGCCTTTATAAAATAACATGATACAAGTGACGGGTGTTCATAAATATATAAGTCTCTAGTCCATATTCCTAACAATAAATACTATCATTTATGATATGTTTATATTGAGAATTAATAAGATACTAGAGTTTAAGAAAGAGATAATGGACTAAGGTCCCTAGAATTAATGGACTTTGGTCCTCAAAGTAAAACTTAGACTTTGGTCCCCAGAGTAATGGCGGGTAAAACCCCAAGGGAGACGTTCCTTGTTGCTTGAGCTCAGGTCTAGCCCAAGAGATAGAGATAAGACCCCGTCCTGCCTGGAAATGCAGAACATGCATAGTATTGGAGATGTCTATTGAGATTAAATATGTTAGAGCTTGTACCTATATGCTTACTTGTGCTTGTTGCATTGCATCTGCTTGCTTACATACACTTCTTGTTGCATTATTTACTCACTGAGACTCTAGCCTCACCATATGTTTTATGGTTATATTATAGACGGCAGACCGTTGCAAAAAGTCGACACTAGATCCACGACCGTCTTAACATAGCGTCGTCGTTGGCCATCACTAGCCGACATTATGTAGCGACGGCCTAACCGTCGCAAAACCTATTTCGGTATAGCGTCAGATATTTTAGCGATTTTAGTTAAAATGATATAAGAAAACATTTTGAACATAAAGTAAGATTATTGGGAATTTGGATTCTATATATTAAAGCTCCAAAAAGAAGTACACATTAGTATTAATATAATTATACATCATTTTCATCTTCTTGATCCTCATCATCCTCTTCATCTTCATTATCATCCCACTTATCTTCTTCATCCTCATTTGATGGGATGTCTTCATTCTCATATTTATCATCTGTTCGGTATATGCACTAGAGACTTATATGTTTTTCTGAAACATCCATCACATGTATCATATTATTTTATAAAGGCAATTCATTCTTTTTAGAATACAATTAATGTCTTCAGAATAGTAAGCTCAAACTTCATAAGAAATCAAGTAGATGACTTGATCGTGAGATCTTATGAAGAACTATTCTATAAATAGTCTCTGGTCAAGTATCATCTTAGGACAAAGATGCATTTGGACTAGTATGTGAGTTCATTGATGATCACATCTCACGGATCATGGATATGAGATATCATGTGCTCACATAAGTACATATTAAAAGTAATGATGTACTGGACTAACCCACCATAAGAATGTTGCATGGATTGTTACATGAGTGTCATGAACGTTTCTTATATTGATAAATGTTATATGAAATCCTTTGACTTGAAATCACTACAATTCCTACATAAGGAATTATATGTTTTAATTATCATCAAACATTGTCTATAACAGGGTAATCATAAAGTTGATTTTTGGACATATAATGAATTATGTGGTGGGATGTGAGTGACCTAGATGGGATTTGTCCCTCCTATGTAACAAGAGTTATATCTGTAGGCCTCTTGATAAAGTGAGACTGCAAAATGTATGGCCATGCTCAGGAGGATAAACATGAGATGTTTATTTTCTGTACAGTCTACTTGGGGATCAAGAAAACATCAATTGAACTATACAAGATTGACACTTTCCATGCCCTTGTGTTCAATTAGATATTTGGACAAAGGGATAGATCATATAAATTATCATAAAATAGGATTCGTCAAAGTTGTTGATAATTTCAATATTTGGGTAGTGATGTATTGTTAGATACTGCTCACTACTTATGATATTAAATATAAAAGGGTTTTATTTTAATATCATAACCAAATATTAAAAGCCTATTGGGTCACACGCATACAACAAGCCACTAGGAAAAGATAATAATTCTAATTTGATTAGAATTATAACATAATGGGACAGGCCCATATATGTTAGGGTTAATGGAGTGAGGGGTAAAACCCTAGCCACCACTCTATAAATATAGCATAAGATGCATTACCCTATACACATATGAGCAATCGCTCTTACTTTTTAAGGTTACTAGCAGAGTTGAGGAGGGTTTCCTAGTTCGACTGATGGCATGGACAGCACTAGAGACGTGGCTGCTACTGCCTCGTTTACAATCTTCATAAGGTATGTCATTATGTTTCATGCATTTTATGCCTTAATTCGTGTTTTTGCATTAACGATCATAATAAGGGAGGGAATCCCTTTATTCCGCTGCACCCTGACCACATGCTGGATTCTATATATTAAAGCTCCAAAAAGAAGTACACATTAGTATTAATATAATTATACATCATTTTCATCTTCTTGATCTTCATCATCCTCTTCATCTTCATTGTCATCCCACTCATCTTCTTCATCCTCATTTGATGGGATGTCTTCATTCTCATATTCATCATCAACCATTGATTTGGGGATAGGCTAAATTATTGGTTCATATCGATTCTCAGCTAAGCCTGACAATTGTTCAATGACTACAACTTGTAAAACAGTTGATCTGCCATCAGCATGATAAGGCACTTCTTCCTCAACCCCATCAACTTCAACATGCACCCCTTGATTTTGTTGTGATTTCCACAATCCAACCTCGAAAGTCTTTACATAATTATGGATAAGAGACATAATACATTTTTCTTGCTTTTTCTGCAAGAATGAATGGATCATATCGATTATACCTTCTACTCTTCTTTACTTCTACAATGTTGTATTATGGTTGAACTCTCATGCCACTGTTTCTGGTTAGATCAAACCATTCACAATATAAAAGAGGAATCATGTAACTCAAACCAAGATACTCTAATTCATAGATATGGTGGATGATGTCGTAAAAGTCATTTTCACCGCCATTGGTAAGTCCTTTTACATGCACCCCATTACTTGTTGTCTTTTTAACCTTTCACCATTCCTTTGTATGAAATTTGTACCCATTAACAAAGTATATGCTCCATGATTCTATACCCATTAACAAAGTATGTGCTCCATGATTAATTTGCTTTAGAGTTGGGTCCCTAAGCTAATGATTTAACTTCCTTGTTGGTCATTCTATTTCGCTCATCACGAACCTAATTATAAGAACCATTTAAGATTAATTGAAATCTTATTATTGAGTAACCTATCCAAGAAAAGTGGATGATCAAACTTACATAGTTCCTAAACCATGTTGGAAAGTCTGCATGTATTCGAGCTGAAGAATCCCGATCATGGATCGAGTGAAATTGTAAGAATAAGCTTAAATGGAACAAATAGTTAATAACCCATTCATTCCTAAACCATAAACCCTAAAAATAATAAAATCATTTCCACTTACTCAAGGTATGGCTTAATTTCATCATAGTTGATTAGTACATGTACATGAGTTGATTTCCATTCATTGTCACTTAACCAATGATCACTAGACATTCCTGTAGGGCGTCTAGTGAAGTCCAGTTTGAGGATCATTCCTCAATCTAGTGTTTGCCAACAAACTTATGATCTGAAAATAGTGCGAACAAAAACATGTGGTCTCTTGGTGTAAGTGGAATGAGCATATTGAGCCTTCCACCCTAGCCAAATTACCTACTGATCGTTTCGCATCTCCCATCATTCTAAAAAATCCATAAATTGTTACTCGACTTAGATTAAAAACAAATTAAGCAATAAAGTCTTATTAACTAACCTTTCAAATGGATACATCCACTGATATTGATCTGGACCCCCAAGTCTTGCTTCTATAGGAAGATGAATAGGTAGGTGCTCCATTAAATCAAAGAATCCCGGTGGAAATTTCCTTTCCAATTTTCATAGATGATTGGAATGTTTTGTTCCAAGCTAACTAAATCATCCATTCTTACTGTATTACAACATAAATCTTTGAAGAATCGACTTAATTCAGCAATTGGTTTCCACACACAATCTGGCAAGGATCGAAATGCAATTGGGATTAAACACTCCATGAATACATGACAATCATGACTTTCATCCCATGCATTGTACCCTTACTGATATCCGCACATTTTGCAAGATTTGAGGCATAACCATCTGGAATTTTCAATTATGAAATCCATTTACAAACCAGTTTTGCATCTTTTGGTTCTAGAGTGTAGTTTGCCTTTGGTTTTCCCAACTTTCCACTACCCAAGTCAATCAACTCCAAGTCACCTCGCGTGCAAAAAATAAACACGTTCATCCTTGCCTTTACATTATCCTTGGTTTTATGTGTAACAATCATGACAGTGTTCAAGACATTATCAAAGAAACTTTTCTCTATATACATAACATCAAGATTATGCCTTACCAAGTTGTCCTTCCAATATGGAAGATCCCAAAATATACTGCGTTTAACCCAATTATGAAACTGTCCATACCCTGGAAGTTTGGAACAATTACCATCTGTCATCTTTGGAAAGTTTTGCACAAATTCCCAAATGTGAGGCCTTGTCAACATACAAGGTGGTCAATCATGCTCAACCCCGTTTCTCGTAAACCCTCTTTTACTCCTTCTGAAAGGGTGATCAATTTGCAAGAATCTATGATGATAATCAAACCATGAGTTTTTTCCTACATGTTACAATGTGAAAGCTTTTGTGTCTTCCATACAGTATGGACATGCTAATTTACCCTTTGTTTTCCATCTAGATAACATTCCATATGCCAGAAAATCATTGATAGTCCACATCAAGCATGCACGCATGAGAAAGTTTTGTTTCATGGAAATATCATACGTAAAAACACCATGCCTCCAACTCTGTTGGAGATCATCAATCAAAGGCTGCAGAAACACATCTATGTTTGATTTTGGGTTAGTTGGATCGGGTATTAGACAAGTCAAAAACATAAATGACTTAGTCATGCACATTTCCGGGGGCAAATTATATGGTGTAACAATTATAGGCCAACATGAATACGATGAAGTTGAAGCTTGAATGTAAGGTGTAAACCCATCAAAACATAACTCCAATCTTACATTTCTTGGATCATTTACAAAATCAGGATACACATTATCAAAGTGTTTCCATGTTTCCTCGTCCGATAGATGACGCAATAAACCAAAATCATATTTGCTCTCATGATGTCATCACATTTGTGCAGCAGACTCTAATGATGCATATAATCGCTGCATCCTTGGAATAATTGGCAAATAGAACATCCTCTTCACCGGAACATCTTTGTATCTTCCTTTCCCAACAAACCTCAGAGAATTACAAAACTTGCATTGGGTTAAATGTTTATCATCCTTGTAATACAACATGCACTCATTCCTACAACAATCAATTTTTTCAGCCTTCAAACCTAACTTAGACACCAATTTTGTCGTTTGATAATAGTTTTTTGGAATGTTGATAGGTTTTGGAGCTATGTCAACTAGCATTTGCATAAATAATCCAAACACTAATAGCCTCACATCTATTGATAACATAGATTCAGTTGCTCCATCATAGATTGTTTGATTTGCATATACTAATATATCATAAATCTGTTAGGCATCTAGGTTAGGTGGCTCATGGTCATTATCATGTGTTTCATTGTGTATATGCCTAAATGCGTCATACACCATCTGAGTCACTAAGGAAAACTGAGGTTCAAAACTCATATATATATATATATTCAACAATGTTATTATCATCATCCCCCAAATCAACATTATTAGACCCTTCTTCTCCGTGTTGAGTCCATACCCAATAGTTTGGTTTAAATCCACACTTCAACAAATGAGCTCTGACTCATGGTGGGCTCAGAATCTTCTCACAATTACAATTTACACATGGACACCTAATCCCTCCTTCAGACATAAAAAAGGTTGTTCCATAGCATTGTTAACAAATTTGAAACCCTATCGATATACTCATGACTCAATCTCCTAGAAGAATCAATCATATTATACATCCATCTACGATCAATTTGTCTACAATTCAACAATTATATAATTTTATCATAATATTTTCACATATCACAACACAAGCACATGCACAATTCTATAGTATTAGCACACAACCAGCATCCTTTATAGGGTCTCACCTATTGAACTCAGCTCTCCACTAACAAACAACAAACTATTCATACAATACAAACACATGCATAATTCTATATTATCAGCACACAATCAACACCCTTTATAAGGTCTCACCTATTGAGCTCAGCTCTCCACTAACAAATAATTCATACAATACACATAGAAATGCAAATTGCATCAGTTTCATCACACATAGGAGTGAATACATGACCAATTGGATGCCCACGGTGGAGCTTGATCACTGGCAATGTCCTCTCATGGTGGTTGGTTGTTGTCCTCCTCCCCTTTCACCAAAAAATGGGTTATCTCGTAAAAATAATCGGTGAGATTGAAGAGTTTAGGGAGAGGGAGAGGTTGAAGGAGAAAGAGAGCTTTGAGGAACAGGTAGGGAGAGCTTGTGACGATGAAGGCTACAGTGATCGGAGGAGAGAAGAAAAGGAAGAAGAAAGGGAGGATCAGAAAAGAGAAAGAAGAATGGGGAAGTCGGTCTCGTATATTTGTCAGAATTAGCGTTGGCTTTAGCAACGGCCTAGTCGTCAATAACTTTTTTTTAAATAGCGACGGCTGGGCGGAAGCTACTGTCAACCACGACCGTCGTTATAAGTTAATTTTTAAATTACATCTGCATATAAATTTTCAAATTAGTGACGGCTTTTGTGACGCCCTAGTCGTCGCTATATTTTCTGACTAATTATTAAATCAAAATAAAACATAAAATCGTTTTGTGACGACGTTGGGACGGCCATAGGCCGTCGCTAAATGGTCGCGTCTAATAATCGATTTTCTTTTAGTGGTGTAACCTAAAATTCTTTTTCTATTGTGAGTTGTTGAACCTGAGGAGGCTTGTTGTTTTAAAGAATACTTGTGTTGGAGCCTGAGAAGGTGTGTAGAAAGAATATTTGTTGTAAGGCTTGAAGAGGCCGATGAAGAATACTTATACTCTGAAATAGCATAGTGAAAAATCCTAATAATATTAATGACTGGACGTAACACTTGTTGTTAAGTGTGAACTAGTATAATTCTATGGTGTGATCTTTTTCAACCCTTGCTACTTTAATATTTATCTTTGCATCTAATAGGGGTTATGATTGTTTTCTTAAAGTTATTTGAAAACTTTTTGTGAAGAAGTATATATGAAACTATAAATAAAGTTCAGATGATAGTAATCCTTTTAAAGTTTTTTTTAATGGATATCCTTAAAAATTATTCATAACAAATAGGGATTTTATCCATCAATTAGGTTTGGGTTTGGATATGAGTAATTATACATGAAGTCTTATAGATATGCTTAATTATTAAACAAGAGATATATAATTATTATGCCCAATCATTTAAGCTGAAAGGCTTGCCCTACCTGTCTTCATAATTAGTTATAATTCTATATATTCACATATTCAACAGAAACCTTTAAGTATTACATACATAGCATGTACGTGTATACAAATTCCGTACCAATTAATTGTATATGATATCTTGCTGATGACTGTTCGATCCATATATATCCTGTAAGAGGAAAGCTTTGCTAATTTGAAGGATAGATTCTCATTTTAAATGGGTTTCTTTTTCATAACGTTTGTCACCACCACGCATGTCAACTCTTATGTGTACTCCATAAACTAATTAATTTCAAACTTAAATATGTGATGATCATATCCTAGAATCTACAGCCTACGTGATGCTTTAGATCAACTATACAAAAGAAAGGTGTTCCTATACCAGATTTTTCGAATCATAAAATTCTTTTTCTAGAGTTCATCAAATAAGTAACAAGCACGCACGCATATACTACTTAACATTCTTAATTATAAGAAAACTTGTACGGTACCATAACAATCAAATGATAAATTATGAAAATGGTGGAATTTGTACTCATTAACAATGCTTCACCACTAATACTGGCTTACTTTAATTTGGCGATGACCCTGACCTCATTTTTTGTTATGGAAAGAGGATTAATATTTGAGGTATTGGATGCTTCCTTCTCCACTTTCATTCTATGTATTATAATTAGCTGTGTTTAAAAGGAATATGGTATCAATTAACCAAATATATAGTGCCATATTCCTACTTATGATAATTAAATAAACCTAATAATTAATATTGTTCACCTAATTTCAATATTCCTTATCTAGACATTCTCTCCAAAGCTATATGTATCTAGCTTGCATATCGCTGAGCTAATTATGCTATTCTATTATATCGAACACATTATAATCAGTTTAATTACTTCTGACTTTTGATCTTATCTTTGTTTATATGTCACCATGATAATTAAAAATATTTACTTAAACTAATACGTTGTGGCTTACTTATGGGGCACATATCCCTCAAAGAAAGGACGAATCACTATTACCCCAAAGTGACGGAAAAGGTTGATATATAATGAGTTCATTTATTATATATGTAATCTATAAGAGAAAAGTAAATTTTTATAAAACTTACCTAATAGAATCAGAATCTAGCCTCACTTTAACAAAACTTTTCATGAGTAAATCTCATCCCGCATACCTCAACCAATACGATAATAAAGTATGGTTTACTAATTAGCAAGTTATCTTTCCCCTTTGCTATATGGGGTATTTTAAATTTCATAGCTAAAAATAAAATTGTTGATTTAATAGAAAAATATCTAATAAAATACTGATTCAAAATCTTGCGAAGAGATTTTTCTACTTAAAAGGATTCTAAGAATAAAACACGTCTAAATCTTATAAAATATTTTAAGATTCGTATTCGTTGTATTTTTTAATATTTCCATTCTCATTATTAATCATGTTAATCTAATTAATAATTTTATATTTCGTGTTGTATCTTTTTCGTGTACGGTAAGGGTATCTAACTAGTAGTACAAAATTTCATATTCAACATTTTATAATTATAAAACTTGATTCTATTTATTTGTGTTTATATGTTATCAACGACCGACATAAGTTAACATATAGTTTATCTATGGTGGATCATGATACACGTGGTCCAGAATATAAAAGTATAGTAATTTAAATTTCTGATCATCAAATCTAACGTTCATTTATTATTAACTGATATTAAATTGGTTTCCAATTTTTTTTATGAAATATTAGTAAAAAAAATAAAAACCCAATTCAATAACATCGTGTGATATAAAAGCTTTCACTTTAACTTTAAATTGATAGATCCTTAACAAAGCTAACACATAAATTTTATTGTAAAACCATATTTCCCCTCAAATTAAACTCTAGCTAATAACCATATAATTAAGAACCATTTAATAAAAAATAAAATTATTCATTCACTTTTAGTAACCAAACAAAATTAACCTGGACTAAGTGGACCAAATTTTGTTTGGTTTATCCTAAAATCATATGTTAACATATACATAATTTAAACTTACATGTAAGTTTCTGTAAATATATTAAGAACATTGTATATATATATATATATATATATATATATATATATAAAAAGAGAGAGATGTTGAATCACTTTATATAATATGAAAACTTATAAAATTTTTATTCTTTATCCTTTTTATACAATTTTGTTATAATAAATATTTAATGCCATATTAGTTATACTTCATTAATGAAGGACTACATTGAGGCAAAGGACCAAACATGTAAGAAAATTATTCATTCACCTTTAGTAACCAAACAAAATTTAACTTGGGTTAGGTGGACCAAAGGTTTAGGGTTTAGTGTACCAAATTTTGTTTGGTCCACCCTAGAACCATATGTTAACATATACATAATTTAATCTTACATGTAAGCTTATGTAAATATAGTAAAAACATAATATAATATAATATATATATATATATATATAGAAAGAGATGTTGAATCACTTGATATAATAAAAAAAAAACTTATAAAATTTTACTCTTCATCTTTTTTTTACAATTTTCTTAATAATTTTTCACTCAAAATTAATTAAATAATTAATAAATATTTAATGACATATTAGGTACACTTCTAACTAACTCCATTTAATCTGCTATGAAAAGATCACCAAAATTATTTGCTAGTCACGAGTGCTAAATCAATAAATATATATATATATATAAATATTTTAATTGAAAATCACAACATAGTATATGTTTCATATACCACTAAAAGTTTTCTATATTAATTAGTTCATTATATAACCCGTACTTTGGGCACTCTTGTTAATATTTCCTTATTTAATTATGAGTATAAATTCAACCAAAGATTTGCATGCATCCAGCTAGAGTTGGCCTATTGATTAAAAATGATATCATTGAAATTTCCAGAAGCGAAATGTGTATAGTAAGGCTGCATATTAATTCAAGCAAAAAAATAGCTTGCTTGACTTTCCTATGTGAAACATAGTTTTCATGCTTTTACGGTATGTGTGGGTTAGGAAAGAGAGATGCGCACATAGAAGATTCTAGTGGAGTCTGCTTTCCCTTTGATGATTCTCATTTTATAAAGTTTGTGGGTGCCTCAAGGAATTTAGTTATTGTCCCACCAAGTTTTCTTCTTAATTAGATGAAACGTTTAATTAGTTCATTTTCTTTATTACTAAGAAGGAATTGGAATTGGAATTTAAATCTTTCTGAGTTGGATTTGTGTCCTCCAAAATTCGGACAACTGTCCATACTGACATATAACATCATGAGTCCTGGTTGGACATGAGAAAAATATATAAGGGACATGGTGAGTCTGCTGCCATATAAGTAATCAAGCTATATCAACCCCTCTTTGATTAATTTAAGTAGTAACCGTGAAACTACTCTTTGAGTATGTTCTGTTGGTTAATGAACATTAAAAAATTTAAATAAATTTATAATTTATTAATTATATACATGCATATAATTAAAATATTATTTATTTTTTAATTAATAGTTATAAATTTTCACTTTTTTCATTTAAAATAATTAATTCCTTACTTTTTTTGTCACAAAAAGAAAGAAGATTGGTTATTCCATTTCAAAGTTATAGGCATTCTTAATATCATTGAATGCATGGATTAACTTATGTTTTAATTTAAGGATTTAATAAGTATACTGAGAGTGTAAAATTGTCATCCAATAATGTGCTGTCACATCATTTAATGAGTTTAATAACACATGATTAATTGATGTGGTAGCACATCATTGGATGACTGTGTAAGACATTTTTACACTGTCAGTATATAGTAATTAAACTCTTAATTTAATCAATAATTTCAAATTCGAACTATAAACATACAACTACATTATAAAGATTCACATCCATTGTTAGTTATTGCAGATGGGAATAAAAATTGAACTTAATTAAGCGTAATAAATAATGTTTCATATCCTGATATCCTTAATTAGATGAACCAATTAATGTTCATTAATTGGCTAAGATATTGTTGTTTCTAAATGTGCTCTCTTTTTCAATTTAAATTCTCATTGAGCTTGATCCTTCTCCAGCCGAAAAATTAGAATTGCTTATAAATCAAGGACTAAATTGAGGCGAAGGACCACAACATGTCATGTTCACAAAAATTTCGTGCATGATGCATGTGGATGCTGCACGTGTCTGCATGAGCATATGTGTGGTGGCTGTTTGCTATATGAACATAATAAGGATAGTGTACTTAGTAGGTTTGGTACCACATCGAATTTAATTCCAAATTATCATAGGGTCTCCTTACAGTCTTTGTCAAAGGACTTTGTTGCTTGCATAAAGAGGGACATACAGCAATGTGCACTGACCCTTTGGATGCCCAAAGCCACGCACAATTCTTGCTTTGTAAATCAGCTCCGAAAGTTTAGGACCAATTTTGATACAGTCAAGTCTAACTATGATGTTGATCGAGCATATATGTGTATGGAAATAATCATATATATAGCACTAACCCAGTGGCAGATTTGAATATTCAAATTTCAAACCATGATATAATAATGTATGAGGATTGTGTAATTGAGCGAGATTATAAGAAGGCGTTTCAAATAAACTAAATTTTTATTTATCTCTTTTTTTCATTTTATCTTTTTAAGTAGTAGGCTACAGAAATTCTATTTTTAGCAATGGCTTCTCTGCGATGGTTCCGAGGCGTTGCTACTAGCGATGGTCTGGCCGTCGCTATGCCGTCGCTACAGCATTAAATGCGCTGTTTACAATTAATTCTTAGAGGCATTGACAGTAGCACCGGCTGGGTCGTCGCTATAATTATAATTTATTTATTTATTCTTAAAAGAAATAAAAATTAAATGTAGCGACGACTTTAGAGACGATAGGTTGTCGCTACATTAAAAATATATTTTTATTTGCGCGTGCATTTTTTTTAGAAAACATAGCGACGGCCTGGTTGTCGCTACGTTAAAAACCTGCACGCGTTAAAAACCCCTCCCCCTCCCCTCTTCCTCCATTTCCAAATTTTTTATCCTCCAGACTCCCTTTCCCTCTCATACAGCCACCCTCTATTTCTGTCCCCTCACCCCGTTTATTTTGAAAAGTTGACAGATTAAAATGTTCCTCTCCTTCATAGGATCGTTTTGAACCGATCAGTTTCAAAATAGTTGTCTGTAGGTGACGTTAGAGCTCGTTCCAGAGTTATTCCCTTTTGGAGTCGCAACAAGTATGTTTTTTAAAGCTTTAATCAATTTATTTGAAATTAATAGTTTATTTTTTTTATTAATTTATTAATGTGATATAGGAATTAGGTTTATTTGTAATTAATAGTTTATTTTTAAATAGTTTATTTGTTTCAATTAATTTATTTGTATTTAGGTTTATTTGTTTTATTAATTTATTAATGTGATATAGGAATTAGGTTTATTTGTAATTAATAATTTATTTGTAATTATTAGTGTATTTGTTTATAATGTCTATAGTAATTATAATTAGTTTTATTAATTTTATTAATAATTAGTATATTAGTAATTATTTTATTAATTAGTATATTAATAATATGTTATTAGTTTTTTTTAAATTTATATAATTATTTATTTTGTATATAATGTTTATAGTCATTAGTGCCTAGGATGCGTGGTAGAGGTGTGAGAGAAGATCCCACCTAGTAGAGGGAGGGCTCTCCATCCGGTGAGCTACGGCAACAAGCAGCTCGCGCGATACGAGAGAGGGTCGTCCTCTCTCACTCACACGCGATTAGATGCCTGAGCATCCATCTACGTCAGCGCCGGCGAGCGCCATGCAAACTTCCTTCCTCCCCTCCACCATCTGCTCTGGCGCAGTTCGATGGTATGAGGTTCATCCCGACACCGGGATTAGTTCAGCTGCCTCGAGTGCAAGAGGACGTTATGCCCAATATAGACCCTGACGATGCTTAAGATGACCTAGATAGGGATGCTGACCAGGAGTCTGATGAGGAGCCAGCTCGATTCCAGTGTGGATGGGTAAAACATGAGACAGACGCTCAAGGTCGGGTTATTATCCGACCATTTGGCCAGAGGTGAGTTTGTTTAATTTTATTTTCTTCTTTAGAATTGATATAATATTTAATCTTTAATTGTTTTAACTGTTAATATTGAATATTTTATTTTGCAGGTGGGGTGTCTAACGCCCCACCTATCGCGGCCATTGGCCATGCGATTCTGGGCGCAGTTCCGGGGTCCACTACCTTTGGGGGGTCACCCCGAAGGATGTTAGGAACAAGTTGTGGGGAGGAGTTCACGATAATTAAAAACCCTATCAACTTTAAATTTTTTATTTTGCAGAGCCGAGTTACTTGGGACCCTTCTGATGAGGCCCAAATCAAGAAGGTGTACGAGCATAGGGTTGCTTGTCGCCTTTGAGATAAGATGACAAGGCTCGGAAGGTTGCGAAGAGGCCCACGTGGTGTGGTGAGGAGGCCCGGGAGGGTCTTTTAGCCTACTGGGACCTCTACAGAATTCAAGGGGAAGTCCACACCACGGGCCGCAGGGCCCACCATGAGGTGGCGTTGGATATGGTATGTATAAACAAACACTCTTCTGTATTATGTTTCTATTTGTTGTTAAATTAATTAATTTGTGTAATTTTCCTGTGTAGCGACGACAGCTTGGGCGAGAGGTCGAGCTGGACGAGTTCTTCGGTGCCACCTATGCCGAAAAGGGTGGTGCTTGGTAGATGACTGGGCCCGGTCCACCTATGTAAGTGTTTGTTTATAAGTGTTTTTATATAATTTCATATATATGCAATTGAATATATAACTAATAACTAATCTTACTTTTACTTTTACTCAACAGAATAATTACAAGGAGCGCCTAAGGAAGGTTGAGTCACAGATGGGAGACACCTCCATGATTGATGCCTCCACCAAGCTGGAGATCTGGAGGGATGTTGCGGGTGACAAGACCCGAGGTTCGTCGTTATGGCACCGGGGAACTTGGCCTCCAACATTCGTCCCGGTGTCTCCAGCTTGACTCAGGAGTCTCGTGCTCACCCGGGCGAGAGTACTGACGGGTCCTGGGTCACGACATTAATCTAGAGAGGAGGCGTTGCGCTAGGAAGTCGAAGTAGCGAAGGAGCAGTATATCTCGGCAGGCCATAGAGAAGGTTGCAGATTTGGAGGATCAATTAGCACGACTCCGAGGACAAATGCAGCAGATCCTGGACGCTCAAGCTACATGTCAGACTCCCGCTCAGGCTCAGGCACAGTCGCACCCCCATTATGATCTTTCCATGGATGACCAATCGCTGGATGATGAGGATGAGCAGCCCACCCCATAGTTCCAACGCCGCCGCCGCCATTGATTTCTTTATATTTATGTTTTATTGTATTATTTTTTAACAGAGTTTGTGCATATATTTATATATATATATATGCTTTTTTAGTATTAACTTTATAAGTTAAATTTAATAAATAATAAAATAACTAATAATAAATTTAATTTAAACAATAAAATAATAAAATAAATAATAAATTATCAAATAAAATAAGTTATAATAAATTTAATTTAAAGAAAATATACCTGCAAGCGACGGCTATGGTTGTAATTACAGTCGTCTCTAGATTAAAAAAATTTAAAAAAAAATATATCTTAGCGACAGCCATGTTTTTAGAGACGGCTTCAGCGACGGGTGAGTCAATCGTCTCTAATGTATTTACGACGAGCCACTAGTGACGTCCACGTGGCCATCTTTAAGTCGTCGCTACGCAGCCTGTAGAGATGGCTTTTCCTTGTGTAGCGACGGCCCAGTGCTGTCACTAAAAATGAAATTTCTTGTAGTGGGTAGAATTAAAATTTGAAATGTATCACTTTTTTTAATTTTAATTAAAATGCAGAAAATATAAATTAAAATTTAGAACACATAATATTATGTTAAATACTATTCAAACTTATGTATCAGGTATTATTATATTAAAATTTAAATTAGTTAATGTTCTAGGATTCTTCTACACAGACCGGGCTAACCAGCCAAGACCTGGCTAACCAACCAAGTATGTTCATGCATACTTGCCCCTCACGTAACTCGATTGTTCAACATCACCTGGCATCTAGGGCATACTTGGTTGTACTAGCTATTTCATCATTCGTCTTGAGCCACGTGAGGCCAGTTTAATTTGTATATGCGCCATGCCCTAGTAAAAGGTAGGAGAATCATAAAATTTCTCCATTTTGGAGGTGCATGTGACACTATTTCCCTAAGTCTAACACAAATGATGGTTACACATCCCGCTAATAACCCTCTGCAAGGGGTGTTCATACTCTTCGACGTCTTTCCTATAAATAGTTCCATGTAAAAGGGCACTAAGTACACACTTTTTCTCGTATAGGCCAGAACTCTCCACCTAGATACTTACTAACTTCTATGTTGATTGTCTTTATAAGTACTCACCTGTTTACCCCCTAGCTCTCCCTGATCTTAAGCATCACTGAAGCACCACTTTGACCACCTGATCAAACTTTATTGGAGCCCATCACTGAACAATTACTAAGAATGAGCATGAAACAATAGTGATCTTGCTAGCTTGATAAAGAATCAAAGTTACACATCCTCTAGTATAATTATCCTTCCATCTTTTGTTAATTCCAAATGTTTATATACGTCCATGTCATTTCTTTAGCAAATCAATAACATTATTTGGAAAAGAAGAAATTAGGGGGAGGGAAATGAGTGTTTATATGTTGGTATAGTAGAAACGTGGGAGGAAAGAAATTTAGGTGTGGATCCCACGGCTTAAATTTCTCCTCAAATTAGAGGAGAAATAGCAAAGAATTATGAGGAAATACTGATTGAGATGAGAGAGAATGAGTCAACCTTTTTTGGACCACCGTTGTCCTTTCCGTCATCCACCACCAGTAAGTTGTTTCACTCTTAGCATTCTCCTCGCTCATAGCATCGCCCACCACTTCCTCTGCCGTTTTTCACCACTGCCACATCCTTTGCATTTTTCACCACCGCATCCTCCTCTAAAGAACAGGACTTCCTTGGCCTTTTGCTGGCCGGAGCAGTCTGAACCGAAACTTCAATTACGATTTTTTGCTAGTGTTTGTTCAACACCAGAACCACCACTGATCTTGGATTGAGTCTTCATGGCTTTGAATACCCAATTTTATTCCGGGCTAACATTATTTTTTTAATTTTGATTTTTGTTAAATTTAATTTTTAAATACCTCTCAAACTAAAAAATACAAAAATATATATGTAATTAAAGCAATCCAAAAAAGAAATAAAAATCAGAAAAATAAAAAGAAAAAATCAGAAAAAATATATGGTGATAACCCTTTGATAGTTCCTAAAATTTGGAGAAAGGGGGAGTTGTTGGGATAATGGGCTCATGGAGAGAAAGTAGGAAGTTGTTTCATATATTAGGGAAATGGTGGTTATTTCATAGCAGTATAAAAAGGAGTAAGATTACACTGTTGGGGGGAGAGAACACAGAAAGCAAAAGCAAAATTCAAAAATCATTTCACTTGCAGCAAGGAAGAGTAATAAAAAATCGGGTTCCTTCTTGGAATTCCAATTCAACCAAGTGAGTGAGAGTTACACCAAGGAGCATTCGTTCCAATTCTGTAATTTCTGAGAAGTAAAGAAGAAGATCAAGAATAAAAGGCAAAGAGACCTGAGAAGTAAAGAAGAAGATCAAGAATCAAAGGCAAAGAGACAGCTTTGCAAAGAAACATAGGAAAAGAGGAGTTATAAGCGCAGGGATTCAATGGAGATTAAGTCTGAGGTTATTTTTCTTCTTACTTCATTTTTGGATTATATTGATGGTCTTTGTTTGCTTGCTCATTCGTATGCATTGATAAATAATTGATTCTATAGTCTCGATATAATCCTTACTATTAGCATAATTCAATTACTCATTTGTAAGAATTAAAGAGGGTTTAACATAAATTAGAATTCAATTCACAATTTGAATAAGAAATAATCAGAGCCCAATACACAGTCCAATTTATAGAAATTAAAAAAAAAAAGGATACAAATCCAGCCATTCAGTCATGTCCCTAGTCCAATTGAATTAAGCAACAAATAGAGAGTGAGATTGGGATGAACCGAAAAAACATGAAATTAAAATAGAGAACCACCTTTACCGGAGAAATCCAACTCACCACCGCTCATCCACCACCACGCATTCCCCTGAGCTGCGTCGTTCAACGTCGCACACGGCTGTTGGTTCGCTCCATCTTCCTCGAAGCCCACCGCGTCTCGCCAGCAAGCTCCTCCGGCCCACCGCCACTGTACCGTCATCCTCACCGTCTGCAAATCCTTCTGCGGCCCCCTTATAGCCAGCAGCTCCGCCGCATCTTTCTCCCTCTAGCCGTCAGCCACACCGCGTGTGTGAGCTGCACCCTCCAAGTGGTGTTCCGTTTCGGTACCAGGCCACCATGGTCGCTCCACAACAGCCACCACTGGTCACCATCGCGCCGCTACGCGTCCTCCTGTCACCACCCGCGCATCCAACCACCAGCCTGTTTTTCATCCAGCCTCTTGTCTTCCTCTGGCTGCCATCCTCCTCCTTTTTCTTCCCCCTTGTCTCTTAGGTTTAGGTTTAGTGTCTTTTTATTGGTGATAAAAGAGAAATTTAGGTTTAGTGTCTGAGACTGGGTGTGTGTGGTGTGTGTGTGTGCAGTTAAAAGGGGCGTGAGGGTTTTTGTTGAAACCCGATCCCTTTTTCTTCTTTTTTAAAAATAAAAAAAATAAAAATATAATAATTTTTTTTAATTCAATTTTTTTTCTTGTCTATTCATTGTGTACAGTTGTCTATTACGTGAGTGTGTATTTTAAATTTTTAAATATTTTGTATTCGAATCTCATGTTTTGATATGTATTTTATTTGCTTTTTTTTTAATTGTAAATATTTGTGTTTTGAAATTTCCTTTATTTTGTAATATTTTAATTCAATTTTTAATAAATCTAAGGATATTTTATTTTAATCTATGCAATGACTAGATGGGTTAATTGAGTAGTGGATATTAACTTTAACTTTATCTGGGTTGTAAGGATTTATTGAGCAAACCAAGTGTTTGGCTTGAACCCTGTGCATAATATGTTATAATAAATATTCCTTTTCAAATTAAAAACTTTTTTTCAAAATTATAAAGTAAAAATAGTTAAAAAAATAAATCTACAACGACCAATAATATTAATTGAGTAGTGGATGCAGACTTTAATATTATTAGAATCGTATGGGTTTATTTAGCAAACCAATTGTTTGACTTGAACCCGGTTGCAAATAAAAATCTTTCCTAAAAAATATATAGTTCTTCCCAAAAAATAAAAACAAATCAAAATATTTTTCAAGCTTTATTTTTCAAATAAAAATCAATCTTTCTAAAAAAGAAAAAAATTCAAGTTCAAATCAATCATCAACAATCTTTCAGAACTATGCAGCTTTGATTTCCCTATTGCAGCTGGGGATACGTAGGTCGGGAACCGACCCTGTCAAGCCCAAATAAAATCTTTTTCCAACATTTTTCCAATAATCTAAAAAATAAAAGAAATTGTAAAAACCTTTGTAAATAAATTTGTAAATAAAAATAAAAGATTTTTTAAGGGGTAAAATAAATATTTTTCAAAAGTTACATGATTTGCACAATTAATTAGAGGTGACTGTCTTAGGACAGATGTCGTAGGGTGCTAATACCTTCCCTACACATAATCGACTCCCGAATCCAATTCTGGTTTCAAAGTCCATATTTCTTAAAAGGGCTTTTCCGATATTTTCCCTCAAAAATAAATATTGGTGGCTACTCCATTGAAAATGATTTTTCAATACCCTTTCGTTTCGTCGTCCCGTCATGACCCCCGGTTTCGACAGATGGCGACTCCACTGGGAACATTTGGGAGACAAGCCTAACATGATTAATTGTACAAAATTGTTAACTTTTGTATTTATTTTTCCCCTTGTTTTTTTACTTTTTAGATATTATTGTAAATATTCTTATCTATGTTTTTGTAAATATTCTCTTCTTCTTTCTTGTACATTATCTTCTATGTCTGTAATATATTATGCTTCAACCTTAGGGTAGAAGACTTTGTTATCTATATATATGTCTGTATTGCTTGATTTGTTTTGCAGATGGGGATAGTGGTTAGGACTACAGGTTTGTATGCTCCCCGCACACACCCCACGTTCACTTACCTCACACACATTTTGGGGCTCTACACCTGAGCCTGTGCGAGCCTAGGAGGTACCTCAACGTTCAACTGCTATTGAGGGGCTTGATGCTCACTTGGTGGTTGTTGAGTTACCACTCAGATTGTTACCAGTATCGTGCATCAATCATATTGAGAGGGTAATCATAAATTGGGTCCTTATCCTTGTTGATAAGGGCAATCTGTGCACTATGATAGCCTTTCAAGTCTAGATCCGTCTATGGAAACCATACACTCTAAATGATCTTAAAAACTACCCTGAGAAAGAGTCATGACCTTTAGGGATACCTTATCTTAGGTTTCACCTGTGATAGGTCACGTGGGGAGTGTCTTCCTTCCTTTTCCTTTCGTTCTTCATTGTACATGTTCTTTGTAACATTTATCACTAAGACATATTTTTTAATGAACATATCTTTTTTTTCTAAAAAAAATAATAAAATGATGGATAATTAAAGTTTCTTATTTTTCCTTTCAAAAAATAAATCTAAAAAAAATCATCCTCTTCATCACACACCTGATGCATATCATGATCACCCTTAGTTAGGCATTTCATCATTTTTTTAAAAAAAAAATCATGCAAAGAGAGTTATTTCTTCCATTCTTTTTCACTCTCCATTTTCATGTTCAGTGTGACATTTAACAATAAGGCACATCCATGCATGAAAGTCCTTATTTTTTTCTAAACCCAAAAAAAAACATCTATTTATTAGCATTGTCATGCATCTCATGCATTTTTCATGTATAGTGCATACATTCATAAAAACATGCATCTTAGCATGTCATGATTCGTAATTTTGTTAGATAAAAAGTAAGATTCATTCATCCATTAACATAACATTTCTTTTTAGAAAAATAAAAGAAATAAATTGATGATGAAAATCTTTCCTTTACTAAAAAAAGCAAAAAAAATTATTCATTACATTATCATGCATCCCATACATCTTTAATCCATATGATAATTATCCTCAGCCATATCATTATTGTGTTATCTCATATCACACAAAAAAAAAAACAAACAAAAAAAAAATCAATTCTCTTTTGAAATGTCATGCACTCCATGCATCTTTCATGCATATTTTAATCATCCTTAGTTTTGTCTTGTCATCATTTAGTTCTCTCATATCTCATAAAAAAAAAAAGCAACATAAAAAAAACAAATTTCATGGCATTTTCACATGATGGTGGTTACACTGCCCATAATTATCATGTAAGAAAACAAAAAGAAAAAAAAAACGTTGTGTCTGCATAAATTTTAAAGGCATAGTAGGTTGCATTTCTCTTGCATGATAACTTTTCCATCCTAATAATTTGGTTCGCTTACATAAAAAAAAAAAGAGAAAGAAAGAAACCCATGAAGTCATTGTTTCCTCATCACACTTACAAGATTTGTGCCAAGCAATGATCATAGATGAACTTGAACACAATCAGGAGAAGTTGAGAGGCGACTTCAACAAGAAGGGCAGATGACAAGATTTTGGGATTATTGCAAAAGGGAGAGAATCTCTCAAGGGTAAACGGACAACCATACCTGTTCTTCCACCAAGCTCTAAGTGCACATGCAGTTTCATAGATTGAATTCCTAAGGGACCTTGGTTTCATTGGCAATGCATCTATCCATCCAACCCAACCCAACCACCTATCACCAATCCTCAAGGAACCCAACATCCACCATATGACCTTCCACTTAGCTATACATCACCGCAGTCCACAAGATAATAGTCCCCAGTTTCGACTTCCAAGCCCGAAGCCCAACCTAACCCAACCACCAGAGTCTAACCCAACCCATGAAGAAGCCTCACATACCATCATCTTACCATGAAAATTCCACCCAACCATGCACCTGTTCTTAACACCAACCCCCCAAGAGACTGATGCATCAGTGGTGACTCTGACGTCTAAGCCACAAAATACCCCTCAGCCATGCCACTACTTACCTAAATGACCATGGAAGAGCTCTAATCCTCACAAACATGGATGGCAAAGATCTCCAGTATCCCATGAATTATGATGTTGTGAAAAAATACTAAGCTAAAATAAAGAAGAAAGAAAATCTCGCTAGGTTTAAAGTCCGAAAGGACGACCTAGACAAAAGTTAGAGCGACCCGCTAAGTTGAAAACTTGCAAGAGAAGCTTAGGAAAAAGTTAGAGTTAAACAAAAGAGGTGTTAAGATCATAAATTGGGGCAAACGATGTGTGTAGATCGCAAACTGGGGCAAAAGATGTGCAAAATTATCAGTTAAGGAGAGGTGGTGTTCCAGAATCACATACCGGGGCATTTTCAAGCTAGTGGTATATGCTTTTGAAAGATCTTCATGTTTCTTTGTCGCAAATATGACTCATAGCTCAATGGAGGCAGTCATTACAAAGAAGTCCTTTGGAAACGGTGCAAAAGGGAGGCTAAGGCCTTAACATTTGATCATTAGCAGTTCACCCAAACGGTACCACATCATATTCCCAATCACACCCTCAAAGGATGCTTGGTTGCCCTCCACTTCCCATCCAATCAAAACCATCATCTTCACATCACCTCAGCCCAATCAATCATGAAGCCTGTAACATCCCGGAAACTAGAACCTATGAAATCTAAGAGAAGCCTTAGGTGGTGAACCTAGCCAAGAGAGGGAAGTTAGAAGTAAGGTAAGAATTCGGAGGTTAAGTGTGATTTCAGACAAGAAATTAGGGAAATCAATTTGGAGCTAGGTGTTTTTAAAAGAGGTTAGAAGAGGGACTAAGAGTTTAAGCCAATCAACTATCGGTCGAACCTAGAAGGAATCACACCTGAGTAAGAGAGAATATAGTGGTTAAGGGTAAATAAATGAGTTTAGTTTAAAGCAGAATTAAGTTGAAAGGAAGGGTCAGGAGAAAGAGTTAAGGAGAAGAGCAACACCCTGGATCTTACCCATTAAGTGTGGAAGAATAAGTTGTATGGTCAAGGGAATTGATTTATCAAGAATTAGAGTGGGGGAAGGGTTGGATGAGAAGAACTAAGATAGAAGAAGGTTTTGGAGGAGAGGAATTAGGTTTGAGAAGGAGAGATTTGAATTGGAATCAAAGAGGGGTAAAAACTAAGGTTGCTGGTTGATTTCGGGTTTTAAGCCTAATGACCTTGGTGCACTAAATTGCAAATATCTAGAGTTGAGGGTGTCCAATTGAGGTGATTCCACTCGGATTAGAAAGCTAATATACGGGGCTTTAGTTTGGTATGCTATATGATAGGGTTCCGATATATTTTGCACCTCCAAACAGGCGTATTCTCGCTCAAGCGAGAATTATGTCGCTTAAGCGAGAATATCAGCAGGAACAGGGGAATTCTTCTGGTTTTCTCGCCCAAGCGAGAATACTCTCGCTTGAGCGAGAATGTGCGACCAGAAAGCTATAAAAAGGCTCGCCCAAGCGAGAAATCCTCGCTTGAGCGAGGAGAACACAAATCCAGCTTTATAAAAACGTGTTCTTAGGGTTCTTTCCTCATTTGCTACCGGTTCTTCTTCATTTTAGAGAGAGAGGGAGAGACTTCTAAAGAGAGGAACTCCAAGGAAGCTTGAAGGAAGGATATCAAGGCCAAGGATCTTCAACCCTAACCATCCCTAACCTTTTTCCCTTCTCTTTGAGCTCCATTAGAGGTGAGTATAACTCACACACCCACTCTCATTCTTACTTGATTCTCTTGTATGAACCCTAATCCCTCTTTCCCCTTCCTCTAGTCATGTATGTCCATGAATAATTGTTGATGTTCTATGCTTGATTTTGAAATGACTATTATGATTAGAGGCATGAGTTAGGGCTTGTATGTTAGGGTTTCACCCATCCCCTTTTTATTATTGTCTAATAGTCTATGATTTAGGCTTAAGGAACATGTTAATGTTGATTGTGGGGGTTGGGTTATGAGATTCACATGATGGGGTTTCATTATGACTATAAAATGTTTAGATCTATCATGAGACATGTGATATTTGTGATGTTTGTGCAGTGCATTCAGGCCTTTGGCCCCAGATAATTGGAAAATGATTTTTGAGCCCCGGCTCCTAGTAAAAATGGCTTCGGCCCCAGGTTTTGGCTTCGACCCTAGTTTTGGCTTCGGCCTCAGTTCACCTTAATTAATCAAGATTGGACTTTGGTCCCCAGTTAATTGAACTTCGGTCCCCAGTTAAAACACGGGTTTCGGCCCCCAGTTAATTAGCGATGTTATGCCCAAGGAAGACGTTCCTTGTAGTCTGAGCTCAGGTCTAGCCCCAGATAGTGATTAGACCCCATCTACCGGGTAATGCAGGTCATGCATAACATATCTTTTTTTCAGATCTGCATTAAACATCGTGTATAGTTGACTGAAGTTGGAATGTGATAATTGAAATAGTTATGCATGATATGTTGAATTACGTGTTGCATCTCATATATTTGCCTCCCTACACTGTATGATTGCATGGTTATGCTTGCTGGGACATTAGTCTCACCCCGCGTTGCAGGGATAGATTTTAGTTATGCAGGATGTTCCAGCTACATGTCCAGATGGAAGTGGAGCTCTTGGAGTGGATCCATCCACTCTCAGTGGTCAGAGAGAGATTCTTAGTGGAGGATTAAATGTAATTGATAGTTTAATGATGTATTAATGTAGATACTTTAGTTTGTCCATGGAGGCTTAGTTGTAGTTAATATTGTATTATGCTACTATCAATTATATTGGTGGACTTTTCTGGTTTTCAGGTTAAGTTGGAAAATTAGGAAATATCCAGTTTTTAGGGGAAACTATGCCGGATTTTCCGGTAGGAGTTTTATGAACTATAATACCCCAAGGGGAAGGTTCGTCCCCTACATTTTAATTAAAGTTTTGTATTCAAAGCAATGATGTATGAATTTCGTGGAAGCTTAAGCAAATATTGGATTGCCTAAGCAATTATGTGATTTATATGTAAGGATATCGGTAATGGCACGAATTAATTCCAGAAATTTGAGAATAGTGTCTCCAACGGGCATTATTCTTGAATTAAGAAATTAGGACGTTACATTTTGGTATCAGAGCAGTTCAATCCAATTAGACTGTGGTTAGGTTAGTTTCCTGTGACTTACTATGATTCCATCGTACCCGTACTCAGTATAGGGATTGATCACCCCTTTACTTGGTGCATTGTACACGGGATTATGGTTAGTGACATGAGTAGGATACCTTGGTTAAGGAATCAGGACACCTCTCTAACAAGGTTAGAGCCAACCACTTGATAGAGGGAGAGTGACATAGGCCCATTTCCCAGAATAGGACTTTCACCTTAGAAATCTTATAGAATGTCATCTTTAGTTCTTAGTGGACATGAGGCACCCTCGAAAGGAAAGGTAAAGTAGTTGTTTTGAGAGAGAATGTGTAGTTTGTTTTGGAAGGTGAAGATAGGAGAGGGGTTTAGAAGGAACAAAATGTGTAGGTTCCCTAGTGGGAGAGTGTTGTTGTTGGTTGTTGCACCTTGGTAATGTGATTTGCTTGAGATGAATGGAATGTTTGATTTGTTTGATTGAGTGTAATGTTTGCTTGTTTGAATAATTATATGTCTTGTGTGCTTGGTTGCAATTGTTTGATTAGTTATGATATTTGTTTTGCTCAAATGCTTGCTTGACATGTGTGTTTTTTTCGTTGTTTGGAAGGTCTTGTAAGTATGGAGGTTAATGGAAAATTTCTAGGATATGGGTTGAACGGTCTTAGAATTTTGAATTTTTCGGATTGAGGTTTCATGCTTGGTTGGTTAGTAGATGACAGGTGGAATTCATGAGAAGATAGAGGAACTAACATCCTAGGTGTGGAGACATTGTTATTGACTTAGAGCCTTGAGTTAGGATTAAAAGGAGGTAAAAGTAAGGAATTAAGTCTTAGGATTCTCACTCAATCGAGAAGGGCTCGCTTGAGCGAGTTATGCAGCAAAAGTTAGGATTTTGGTTTCTGCAGATTTCGCTTGAGCGAGAGTGGTCTCGCTCGAGCGAGAATCAGGGGATTTTGGAGTGCTCTCTAAACATTTTTCGCCTAGGCGAGAAGGGTCTTGTCCAAGCGAGAATCTTCCAGAGAGGGGAATGCTCTCTGGAGTATTCTCGCTCAAGCGAGAAGCATCTCGCTTGAGCGAGAGTTCGAGTTCAGAATCTTCTCAACATCCTCACCCAAGCGAGAAGGACTCGCTTAAGCAAGAGTGTACGTTCCTATTTTAAAAAAAAAAACCGCAAAGCTAGGGTTATTTTCTTAAATTCCTTTCAATCCTCTTGTTTCTAAAGTTTCCACCATCATTCTAGGCTTGGATGTTGATAAGTGTAAAATTAGCGTTATTTTCATATAGTTTTTATTACACTTATCAAGGTTAAAATAGTAATTTATGCCCCAAAATATCCCTTTTTATTAATATTTATAATAATTGTATTTATTTGATACAAATTTGAATATGATGCTATTTTAAATAGAAATTTGCTATTTTATGCAGAATTATAGCAGATTTGGGACAAGAGTGGAAAAAGTATCAGAATGGAGGATATTGCAGATTCAGAAATTAAATAAATAAAAGAAAATCAGAGAATCCTGCAAAGAATCTTTTCAATTCAAATCCAAGGTAGATAAATACAATAATCATTCGGATAAAAGGGATAAAGGAAAACCATATGAGATCAGAAAGGAATCAAGAGGTTAGATCCACAAATCAAGGAAAGCTGCAGTGAGTCCACACGCTCCATATGCGCTTAGCGAGCGTAGAGCGCATGAGCAGATTGGCCAGGCTTCATGTGCGCTAAGCGCACATGAAGCGCGTGTCCTGATTAATGAAGCCGCGCGCAGGTGTCGTCAATTAATGAAAGGGAAGCTCCTGATTGGTCAAGCTTCACAACAGTGACGTTAATTAATGAAAAGGCAGACTCTGATTGAATTAAACACTCACCAGTGACATCACAACCTGATCCCTTGAAGGTTTTCCAACTCTATAAATAGAGCCCTTTGCAAAGGTCATAGACACGGTCCTTGGGACCAAAACACTGATACGGAGAGAGAGTAGTATAGGATTGAGAAAGGTGACAGATTTCTTAGTAGTTAGTAATGGCTACCATGAGTAGCTAAACTCTCTAGTAGAATTTGATGTAGTAGATTCGATCCCCTTGTGTATAAGAATTCTCTTTTCTATTTATTTATGATTCTATGCTTGTAATCTCTCGGTATCTTTATGTTGTGTAATGCATCAACTCCGCGCGTGCGCCGGGATGGTAGGCTAGTGCTCTGGATACAAAAAGTGGAACTCCGGCTAGTATCAGAGGTAGGTGAGCATGGAGCTGTTCATGAAGCTTATTCTCGGATTGCTAAAGGTACTCGGTTTAATTATATCATAGCATAAGGATTGTATTCTAACGATCGGAGGTTCAGTGAGTGACACACCCCTCCGTAGGTGCCTTATGTGAAAGTATGGTTAAATCGATAGCGCTGATTGCAAAATATGGGGAATGTTCAGGGTCGCCAAATGCCACTTTGAATGCCTGTAGAGAATAGCTTTTGGCGTTTAATTATGATATTATAGGGGAATTTGCGGGTACGATAATTACCAGGCATGCCTTATAATTATTGTAATTAAACAATGCTAAGGTAATTACAAGTACGATCATAAATAAGGGAAAAGGAGTTCAAGTACACAAGGGGGGGAGATAAAACGAAATCAAATCCTAGTCCTAAATACTATTATATCGTGTTATCTTTGTTTATTTTATTATTCTGTAAAACCAACCTTTTTGCGAAAACGTTTTATTGAAAATACAATTACTATAACTCTACAAGTTAAAACCGCTCCCTGTGGATACGATAACTCACTTACTCTAAAACTACTGGACTACTGGTAAACTTGCCAAGAAACCCATCAGATGTATCCCTTGGCTCACCAGGGCAATTGAATGTTCCTCCAGTTGCTACGGTGGCCAGCTTTTAGCGATAGCTTCTGATGTCATTGTTCAGGGAATGTGTTTGTACTCAGTCTCCTAGGTTGAAATGATAGGTAATTTTGTTTTCTACTTTTGTGTACATGATGGAGTGGTGGGTACAAGCAGGCCTACACACTATCATGTTCTGTTAGATGAGGTTAGTTTCTCTTCGGATGAACTCTTGCAGTTTGTCCATTCTCTATCATCTGTGTATCAGAGGAGCACCACTACCTTTTGTCGTGGCTCCGTATGCTACGCGCCCTTGGCTGCAACTCTATATTCTTTTATTTGAGACCTGTGTGTTGTTGTTTCAGAAACTAGTGATGACATGATGTCGTTTATAAGATGAGGTTTCAGACCAGCTAGCTTTTAGGAGTCGTAGTGTAGTTTCGTGAGATAGACTTAAAACCTAGAGGGTTGTTAGGAAGGGCCCAAGTCCTTAAGGGGGAGCCTAGTAGGGGAAGATATAAGTGCCCATAGTATAACTTAAAGGACCAATCAGAAATACTTGGAGCGCAACTAGGTTGTTAGCAACACCTAAATTTTAGTTTTTCCCCACACATTGTGTGACCTCTAGATAGCCCTAGTAGTAGGGGATGTGTTACGAATCAAGTTAGAAGTTATAATCAAAGTTTTTGGACTTCCCTATGTTACGACCTTGTCGGTAGTGTGGGAAATTGCATATAAGATAGGTTAGAGGAGGGACAACCACTATCTTCATTCCTGTTAGGAATCATGAGTAGAACATTTTGACTCAATCAGGAAGAATGATGATACTGGGTAGTTAGACCCTCCGAGGGTGAGGGAAGCCAACTTGTGACCCCTAGGAATCCATGTCAGAGTCTTGAGGAGAGAAATGAAAGATTGTCAGATTTCAACGTAAGCTAGGAATAGAACCAACAAGGAAGGTGATTTCATCCTAGGAGTAGCCCATGGGGTGAGAGCCTATGAGAAAAGTTTAGTAGTGAAATCGACCCTTAATCCCATTTAGAGACCTTGAGGAATAGAAGTATTAGTTACTAGGCAATGGTTTGAGAAAGAATCTAGTGTTCGAATATAGCTGGGGAAAGTGACACACTTCAGAATAAGTACACTAGATAGAATTGAATGATGTTAGTGGAAGTTAGGCATGGGATAGTTAGAAAACAGTAATATTAGAGACGTAGCCTATTAGAGTAAAACCAATAAGATGAATTAAGAGGTACAACTCACTTTTGATTTCCTTTTTGCTTCCTTGAGGAATAAAGTTATTGGTTATCAAGCGGCATTGGGGAAGGATTCCAAATATACAAATATAGTTAAGAATAGGAGGGTGACCTTGTGTTGAGGCACTCAGAGCAAATTTTGAGGACAAAATTTATTCAAGAGAAGCCTTAGGTGGTGAACCTAGCCAAGAGAGGGAAGTTAGAAGTAGGGTAAGAATTCGGAGGTTAAGTGTGATTTCAGACAAGAAATTAGGGAAATCAATTTAGAACCAGGTGTTTTAAAAGAGCTTAGAAGAGGGACCAAGAGTTAAGTCAATAAACTGTAGGTCGAACCTAGAAGGAATCACACATGAGTAAGAGAGAATATAGTGGTTAAAGGTAAGGAAATGAGTTTAGTTAAAGCAGAATTAAGTTGAAAGGAAGGGACAGGAGAAAGAGTTAAGGAGAAGAGCAACACCCTGGATCTTACCCATTAAGTGTGGAAGAATAAGTCGTATGGTCAAGGGAATTGATTTATCAAGAATTAGAGTGGGGGAAGGGTTGGATGAGAAGAACTAAGTTAGAAGAAGGTTTTGGATGAGAAGAACTAAGTTAGAAGAAGGTTTTGGAATAAAGAAGGGCAAAACTAAGGTTGCTGCTTGATTTCGGGTTTAAGCCTAATGATCTTGGTGCATCTTGGTGCACTAAATATAAAATATCTAGAGTTAAGGGTGTCCAATTGAGGTGATTCCACTTGGATTAGAAAGCTAAGATTTGGGGCTTCAGTTTGATATGCTATATGATAGGGTTCCGATCTATTTTGCACCTCCAAACAGGCGTATTCTCACTCAAGCGAGAATTATGTCGCTTGAGCGAGAATATCAGCAGAAACAGGGGGAATTTTTCTGGTTTTCTCGCCCAAGCGGGCGAGAATGTGCGACCAGAAAGCTATAAAATGGCTCGCCCAAGCGAGAAATCCTCGCTTGAGCGAGAGAACACAAATCCAACTTTATAAAAACGCGTTCTTAGGGTTCTTTCCTCATTTGCTACGAGTTCTTCTTCATTTTAGAGAGAGAGGGAAAGACTTCTAGAGAGAGAAACTGCAAGGAAGCTTGAAGGAAGCAGATCAAGGCCAAGGATCTTCAACCCTAACCCTCCCTAACCTTTCTCCCTTCTCATTGAGCTCCATTAGAGGTGAGTATAACTCACACACCCACTCTCATTCTTGCTTGATTCTCTTGTATGAACCCTAATCCCTCTTTCCCCTTCCTCTAGTCATGTATGTCCATGAATAATTGTTGATGTTCTATGCTTGATTTTGAAATGACCATTGTTATTAGAACTTGTATGTTAGGGTTTCACCCATCCCCTTTTTATTATTGTCTTATAGTCTATGATTTAGGCTTAAGGAACATGCTAATGTTGATTGTGGGGGTTGGGTTATGAGATTCACATGATGGGGTTTCATTATGACTATAAGAATGTTTAGATCTATCATGAGACATGTGATATTTGTGATGTTTGTGCAGTGCATTCAGGACTTTGGCCCCAGATAATTGGAAAATGATTTTTGAGCCTCGGCTCCCAGTAAATATGGCTTTGGCCCCAGGTTTTGGCTTCGACCCTAGTTTTGGCTTCGGCCTCAGTTCACCTTAATTAATCAAGTTTGGACTTCGGTCCCCAGTTAATTGGACTTCGGTCCCCAGTTAAAACACGGGTTTTGGCCCCTTGTTAATTGGCGATGTTATGCCCAAGGAAGACGTTCCTTGTAGTCTGAGCTCAGGTCTAGCCCCAAATAGTGATAAGACCCCGTCTACCGGGTAATGCAGGTCATGCATAACATATTTTTTTTCCAGATCTTCATTAAACATCGTGTATAGTTGAGTGAAGTTGGAATGTGATAATTGAAATAGTTGTGCATGATATGTTGAATTACGTGTTCCATCTCATATATTTGACTCCCTACACTATATGATTGCATGGTTATGCTTGCTGGGACATTAGTTTCACCCCACGTTGCGGGGATACATTTTAGTTATGCAGGACATTTTAGCTACATGTCCAGATGGAAGTGGAGCTCTTGGAGTGGATCCATCCACTCCCAGTGGTCAGAGAGAGATTCTTAGTGGAGGATTAAATGTAATTGATAGTTTAATGATGTATTAATGTAGATACTTTAGTTTGGCCATGGGGGCTTAGTTGTAGTTAATATTGTATTGTGCTACTATCAATTGTATTGGTGGACTTTTCTGGTTTTCAGGTCAAGTTGGAAAATTAGGAAATATCCAGTTTTTAGGGGAAACTCTGCCGGATTTTTCGGTATGAGTTTTATGAACTATAATACCCCAAGGGGAAGGTTCGTCCCCTAGGTTTTAATTAAAGATTTGTATTGAAAGCAATGATGTATGAATTTCGTGGAAGCTTAACCAAACGTTGGATTGCCTAAGCAATTATGTGATTTATATGTAAGGATATCGGTAATGGATCGAATTAATTTCAGAAATTTGAGAATAGTGTCTCCAACGAGAATTATTCTTGAATTAAGAAATTAGGACGTTACAAAGCCAAAAGTCAAACCCTAGCCCAAACCAAAGAAGGCCAAACAGCCACAAAAAAGAAGAAGAAACTTATCCATTTTGACCCATGACTCAAATTGAGCCTGTATCCCATTTTACCCGCAACTCATTGATTGTCCTTCACCCACCACCTCTAGTTGGGCCACTGCATCCAAAAGGGTATGATCCAAATGACACATGTGATTAACACGATGACAATGAATGTTGTGTTGTGGGGCTTCAAAGAAAAGAATCCCAATCCTCTGCCAAATCAAGAAAGCTCGCAGTTAATGCTATCAAAGTTCAGTAATTGAGAGTTTTTCAAATTTCCTATGGTTTTTAGGGTTTGTCAAAATAATTTTGTAATATTGTTCCTATTGCTTTGCTTAAGGCTTTAGGAAGACTTTTTGTATATAGGGCGCACATTTTTCTTTCAGCATATATTTTCAAGGATGCATGTTGAATTTCTTAAATTCCTTGCTTCAAGCCTTAATCTCATTCATTTCATTTCTTCCTTGTGCCATTGTAAATAATGTAAATTTGCATGTGTTCCTCTCATGACAATGTTTGTGTTTCATCTTGAAACTTTGATAATCCACCAATCATGCCAATGAGGTTGTTGGAAACAATGAGAAAAGCCCTTGAATTGTTGAGGGTAATGGAGTAGGAGGCAAACGAAGAAGTTGTGAGGTTGCCTAGCAAGGGAAATGGCCCCCTGAATTTTGAGGGATAAAGACCAAGATGTTAAGTGAGATATCATGTGTATCAATGTTTTTGTATCCTTGAGACAATTTCTCTCTTAGTTCGTGAAAAATTTGCTTTGAGGGATAGAAGATGAATTTGGTGTCTTGGTCTCAAAATTAAAGTCTGAAAATGAGCAATCACAATTTCAAATGATGATGGCCATCTTTATCTCCCAAAAAAAAAAACAAACAAATCAATATCCCTAGCTGTCCCTCTTGAGCCTAAATTTTCCTTTCAATTAACCCTGGACAAGGATCACCCCACATTGGGGTTGGTACAAAGTGAAGTTAACTTTTGTCAATAATATGTTAAGTCAAAAGAGTCAAACAAAAAAAAGAAGAAAGAAAAATAGAAAAAGCAAAAGCAAAAGTATGAAAGAAAGTAATGATGAAAAGTGGTAGAATCGTTGACTTCAAGAGTCTCAGCTAAACACTTGCCTTCCTGAAAGAAAGAGACGTTATTGATCCATGATTCCTTGAACCCTTAAACACTTGTTTGGGCCTACTATATCCTTCTTTTCATAGCCATTAACCCTGACCACATTACAAGCCTTGTAAAATCTATTCTAATCAATGAAATGATTGCTTTCATTTTCATGGCTGTAATTTTGAGATCAATATGTTTAAAACGGGTGGTCAATGGCGAAAAAAAAGGAAGAAAGAAGAAAAGGTGGAAAGAAGAGTAAAAATAAATAATCAAGAAGATATAAGGGCCCGTGAAAAGTGCCAATTATATGATATATTCTTGTATTTTTACTGCACTTATCAAGGGTCAAATAGTAATTTATGCTCCAAAATAATCCATTTTTATTAATAATTGTAATAATTGTGTTTATTTAATTTTAATTTGAATTTGATGCTATTTTAATGGAAATCTGTTGATTTTGCAGATTTATGAGAGAGATTTAAATGAGAAAACAAGATAGCATTATTTAAGGAAAGGATCTGCAGATTTGAAGTTTAATGAGAGAAAATAAAGATAAGATCAACGGCCATTTAAACAAGGATTCTGCGGATAACTTCCCCAATTTAAATTTAAAGTCAAGATAAACATAGAATCAAGCCAAAAAGAGGGAAACAAGAAAAGTCAAGCAAACAAGGATAAGATCAGGAAGAGATCAAGCTGAAAAAGGATAGAATCAAGGAAAGTTGGAATGAAAAATACGCTACCCCTACACTGAGCGCAGGTGAAGCGCAACTACCAGGATTAATCTTTGTTTCCTGCGATTCAGATATGCTGAGCGCAGGTGAAGTACATGAACACGGGATTTGTTTTCAATTTGAATTCAAGTCAGATTCCTTCCAGATTTCAGATAGCTTTCCTTCATCTATAAATAGGACCTTTTGCAAAGATCAAAGGAGCTTTTGGTAGAGAGTCTAAGATAGAGGAGAGTTTTAGAGAGACGGCAGAGCAGAGCGAGGATTAAAGAAAAGCGTGACAGTTTCTTCATTGGTATGTATGGCTACCATGCGTAGCTAAACTCTCCAATAGGGTTGAATGTAGTTAATTCAATCCCCAAGTGTATATGAATTCTCTTTATTATTTATGAATCCCTATTCTATAATATCAGTACTTTTATACTTTGCTTAATGCGTACCTTCCGCCTGTGTGCCGGAGTTATAGGTTGTTTTTATAAGATGCATTGGTAAATGGTTTTGTAAATACAACAGCGAGTTTGGGAAAGCCTAGACATATGACACTTGAACTCTGATTGGTAAAAGTACTCATAGTAATCGCTATAGGAATATAGGGGGAATCGATGATTAAAGAATTGGAATGTGACAGCCTCTTCATAGTAGTCCCTACAGGAATATACGGTGAATTGATAGTGTTAACGAACGGAAAAGTAGAGCAATCAAGCCGGGGTAATTTGTCGCCTGGGAGAACCCGCATGAATTATTCCTGAGTATCTCGTGATATGGGACACTGGCATGGGATAATATAGTTTGGCTAGGGTATTATAGAAATATATTCATAAATAATATTGGGAATCATATGCATAAGGGGTGCGATGATACGAAGTTCAATCATGATCCAAGTAATGCTATCTTACCTTATCTCTATTATCTCATTTACTTTATGCAATTTACTTCTAGCTCAACAATCATCAAAATACTATTTCCTACTTGATAGTCCGATCACTAATAAATACGAAGTGAACCGTTCCTTGTGGATACGATAACTCATACTTACTATTATACTGCTGAAATTTCGGTACGCTTGCCAGAATCTCTTCAAGTATTTTTGGCGCCGTTGCCGGGGAACGGTGTATCGATTCGTATAGACTTGGGAGGTCTAACTATCAAGTTGTATATATTCTATCTTAGGATTTTTAGTTTTTTTTATTTTTTTTAGGAATTTTTCTTTTTTTATTCTTTTTATTATAAAAATTCTCTTCCACACTTACCCTTTTCAAGTTTTTTTGTCTATGCTTTTAAAAGGCCAGGAGTCCCCAAATCAACTACAATTTGATCCAGAAATAGAAAAGACATCAAGGAAGAACAGAAGTAGAAACAAGAGAAGGAGACGAGGGAGCAGTCAAGAAGAAAACAAAAATATTTTATTTTTAATTATTTTATTTTAATTCTTTTCTTTTTATTTAGAAAAAAAATTATTTTTTTTAAATTATTTTTTTTCAAAATAAAAAAATTAAATTATTTTTTTTTTTGTTCTTCTCATCTGAGCTAACATTTCTGTGAACTTCTTAATTATTTCTCTTGAGATGACAGGTAACAGAAAAAGGGGCAAAGATAAGCTTAAGGAGACAATCTCAACGCTCTCTATTCAAATATCCCAAGTGATGTAAACGTTGAATGGCTACTCAATGGCAAAATCCATCAAGAAGAACACTTGGAGATTATCAAAATCCACCAAGAAGAACCCTTGGAGATTATGTTAGGCAGCAAAAGCCAAAATATTTCTCCCACACACCAATTCAAGGTAACTTCTCTAATTACAACAATTATTCTAACAATTTTTCACAGGATTGGGGAAGTTACCGGAATCAAAATTTTGGGTGGCGACAAGATGTTGTTTCATCCCATAAGCAAACTCTTGAAGATGAACTCAGGGCAGATCGTAAGATTATAATGCAGCAAATGAAAGCACTCAAAAAGGAGATAGTTAAACTTTCTCAACCACCGCAGATAGTTCACTCTTATCCTGGCCAGTCACCACAATTAATCTGTGATTTTTGCGGAGGTAACCATCTCAATGGCTACTGCTCGTATCCATGCATTCAAGAAGAGCAAGTTAATTACATGAGCAATCAAGGAAGACCAGGCAACTTCTCAAACAGCAACAACTTTGCAAACAACTCACGAGGATAGAGAAATAGCCATAATCAGGACTTTCCTTCTTCCCAACAGCAGCAAAGCTACTCTTCAGTTCAACCAAGGCATTTAGATGGGTAAGATCCTATTGAAATAAAGTTGCAAGAATTGATACAATTCCAGAAGGGTTGTAAAGAAGTGGGACTACCTGTTGACCCCATACTAGCTCAGATAATAGAAAATATGACCAAATATCAGTCAGAGAAAATGCACAACACAACCATGAAGAACAGTATGATGACATGACCATCATAAGTGTTCAACTAATAGGGGAGGAAATCAATGACAATCTGGCTGATGAAGAAAAGAAAGATGAAGAAAATGAAGAAGAATAAGGTGAAATAGAAGTAGAAGAAGAAAAATGAGAGGATGAAACAGAAAAAATTGTGCTTGAAGAAGAGATTGACTGTGAAAGGGAGGTAGAGAACAAAACATATGAAGGTGTACATGATGAAAAAGATCAAGAAAATGAGAAAAAGAGTGAACAGGGAGATAGTGAGTTAAAGCCCGAGGAAGGAGGGGAAGTGGTACCAAGACCAAAGACCTTGCCTTATCCAACCAGCTCTCCAAAGAAAGATCAAGAAAAGCATGGTGCAAGTGATAAACCTTCCAGACCTCACAAAAGAAAGGCATGCAATCACACTGACCAGAACAGGGCAAAGAGAAGAAAATTCAAACTGACATCACATTCAGAGCCTAGAGCCAAGTTGAAGACAAAGTGGTCAGGTGTGTTTGATATCAAAGACCCCTGTGAAGCAAAGAAACTGAGAACAATCAACTGTGAATCATCCAAGCTTCAGGAAAAGAAGACTCATGCACAGGAGAGCAAGATAATAAAGAAAAGGAAAGTCAAGCCAAGGGAGTCAGAAGCATGGTCTAATTCTAGAAAGAAGCCCAAATGGTCAAAGTCATATCACACTACAGATTGTTCCAAGGCAGGATTATGGGGAGGTTTATTGGCCAAAGAAAGGAAGGGTGCGGCACACAAGCTCACCAAAAGATTTCAGTTTCAACCACCTTGAGAGAACAGACGTCGAGCTAGAAGACGTTAAACAAGCGCTTCCTGGGAGGCAACCTGGAGATTTTTAAGTTTTTAATTGTTTTCAGTTTTATTTTGTTTTTGTTTTTTAGTTAGGATTTTTCATTTTTTTAGGATTTAGGTAATTTTCAAAATTGATTGGAATAAGTTTGTGGAAAATAAAATTTTTAAACAATAGGAAGTAGCAGAAAATGTGACTGAAATTTGCAAAATCTCATTCTATTTTCTGTGCTTCACCTGCGCTGAGCACAAGAGAAGCGCAGAATTGCAATTTTAGTCATTGTTTTCTGCGCTTCACTTGCACTGAGCGCAAGTGAAGCGCAGCAGTACGAAATTTTAAAAATCTTCTGTTTTCTCATGTATTGTTTATCTACTTCCTAAGATCTTCTTTTCACTCTTTCCACTCACAAACCTCCATCAATTTTGAAACTTTCAAGTTTCAGGTATATTTTCTTTAATTTTCACCGATTGAAATCTTCATCTACCCTGTTTTTTATGATTTTCACTTTAGGAGCAACCTTAGGATTGTGAATATTGTTGATAATTGCTATCTTGGATGTGATTATGACTATAAGAATATGAAGAACAAGTTTTCTATTGAAATTCTCTTTGTTTTGTGAGTATTGAATTTGAAAGTGTTATGCTCTGTTTCTTTCAAAAATTTTGAACTTTCACTTTCCATGGATTGATTGAATGCTTGCAAAACAAATGGATATGTTTTGTTTTTAGGAAGTCATTACCAAGTGCACTTAACTTTTATTGTGAAGAGATAAATCTTTGAATTATGCATGCAAATTGGTTAATGATAGGCTTCTATGTTCTTCATAAATTGGTGTTTGCAATAAGGCATCACTGAAATAAATGTATTTTTAGCAACTAATTGTTGTTATTAGACTATTCAGATGCCTAGGATTAAATTGTTGGTCTTTCCTATGGCTTTAACTCACGAGGAGAAGGCATGGGGACGAGTATCAGAGAATATGATCCCATGAGATTCAAGAATGCACAGGCTGCTGCAAAAGTATAAAGCTTAAAAGACCAGTTGACCTCAAACCAATTAGGAGTTACCAGACCCATACCCAGGCATGTTGCGTGAAGAGTTTCGGATATTCTTGCAGTGGCCTGGGGACAGGCCTATTCATCCCGGGGGAGGTGGAGTAGCAGCAGCTGGAAAGCAGGACAAGGACTTACAGGATCCAGAAGATGAAGAATGATACTGGTGTTTTTCTTTCTTTTCGTTTTTTTTATTTTCTTCTATTATATAGGATTAATTTTTTTAATTAGGATTTTTGTTTTATTTTTTTCTTTTCTTTTTTAGGATTTTAGGAACTAGGGATTTAAGGAATTAATTTTTAAAGTCTCTAAATTTGGGCAGTTTAACTAACTAGATTAGGAAAAAAGAAAGCGTTTTGTGATTAATTCCATAATCAGTTAGGACTAGGATATTTCACAGGAGAACCTGTCAGGATAGTTAATCAATTTCAGTAAGTTCTTTATCAAGGAAATTAGCCAAAAAAAGCCAGTGAGTTGTGAGACCAAACACTTGAAGTGAGAGTTTTCACTGTTGTTTGTCAACTGCTATTGATTGAGTTTTTAGATTTTACTTTGCTCATGGAAAATATGGAAGTGATAAAGGCAATTTTTGTTTTTTAAATCATTTGCTCAGTGTCAAAAAGACAACCCTTGAAAAGAAATTCCAATTTTTTTTGGTAACCCATTTGAGCCTTAAATGTTTCTTCTTATGCACCCTAGACCAAATAACTGTTATATCTTGTCCCTTACACATCTGGGATAGAGAGCAAAGGTGCAACTTGATGAAATGGGAAGAGATGGTTGGTTACTTGAAAAGAAGAAATACAAAGAGCAAGCAAAAGAAGATCACTCCCTCAAAAATCAAAAAGAAAAAAATGAATCAATTGAATAAGTTGGGGGCAGTGCGTCTTCAAACAAAGAAAGAGGCCAGCTAAAATGAGACAAATCAGGAATAAGATGGAGAATGGAGAAAAGTTCCAAGTTCAAGAAAAATCAAAAGATGCTCTCTATTCTAAGTGTTCTTTGCTTATCCAAAAAAAACCATGATTTCTTGATAACCCAGCCTCATTACAACCAAGAAAAGACCTTTTGATCCATATTGACTATGTGCATGTTTAGAAACTAGAAACGAATATCAATTTTAGTTGTTCAACTGTGGTGGAAAAATTGAGGGAAACACTGTGAGCATGAGAGAATTCCTTGATTTATCATTTACTGTTTTGATTGCTATTTCTGAGAAAGTTTAACTGATTTTTTTGTATCTTGTTCTGATTGAGTTTTGGTAACATCACTTAATTTTGATTTTTTCTGATATTTGGAAAGTGACAGCTGCCTAGTGAAGGGATGATGAAAATTTTTCCTTATTCCTGAGAATTTTAACAAAGGGATTGAATCCATTTTTTATTGTAAAAAGGTCTCTTGCTTGAGGACAGGCAAGAAATTAAGTTGGGGGTTATTTAATAAGTGCCAATTATATGATATATTCTTGTATTTTTACTGCACTTATCAAGGGTGAAATAGTAATTTATGCCCCAAAATAATCCCTTTTTATTAATAATTGTAATAATTGTGTTTATTTCATTTGAATTTGAATTTGATGTTATTTTAATGGAAAATCAGTTGATTTTGAAAATTTATGAGAGAGATTTAAATGAGAAAAGAAGATAACATTATTTAAGGAAAGGATCTGCAGATTTGAAGTTTAAATGAGAGCAAATAAAGATAAGATCAGCAGCCATTTAAACAAGGATTCTGCGGATAACTTCCCCAATTTAAATTTAAAGTCAAGATAAACACAGAATCAAGCCAAAAAGAGGGAAACAAGGAAAGTCAAGCAAACAAGGATAAGATCAGGAAGAGATCAAGCTGAAAAATGAGAGAATCAAGGAAAGCTAGAACGAAAAATACGCTACACGTGCGTTGAGCGCAGGTGAAACGCAACTACCAGGATTGCTCTTTGTTTCCTGCGATTCAGATACGCTGAGCGTAGGTGAAGCGCAGGAACACGGGATTTGTTTTCAATTTGAATTCAAGTCAGATTCCTTCCAGATTTCAGATAGCTTTCCTTCATCTATAAATCGAACCTTTTGCAAAGATCAAAGGAGCTTTTGGTATAGAGTCTAAGATAGAGGAGAGTTTTAGAGAGATGACAGAGCAGAGCGAGGATTGAAGAAAAGCGTGACAGTTTCTTCATTGGTCTGTATGGCTACCATGTTTAGCTAAACTCTCCAATAGGGTTGAATGTAGTTAATTCAATCCCCAAGTGTATGTGAATTCTCTTTATTATTTATGAATCCATATTCTATAATATCGGTACTTTTATACTTTGCTTAATGCGTACCTTTGATAAGTGAAAATTATATGATAAATTAGAGCACTTTTTAGTTCACTTATCAAGGATAAAATGGTATTTTGGCCCTAGTTTAATCCTTTTTTATTAAATATTAGATAAATTGTATTTATTAATCTTAGATTTGAATTTGATGTTATTTTGATAGAAATATTGCTGATTTTTGCAGGATATTGCAAAGATTTGATTTGAAGGAAAGATAGCATTAAATGAGGGAGATATCTGCAAGATTTAAGTTTGATTGAAGACATTTAAGAAAGATTTGAAGAAGATTTGAGGCAATCAATGAATGGATCACTGCCAATCAAACAAGGATTTTGCAGACAACCTTCCCAAATAAATCAAAGATGCTCAATAAATGCAAGGATTTCATCAAGAAAAGGGAAACAAGGAAAGACAAATCAACCAAAACCAGTCTCGGGGAGAGATCAAGTTAAAAAGAGAAAGTTTAAAGCTGCAGGACGCATTCTGCGCTTCAAATTGCGTTGTAGCATAGGGTGAAGTGCAGCTCTCTGACTTCTGCGCTGTAGCGCAGGGTGAAGCGCAGATCACGCTGATTCTTGTCCTGTTGCTGTTTTTAGATAGATTTCTCCCCATTTTTCTTTTTCTTTCCTTAGCCTATAAATAGGACCTTATTGCACCAGATCAAAGTGAGCACAATTATTGTAACTCAGTTTTATTTCAGTGATAATGCACCAATTCTAATTTTAGAGTAGGAGAGGAGGAGCGCTTCACGAAGGTTGAAGATGGTGACAGCATCTTCAGTGGTTTGTATGGCTACCCTGTGTAGTTAACTCTCCATTAGGATTGAATGTAATTGATTCTATCCCCAAGTGATGTAAACTCTATATTATTATTTCTTCAGCTCTCTGTCTATAATAATGGTAATCTTATTCTGTGCTTAATCCCTGACTTTCGCGCTTGCGCCGGAGGTATAGGCTAGTTTCGACTAGGATTGAGGATGGGGGAGCCTATACATAGGAAACCCAAACTCTGATTGAATAAGAGGACTCGGTATTCTGTGACCGAAACATGAGCGTTACTAATGAGCGATGGGTAGTGACAGTACTCTAGCGAAGGGCGTTTATAGGATTAGACCTTAGTATCGATAGCAAAGGATTAGTTGATTGTCAATCCAGGACCGACACATAGATGTATCCTGATGAGTGATGGGTAGTGTGCGTACTCTAATGAAGGTGCGTCTACAGGATTAGGCCTCTTTATCAATTAGTTCTTTTACAAATGGAATAAAAAAACAAAATAAGCCGAGGGTAAGTCTGTCGCTTGGAAGAGCCCGCATGGATTATCTTTGAGTGTGAGTGGCGCCTGGTAACTCGGGGTCATAAGCAATATAGTTTGTCTACAGTATTATAGATTAAACCTAAAATAATAGATAGTTTTTACATGCACAAAGGGTGTGATGATATGAAGTTCAATCCTAATCCAAGTACAGTGTCTCTAACTCTTCCTTTCTAATTTAATTGATTATTTATTTACTATTACAATTTACGCAACAATATTCTCATAAATCCGTTGTTTTCCCTTGATAAATAGATTACAACTATACGCGAATTGACCGTTCCCTGTGGATATGATATCTTTCTTACTATTATACTACTGGATTTTTGGTTCGTTTGCCAGAAACCCATCAACCTTCCGCCTGTGTGCCGGAGTTATAGGTTGTTTTTATAAGATGCATTGGTAAATAGTTTTGTAAATACAACAACGAGTTTGGGAAAGCCTAGACATTGGACACTTGAACTCTGATTGGTAAAAGTACTCATAGTAATCGCTATAGGAATATAGGGGGAATCGCTGATTGAAGAATTGGAATCTGACAGCCTCTTCATAGTAGTCCATATAGAAATATACGGTGAATTGATAGTGTTAACGAACGGAAAAGTAGAGCAATAAAGTCGGGGTAATTTGTCGCCTGGGAGAACCCGCATGAATTATTCCTGAGTATCTCGTGATATGGGACACCGGCATGGGATAATATAGTTTGACTAGGGTATTATAGAAATATATTCATAAATAATATTGGGAACCACATGTATAAGGGGTGCGATGATACGAAGTTCAATCCTGATCCAAGTAACGCTATCTTACCTTATCTCTATTATCTCATTTACTTTATGCAATTTACTTCTAGCTCAACAATCATCAAAAGACTGTTTCCTACTTGATAGTCTGATCACTAATAAATACGAAGTGAACCGTTCCCTGTGGATACGATAACTCATACTTATTATTATACTGCTGAAATTTTGGTACGCTTGCCAAAATCTCATCAGCCCGTTAGGTTGAAAACCCGCAAAGGTAACCTAAGCAAAATTTAGGGCAAGAAGAGAGTGTAATGATGACAAAACTGGGGTAAGTAGGTTGTGGAAGTATACAAAACTGGGGCAAACAAACGACCGAAACCCAAAAGATTGAAGTCATCTCGGAGTACACTGGGGCAAATGCAATGAGACTAGTGCAACTTGGAGTACACTGGGGCAAATGCAATGTTTAAAGCATATGAGACTAGGGCAACCCCATCTTTGGCATTTGGTTGATGGATTTTCAAAATTCAAACTTGAGGGACTTAAAGTGTTCATCAAAGAGCATCACTAAAAAAAAGGATCCTTTACCTCTGTCAACACCTTTTGTAAATTCCCTCACATTGTAAATATCACTCTCCTTTGTAAATGTGACAATCTCATTTTTGTTTTCACCCTTATTTCAATTTGCATTTTACGATGAACATATACTGAAAGGAAATTTGTGTTTACACGTGAAAAGTATTACATTTGTTTTGATAATTCTGAAAGTCATGAGAAAATTTGATGAACTCTCAAATGCTGTGTTGTGGAAAATATTAACCAAATCCCTAAATCAATGATGAAAGGTGCAAACTAGCTCACTTTAGAAGATTTTTAGTCAGAGGCTAGAGTGTGAATTGAACTAAAGGCCCATAACAGATCAGAAGAAAAGTCTTTGATCTTCCATGAATCTTGGGGGCACTTGCCACTGTAAGGGTTAAGGATTCAAACAATCACTCAAGTGAAAATAATGAACAAGGATGAGATGTTCATCATGAATTTTGCATCAATAACATGGCATCAATCGTCATCAACCATTCATCTACATATATACTTGTATTGTCATCCTGTCATTACTTTCTTCATGCACCTCGCATCATCTAATTTCTCTATGCATCTTACATCATCATCATCATTCTTATCATGCATCATCCTTGCTTGAGTTTTACTCTCTGTGCATCTCATATTTTTTGTATCTTGCATACCATTGCAAAGTTTAAACCTGCATTCTTTGGGTCCCCCGCACCCATCTCAATTGAATACCTTGGCAATCATTTGAGTTCACATACCCATTGCATCCTTAGGGCCCCCATACCCATCAATTTCAATTCCTTATGTTTCGTACCCGTCACATCCCCATTGCATCTTAGGGTCCAAGTACCCGTCAATTGCAATTCTTTGGGTTCACATGCCCAATGCATCTTAGGGTCCAAATACCCGTCTACTTTTCTTTGGGTTCACATACCCAATGTATCCTTAGGGTCCATGTACCTATCCATTTCAATTCTTTGGTTAACATACCCATTGAATCCTCAGGGTCCACGTACCTGTCAAGTTCTATTCTTTGGGTTCACACGCCCAATGCATCCTCAGGGTCCACGTACCCATCAACTTCAATTCTATGGGTTCACCTACCCTATGCATCATCAGGGACCACGTACCCGTTAACTTCAATTCTTTGGGTTCACATACCCATTGAATCCTCAGGGTCCACGTACCCGTCAAGTTCTATTCTTTGGGTTCACATACCCATTATATTAATAGGGTCTCCGTGCCTGTCAACTTCTTTTCTTAGGGTCCTCGTACCCATTTTCTTCCTCAAGTCCCCATACCAGTTGCACTTCAAGTCCACGTACCCATTGCAATCCTCAAGTCCTCGTGCCCGTGGCACATGTCTACTTTTCTAACCAAAAGCCCAGGACCTATCTGGCACCAAAAAGCCCAGGACCTACTCTGACACCCAAAGCCTAGGAACTACTCTTGAATCCATTCCAATCAAAATCCCAGGACCAACTCTAGCACCCAAAGCCCAGGACCTACTCTGACACCCAAAAGCCCAGGACCAACTCTAGCACCCAAAGCCCAGGACCTACTCTGGCACCCAAAGCCCTAGACCTACTCTGGCACCTAAAGCCCAGGACCTACACTGGCACCCAAAAGCCCAGAAACCAACTCTGGCACCCAAAGCCCAGGACCTACTTTGGCATCCATTTCAGTCAAAATCCCAGGACCAACTCTGGCACCCAAAACCCAAGACCTACTCTGGCACCCAAAGCCCAAGACCAACTCTGGAACCCAAAGCCCAGGACCAACTCTGACACCCAAAGCACATGACCTACTCTGACACCCAAAGCCCATGACTTACTCTGGCACCCAAAGCCCAGGACCAACTCTGGAACCCATTTCAGTCAAAGCCTAGGACCTACTCTGGAACCCCTTTCAGTAAAAAGCCCAGTGTAACGTCCTAATTTCTGAATTCAAGAATAATGTCTGTTGGAAACACTGTTCCCGAATTTCTAAAATTATTTTGTGCCATTTTTTATATCGGTGAACAAATCATACAATCGCTTAGGTAATCCAACGCTTACTTAAGCCTTCACTATAATTCAATCTACAATACAACATGAAACATTATATTCAAATCTGAGGGAAATGAACCTAGACACGGAGTGTCATGGTTCCCCAAAACTCCTGCCAAAAATCCGGCAGAGTTTCCCCTGAAAACTAGACCTTTCCCAATTTTCGACTTCACCTGAAAACCAACAAAACCACCAATACAGTTCATGCATTAAAAATCACAAAACTATTTCATTAACAAATGGCCTTCATGGCCAAAAACTCAAGCTTTCATATTAGCCATACAAACGAATAATACAATTACATACAATGATAATAATCCATTACAAATTCAATTACAATCCTTATCCATTACATAATTTAAATAGGCTTAGACATTCCAAGACTACAGGCAGCACGAGGGCATAAGGACCCACCGTAAAACTCCAACTCTTCTTCCGATGTCAAGGAATCCTATCCTGCACAACTGAAAGTGATTCCCCGCAACGTGGGGTGAGACTACGTCCTAGTGAAAGCGATAAATGTGTGTGTAGTGTGGGGGAGAACATACAATCACATAACATCATATATGAATCACAACACGGGTAACTGGACCATGAAACATACATCATACTTTAGAGAATTATGCAAATGGACTTAAGGGAGAATCCGAAATCATGAGTCAGTCACATAAGCTATCAATGCAAAGTTAGTCCTCAAGTGTCATAACCCAGACACCTACGGGTTCTTTTCACTGTAACCTCTTTGAGCGCTCGGCCATGTGACCAAGGATCGTCGTCCAGGGCCACCCTCATTAAGTTTTAAGATTAAACATCCATGGTTCATTTTTAATTGAGGAATCTCAGTTACCCCTTGGCCTAGGAGTAAAAGCGACTGCCTCTCTTATAACTCATTGGTCCGAAGACCCCTCTTTGGTTCAAAGACCCAAAACCATTTCCATGAACATGATGGGGGTAAAATCATGTACAAACATTCAGATTATGTACAAACATGATAGAATACATAAACATGAGCAATTGTAGGCATAATCACACCCAAAACTTCAATTTCATGAAAACCCCCAAATTATCTAACCTAGGGTTTGCATTACAAGAGAATACATTCAAATCAACAACCCTAGCTTCCTCTAATCATCAATAACCATGAATGCAAGCAAGGGAAGGTAGAATAGGGGTCATACAAGGGAATTTACATAAAAAATAAGCAAGTGAGTGAATCACACTCACCTTAGGGGAAGAAATAGGGGCGGATGAGAGGTGGAGAGGGGAAATCCCAAGCTCCTCAAGTGATTGGGAACCTTAGAGATGCTTCTTGATCTTCCTTTTCTTCCTCCTTCAAGCCCACAAGCTCCCTCTCTCTAGAAACCCTAGGAGACCCAGGAAAATGAGAGAAGAGAGTGAAAATCTCTATTTTTAAAAACTGATTTCATGTATTCTCGTGCAAGCTAGATTCTCGCTTGAGCGAAAATACACCAGAAAGCAACCTTTCTCTGGAAATTCTCGCTCAAGCGAGATTTTTCGCTTGAGCGAGTATGAGTCTGTTTTGGGAGTGAAAATGAGCTCGGAACCCTATCCTATAACCCATCAAACTGAAGCCCAAGAAGTTAGCTTTCTAATAAAAGTGGAATCACCTTAATTGGACACCCTTGGCTCTAGATATTTGAGAATTAGTGCACCAAGGTCATTAGGCCTAACTCCCAAAATTAAGCAATAATCTCAGTTTGTGCCCCTCTTGGTTCCAATTCAATTCTCTCCTTCTCAAACCTACTTTCTATCCTCCAAAACATTCTTCTAACTTAGTTCTTCTCGTCCAACCCTTCACCACTCTAATTCTTGATAAATCCATTCCCTTGACTACGAAGCTTATTATTCCACGTTTAAAAGCTAAGATCTAGGGTGTTGCTCTTCTTCTTAACTCTTAGTCCCTCCTCTAAACTCTTTTAAAACACATGGTTCCACATGGATTTTCCCTAATTTCTTGTCTGAAGTCACACTTAACCTCCGGATTCTCATCCTACTTCTAACTTTCTCTCTTAGCTAGGTTCATCGCCTAAGGCTTCTCTTATGTTTCCTAGGTTCTAGTTTCCGGGATGTTACACCCAGTACCTGCCTAGCACATTACTTTTAGTCTCAAAGCCCGGTATCGGCCCGACACTCTGTTACTCTCAAAGCCCAGTATCTGCCTGGCACCCTTTTTACTTTTCAGTCTCAAAGCCCGGTATCGGCCCGACACTCTTTTACTCTCAAAGCCCAGGATCTACCTAACACCATTTTTATTTTTCAGTCTCAAAGCCCGGTATCGGCCCGGCACTCTGTTACTCTCACAGCCCAGTATCTGCCCGGCACCCTTTTACTTTTCAGTCTCAAAGCCCGGTATCGGCCCGACACTATGTTACTCTCACAACCCAATATCATCCTGGAACCTTTACCCTTTGTTATTCCTGAAGACCAGTATTGACCCGACACGCAGTTATGTTGTCGATTAAGAATTCAACGTCTGTTTGGAATCTTGTCCTTTCATCATTGCTTTGAGTATTTTAGTCCACGGTGTTGACTTTTCTTTGTTAAGATCTTTGCACTTTGTGTTAGCCTTCGGATAAAATTGATTCACTTATTTGCTTATTTCTTATTACCATAATCTAAAAACCATTGTTATTTATATTATTTAGTAAGAAATATGTAAAGAGGGGCAACTGTGAATACCCAATTTTATCCGGGCTAATATAATTTTTTTAATTTTGATTTTTGTTAAATTTAATTTGTAAATAAATCTAAAAATAAAAAATACAAAAAAATATATATGTAACTAAAGCAATCCAAAAATAAAAAATAAATAAAAATCAAAAAAATAAAAAGAAAAAATCAGAAAAAATATATGGTGATAAACCTTTGGTTAGTTGCTAAAATTTTGGAGAAAGTGGGGAGTTGTTGGGATAATGGGTTCATGGAGAGAAAGTAGGAAGTTGTTTCATATATTAGGGAAATGGTGGTTATCTCATAGCAGTATAAAAAGGAGTAAGATTACACTGTTGGGGGGGAGAGAACACAGAAAGCAAAAGCAAAATTCAAAAATCATTTCACTTGCAGCAAGGAAGAGTAATAAAAATTGGGTTTCATCTCGGAACTCCAATTCAACCAAGTGAGTGAGAGTTACACAGGGAGCATTCATTCCCTAATTTTGTAATTTATGAGAAGTAAAGAAGAAGATCAAGAATCAAAGGCAAAGAGACAACTTTGCAAAGAAACATAGGAACAGAGGAGTTAATAAGTGCAGGGATTCCATGGAGATTAAGTCTGAGGTTCTTTTTCTTCTTACTTCATTTTTGGATTTATCTTAATGTCTTTGTTTGCTTGCTCATTCCTATGCATTGATAAATAATTGATTTTGTAGTCTCGATATAATCCTTACTATTAGCAAAACTCAATTACTCATTTGTAAGGATTAAAAGAGGGTTTAACATAAAACAGAATTCAATTCACAATTTGAATCAGAAATAATCAGAGCCCAATACACATTCCAATTTACAGAAGTTAGAAAAAAAACAAAGAGGATAGAAATCCAGCCATTCAGTCATGTCCCTAGTCCAATTTAATTAAGCAACAAACAGAGAGTGAGATTGGGATGAACCGAAAAATCCAAAAATTAAAACAGAGAACCACCTTGACCGGAGAATTCCAACTCACCACCGCTCATCCACCAACACGCGCTCCACTTGAGCTGCGTCGTTCAACGTCGTGCACGGCTGTTGGTTTCGCTCCATCTTCCTCACAGCCAACGCGTGTCGCCAGCGAGCTCCTCCTGCCCACTCCCACTGTATACCGTCATCCTCACCGTCTGCAAATCCTTTCGCGGCCGCTCGCAGCCACCAGCTCCATCGCGTCTCTCTCACTCTAGTCGTCAGCCACACCGTGTGCGTGAGCTACACCCTCCAAGCGTTGTTCCGTTTCGATACCAGGCAACCATGGCCGCTCCACAACAGCCATCACCAGTCACCATCGCACCGCTGCGCGTCCTCCGGTCACCATCGCGCGTCCATCCACCAGCCTTGTTTTCATCCGGCCGCTTGTCTTCCTCTGGCTGCCATCCTCTTATTCTTCCCTCTTCTTTCTTCCTCCTCTCTCTTAGGTTTAGGTTTAGTGTCTTTTTTTTGTGATAAAAGAGAAATTTAGGTTTAGTGTCCGAGACTGGGTGTGTGTGTGCGGGTAAAAGGGGCGCGAGGGTTTCTGTTGAAACCTGATCCCTTTTCTTCTTTTTTTAAAAAAAATTAAAAATATAATAAGCTTTTTTAAATTCAATTTTTTTTCTTGTCTATTCATTCTGTACATTTGTCTATTACGTGAATGTGTATTTTAAATTTCTAAATATTTTGTATTCGAATCTCATGTTTTGATATGCATTTTATTTGCTATTTTTTTTAAATTGTAAATATTTGTGTTTTGAAATTTCCTTCATTTTATAAATATTTTAATTCAATTTTTAATAAATCTAAGGATATTTTATTTTAATCTATATATGCAATGACTAGATGGGTTAATTGAGCAGTGGATACTGACTTTAACTTTATCTGGGTCATAAGGATTTATTCAGCAAACCAAGTGTTTGACTTAAACCCCATGCAAAATAGGTTATAATAAAATATTCCTTTTCAAAATTAAAATTTTTTTTTCAAAATTATAAAAAAAATAGTTAATAAAACAAATCCTCAATGACCAATAATATTATTTGAGCAGTGGATGCTGACTTTAATATTATTAGGATCGTAAGGGTTTATTGAGCAAACCAAGTGTTTGACTTGAACTCCGTGCAAATAAAAATCTTTCCTAAAAAAATATATAGTTCTTCCCAAAAAATAAAAACAAATCAAAATATTTTTCAAGCTTTATTTTTCAAATAAAAAATTAATATTTCTAAAAAAGAAAAAAATTCAAATTTTAATCAATCATCAACAATCTTTCAGAACTACGTGGCTTTGATTTCCCTATTGTAGCTGGGGATACGTAGGAGCGGGAACCGACCTCCTCAAGCCCAAATAAATCTTTTTCCAAATTTTTCCAATAATCTAAAAAAATAAAAAAAAAATTGCAAAACCTTTGTAAATAATTTTGTAAGTAAAAATTGTAAATAAAAATAAAAAGATTTTTTTTAGGGGTAAAATAATATTTTTCAAAAGTTAACATGATTTGCACAATTAATTAGAGATGACTGTCTTAAGACAGATGTCGTAGGGTATTAATACCTTCCCTATACATAATCGACTCCTGAATCCAAATCTGGTTTCAAAGACCATTTTTTTAAATGGTTTTTTTCGATATTTTCCCTCAAAAATAATTAATATTGGTGACGACTCCATTGAAAATGATTTTTCAATACCCTTTCGTTTCGCCGTCCCATCGTGACCCCGGTTTCGACAATGACGAATATGCAAACTTCCTCTAGACTCGTATGAACTCTAGAAAGCATCACAAACTCATTAGAATCTGTGCCTTTCGCCATATCAAAGCAACAACACAAACCGATTCAATCAACTTTTAAAACCCCAAGGCTAAATTTTTTTTAGATTTTCAACCTTTTTTCTTTGTATTGTTAGGGCATGCAGACGAGGGTGATATCAAATTGAAATTGACGAGGGTGATATCAAATTGAAATTGAAGAGGGAGAGGAAAAGGGGGAGGTTAGGGTTTTCAAAAAAGGAGATGATAGAAGATTTGAGATTTGGAAGAAGAGGAAGGGTTTTGATTCTAATGTGATTGTGTTGGTGGGTTTCGTTGAAGAAGGCAAAGGGATCTTTTCTCCAATGCCCAAATCAACATGTGATGGCTATACGTTTTCTCCAGTTTATAAATATTTTAATTTTTTTTATAAATTTAACTTAAAAATACTTATTTATAGGTATTTTGGTCTTTATAAATTATAATCCAATTTCTCTTCTATTTTTCTCATACCAAACAAAAATATAATCTTATTTCCACCATATTTCACCTCTATTTCTTTTCTACCAAACAACACAATTTCTTCTCTATTTCTCACTTATCTCTCTCCACTCCATTTCTCTCTTTCTTATTTCTCTCCACCTTATTTCTCTCTATCATACCAAACAAAGTGTAAATTTATGACAATAATATAATTAATATTACGGAATCATGTTTGTTAGCACAATATACTGATGACTCATAATTGATGTCTTTGAAAGAGTAAAATATATCAATAGGCGAAGCTCCATTTTCGTATATATTTATATTAGGTTAGTTTATTCTTTAAAAGATGAAAATTACATAAAATCATAAAAAAATAGAGAATTTTTATTAAAAGTGAAAATATTTTTTAAATCCATATACAAAATTCAAATTTGAGACATACCAAACAATGATTGGTCGCAAAAATGAACTATATCCCCATCCACATGAACTTTACCTATTGGGTTAGGGCTCGAATCCTGAAGTCATCCGTTAGGAGAGTTTTACCTAACTATCACCCTCAGTACGAGGGTTAAACCCACAGCTTATGTCTTTGGGAGATTCTCGATCAAAGATAATAATAAAAAAAAACTTAAGATTAAGTTTAAGGTTATTTAGCTTGTAAAAAATGAGAGAAATAAGAAAAAAATGAAATGAAATGAAATTTTATTTAATACAAAAATGACCTTATTAAAAAAAAGGTGTTATTATGAGTCAAGGAAAGCATTATAATAATTCCAAACATCTTCGTAATTTTTCTCTCATTTCTCTCCTCATTTGAGTGCATTGTAATTTTGTTGGTTTTCTAAAATTGCTCCGGAGACATCATCAAAGAAAATTAATCATATTATTTATAAATCAACTACCCGTTGATAAAATAATTATATCATTTAAACCAACTCTCTTAAGAATAGGTGTTCAAAATAAAAGAAGGGTTGAAGTGCTATGTACCAACAAATTTTACATGCATTAATTAGTATAGAGTATTTGGTGGAGGGGGCAAGGGCCACCATCCTTAGCATTCATATTTATATCTTTCATAGCATGGTCAGTCGGAGGGAGGCCGGTAAAGCAACCGCTTTAGGCTTCCCCTATTACAGGGCCTCAAATTTTTTTATATATATTTAATATATTAAAATTAAGGGAAAATATATATTTATAGTTTATGTGAAATTAAATAAATTTGATTTTGGTTTTCATAACTTAAAATTAGTGTGTTGAGTCTCTCTCTTAAATCATCTCAAGTTAGTTTTATCAGGTATGTTTTTAGTCTTGAGTATTTTTTATCAGGTGTATTTTTAGTCCGTAACGAGAGGGGTGATAATGATTAATTTGAGGTGATTTTAAAAAAAGAAAATCTCAACACGTTGATTTTAAATTATGAGAATCAAACTCAAATATGCTTTAATTTATAAGGATTAAAAACATATTTTACCTAAAATTTAAATTTAAGGGATTGCTTGGTTCGGGCCGAAGAACGGCGAAATAGGTGCAAGGAAATAGCAATAGACCGGACCAACCCACAAAAACAAAACGGTCCTTCCGTAACCAGTCATCCTGACCCCAACGAGACTATGGAACAGACAATTCTCGAACGAGTAATCGAAAAGATTCTGGAGGATCCACGGGTTTAGGTATTGTTTCTCCAATCAAATATAAAAATATTATTGATTATTAGTTAACAGATAATAATTGAAAATAAGTTTTTCTTATAAAAAATAAAAAATTCAATTTAATATAAGTTTATTTTCTTAAAAATAGATTCATATTTTAAAATAAAAAGGCATTTCTGATCTTTTATCTTTTAAATTTAGGTTTTCATTTTATAATTTGTTTTAGGTCTACATATATGTTGGGTCGGTCCTCTTTCATAGATGAATATGGTGTTTTTTAGTGTATAGAAAATTAAAAAAAAAAACTCGGATACGTAACTATTTTTTTATTTAAAAAATAAAAAATGAGGTAAATTATTATGAGAATTAAGGGTGTTTGGGAGTGTTGTGTTGATGACAGATTTGACAAGGCGGCTGATTAGGGAGGGATGTGGAGGACCATGAATCCAACAAAGCCCATGTGATGCCGTGTGGGTAACTCAGCATTTTCAAGCAACACAAAAAGCAATTATGTTGCCTCTTGTATCACAATGGGGAGGTATAATTATAGGACAATGATTTTGATAACTCATCACTCTCTCTCTCTCTTGTCTTGTGGTCCTCTTCCTCTCCTCTCAAAGCTCAAGGGCCCAATCATTTCTGAAGTGACTTGATACTACTTAGAGAGAGCAGTGAGAGAAAATTTTATGGATAACGTAATCCAATCCAATCATCTAACTAATTATGGGTACACATCATTGGCTAACCAATCATGGACCAACCAAAGAAAAGGATAAAAACTTTCAAAAAAAAAAAGATATATAAAAAGAAATTAACAAGATTTTTTCAACATAATAAAAATTGCAAAAAAAAAATAGTAAAAGGGTAAAATAAGTTGAAAGGAAATCATATATATCTTCTTTTTCCTGGCTGGTAATAATGCATTTAGTTTGTCTAATTTACGATTAAATAAAATTAATCTTAAAACTAATCATTGAAAATAAACTGTATATGTTAAAAGTGATTTCATTCCAATTATTAAAAATAACACTATACACTGTTCTAATATTTAACCGAATAAGTTAAATGTAATTTTCACTCATCCTTTTCATCAAGGCGAGTTTTTTTTATTCTTTAAACGAATGGAATTTCCTCGCACTATATTGGGAATTTTAAAAAACATCAATTTTAATTAATTCTGATTATGGAATAGATTGATATTTAATTTTGGCCTTTACAATGATATATAATAAAAGAAGTCCCTTTTGTAGTGTGAAAAAGATAAACAAAACAAACAGAAAAAAAAATAAAGAAGACATTGAAAATGTTGCACATTAAATAAGTGGTTAGGATGATGAAAGAATCTGGACAGAGAATGTTAGGAAAGGAAACTTCAGACTCTGAAAGAATAAAATAGCTAACTATTAGCTGTCATTCTTAGATTCTTTGCTTCATAGAACAAAATATCTGCTTTAAATGAACAAAAAGAATTAAACCCATGTTTTAATTAATTGTTCAAAAACATACGATCGTATATATAATTAATCTTCATGCAAAATTCCCAGTGTTATTAATCTATAATTAATCTAGTTCTGTATCTCTGAAGGGTTAATTAGTACTGATTATATATGTTGTCCTTGTCGGCCACTTATATACGCATTCGTACTCACAAAAAGATGCAATGTTTTTGTTCCTGTATTTGGGTATCAAATCAGCTATACGCCAAGCCTAGGAGATAATAGCTACTGGTTAACAATAACCGTACTTCTACTTCTTATATAAACTGGAAAGTGTAACCTTATGAAAAGGAAGAGGCATAAGTGATAATGTGCCTCAATACCCTTAAATTTTCCAAATCGATACTCTAAAAAGTACAAACCATGAACAAGATAAGTGCTAAGACCCATTTTGGTGGGTTGCAAGGTTTTAGTTTTCAATTTTTTAATAATTAAAATCTTTTTATGACTCAAAATTAAAAATTGAGAATTTTTTATAAATTTGCAAAAAAAGAAAGAAAATAATTTTAAAAATAATTAAAAATTCAACTTATAATCCTTTTATCTAAACCTGTTTTGTTTTAAAAATAGTATTTAAAAAATCAAAAATTAAAAATCGGCGATCATCCCAAACATAACCTAATATATTGACAACGTAGTGAATATATTTCAAAAAAATATGATTGTACACCTTTGTAAATGTGTATATGCTTTAGATAGGAGGAGAAATAAAGAGAAAAAAATGACAGAAATAATAAATAATATGATAAATATCTGGGGCAATTGTGAAAAAAATAGGTATATAAAATCATTGTTGATATATTTATCCTCCTATCATAATCCATTGATTTGAGTTATGGTGATGCAAATTGAAAATTAATGCAAATGAAAGAGGAAAAAAAGATGTATCTAGAGAAAATATTGTGCATTTCATTATTTTAATTAAATTATATATGATCATGTTGAAAATGAGTTGTTTTCTTAGAGCCGGAAAAAAAAACGAACATATATATATTTGACTAGGGAAAAGTACCTAAAATTGCCTTTAAGGGTGACCAATTATTCCCAATGATGAGTACCTAACACAAACGGGAACAGCTGCTCCTTTCAACTAGCTAATAATCCCAACAACATCTAAAGGAACCCCACTGTCTTCACGTGGACATCTCGTGATCTACGTGGGAGCAACACTTTCATTGATTGACACAAATTGTTCTAGATACCCCTTTTTTTTCTTCTCTCTATTTGTTAATTAAATAAAACCCAATTCCCCTGCATATATAAAAAGGCTAATACCAATTACAATACACAAACAAAAGCAAGGCCTGCATCAAATTAAACCACAAAGATCCCTCCCAAGGCTACTTCTTGTGCCCTAGGGGCACCCCATATGTAGTCACATTTTAAAAACCATTAGGCCCCACAAATCTAGATTCTATGCCAAAGTGAAACATGCCCTATAATATCATAACCCAACTTTTAGCACTTCCACTTCCAAGAGTATTTTCCTCTTGTTTTATCTTTGCCTCATCCACTTTTGACACATATATATACCCTCCCACCCTTATTGCATTCCTCAACACCAACAACAACCAAAACCAAAACCCCCCCTTTCTAAATTAAACCTCTTCTCCTCTCACTACATACAAAGCTTGTGCTTTTCTCAGAAGCAGAGATACCCACAAACTCAAAACAACCCAAAATAATAGATAGGAAAGAAAAATGTCAGGGGTTTGGGTATTCAAAAACGGGGTGTTTCGTTTGGTGGAAAACCCTCAAGCAGAGGGGTCAGATGGAAGGCATGGAAAGGGAAGTAGCTCAAAGAGAAAGGTGTTGGTTCACTTGCCAACAGGGGAGGTAGTCTCTTCCTATGCTTTTCTGGAACAAATCTTGACTGGTTTAGGGTGGGAGAGGTACTATGATGGAGACCCTGACTTGTACCAATTCCACAAACACTCTTCCATTGACCTTATCTCCCTCCCTAAGGATTTCTCCAAATTCAACTCTATCAATATGTATGATATAGTCATCAAGAACCCCAATGTCTTCCATGTCAGGGATAAGTGAATGAGTGAGTGTGTCTTCATAGCTACTATTACTAGCTACCTAGCTATATAGTGGCTCCTCTATTCATCTTTCTTTTTTGGTTGGTTTCTTTTTTTTTTTTGGGGAGAGCTTTAGACTTTTTTTTCAGCCTAGTTCTGATTGATGCTGGTGTGCTCCTATATATAGCTAGAGTTCGTGGAAACTCTAGTGAAGAACTTGTTGGTTTCTTTTGCTATCTGTTCATAAGGGAATAAGTTAGATGATTGATGCATGGTGTTCACGCATGACTAGTGTATATGTGCTTGGGGTGCTTATGTATGTAACATATTGAGTAATGATTTCAAATAACATTTTTCTATCCATTTCATCAATTTCCCCTTTCTTAATTAAATTTGGAGTGGTTTCTTTTTTTTTAGTTTGGGGGGAGGGGTGGAAGAAGAGAGAATAAGCCCCATATTTTGTTTTAAGTCATGTGTCAATATACTAGGATTACCTTTGTTCCCTTAGTGTGGAAAGGCCAATTCAGCACAAAGGTTCAGTGTGAAACAAGATATCTGGTTTGAGTGGTTTCAGGGAAACAGAAAGAGGATGTGGGTTTTGATAGGCAGGTGCCTGTCTGTTCCTAAGGATATCATTAGCACATCTCAAAAGGTAAGGGAAATTAATTGATCATGTGCCTATCTTTTTCTCAGGAATTAATTAGCACATCTAAAAAATGTAAGTAAAATTTTTCAGTTAATTAGGGGTTAATTTAGAATGATAAATAATTTAAAAATTATATACTAAAACGGGCATATAATTAATATCTCTTTTAATATATATGATTTTTTGTCACAAGTTAATTAAAATAACAATATACCGTAGATTTTATTTGTGTGAATGTCTTAAATGTTTGGTGACCATTTGCAAAATAAAAATAGTTTAAAACCTATATTACTCTTACTATTTTTAAATGAAATCAATAAATACATTCTACTCTAGCTTAGTATATCAAAGTAACTTAACTTATCTCTCTTTACCAAAAAAAAAAGTAACTTATCTCTACCTTACGAGATCTTAGCAGCAAATTAAGTGCCTTTTTTGTTCAATGGAATCGCATGTTCCAATGCAATTATGTGAGAAGTAAGAATTCTTCCTCCTTACAGCCTCTCTAAGAGTAAAATAAACAGGTTTTTAATTTATAATTTGCTCCCAAATTTTGCACACTAAGAAAAGCACTTAACATTTGATAAGAAATATAAAAGAATATACTCACTTATAAACTCTATAAATCTTTTCTCTTCGCATGAGTATACTGAATAGGTACATAATTTAGCTTCAAAATATATTGAATTATGAAAAAAAATAAAATTTGTAGAAGCTGTAAAAAGTGTTACAAATTGACGTTTCTAAAGTTTCCAAGTTGTGTGAAATAATTTTTGCTTCCCTTAGAATCTGAGCGTGAACGGCACCAAAAACATAGGGAGTGCACGAGTGCAGTGGATAACCTCAGCCAAAAGAATCTGTCACCCAATCAGAATTCGAGTGTGAAAGGAGAAAAGGACAAACAACATGTCCAATAAGATGTGTATGTGTCAGTGAAAGAGAAGGTTGACCGAGTGAGAAAGAAATCAAAGAATCCCAGCCAATCATATATGCCACCATTTAATGTTCATTTTCTTATCGTGATGCCTACCCTCCTAGGTAACATTGATTAATTGTGTATTAACATAATTTAATAAAGTAATGTAACTGTAAAAGCCCTTTGTTTAACAGAAGTGAAAATTGAGGGAGAGAAAATAGAGAAGTTAAAGAAATAGAAAGGAACATGTAATTCTGGTGTGTTTGGTTTATACGGAATTCATGTTTCAAACGTGAATTCAAGTAGAAGCTACTTTTATAGTGTGTTTGGTTTACACCGGATTTACGTTTTAAACGTAGATCTGGGAAGAAGTTACTCTCAGTATTCATATTTAAAATATAGATTTGGGGTAAATCAAACACACTTAGTAGTGTCTGTTTGGATCCACATTTAAAATGTGATTTTATAGTAAATCAAACACACTTTTCATCTCATTTAGTTAGTGAAAGAAAATATTGAAGGAAACTAGTGTTTGTGAATGTGTGGATCTCAAGCAAAAAGCTTTTTTTTTCAACTTTATAAAGAAAACTAACTTCATAAACTCAATTTTTTATTTTCATTTTCTTTCTACCAATACTCATTTATTTCCTGTAATTTTCTTGGCATGTCTAATCTAAACAGAGTGCAAATGCACACATCACACTTACTTTATTTTTTGTTTTTGGGTTAGGAATGAATATACGATGTTATAGATGGTAAGTGTTGAGATGTAATGGGAGGATGGTGGAGATGGGGCTTCACGTGAGGATGATTGTGAAAGGTGGTGGTCACTATCTTAGCCTTGGTTGCCACGTGCTTCCTGCAGAATCTACATTTTATGAAAATGAAATCTCAGCCATTTTGTCGTCGGAGAATTTTATTTTCCTTTTTGGTCCCGTCAATAATTGCTTAAATTGTCGTGCGAAAGTGCTCCTTTTGAATATAAAAAACAGAAACAATAATGAAGGTTTTTATCCAGAACTAAAAGAGTATCACGTGATAGTATAAAGTTAAAATTTGTCTATATTTAACCCCTTTTAGAATTGTAATTTAATTTCTTACAAGTTAGAGAAAAATCATATGTTGTTATTTAATCTGAACACTTGATAATAAAATAATGAAATCATATACATAAAAAATAATAAAATCAGTCAATTCCTTTCAAGACTTTTCCGCTAAAAATTGTCTGGTCTGCATTTATTTCCTTTTCCGCTATAAAATCAGTCAATTCCTACTACTTTTCTTTTCCATTTTCTTTCTTATTACTTTATCAGTTTTCTTTTTACTCTATAAAATCAATTATAGCTGTCTCTCCCAGACCTCACTCATGTGCTCATTTTGTCCACCATTCTGGCTTCCTTTGATCACTATCTCTCCGCCCTCAAGGGCATCCCTGTTTTGGCAAAAAAATGGAAGGTGGTTTGAAAAGCAGGTTTTGCTAGAGATCTTTACCGACTTGATCTCCGTGATCCTTTTTGTCCCTTTATTTCTCTAGTGTGAAATGATCAGTATTATATTTCTCTAGGAGCAGGTTTTTGTCTGAATTATGGTTTGAAACTTTCCAGACACAAATCCTAACAAGCACCTGGTTGTTGGTCCTGTTTCAGTTTTTGTTGGGTGAGTTTTAAATTCATTTCTTTGTTTTTTATTCCTTCATCAATTTTCTTGTCTCTATCTTGAAATGGGTATGTGAACATAACTTCTCCAGTGAGTTTTGTGAACAGCATTTCGCTTTTATACTCACAGGTTTCACATATATTTGCTGTGATTGGCTGATTGCATACTTGACTCACTCCACAGTTGGAGCTCCAAAGCCCCAACCATTCCCTTTTTTTTATCGATTCTGTTCTTCGTTCAATTCACTTTGTTTTTCAAACTGTCAGGCTTACGGCAATGGGTCTTTCTTTTGCTTTGCCAACCGATACCATCCTCACTAGAAATAAGTACGTATGCTTTTTTATTTGAAACCCTGAAAAATTTACATTTTTCATTTTTACTTTTTTAGTTTATTTGTTGATATTTTGCGACAAATTAACATTTTTAATTAATTTGTGATAGTGCATAGTTAAAATTAACTTTTTCATTAATTTTGCTGCGAGTGATCTATTCCTATTCCATTCCCTTTCAATTACCTATCACAATAGAATTTCAACGGATTGCATTTTGTACCAAGTCAAGATCCAAGTTTGTTACCTGAGTCTAGGCATCTCGTTATGGTGAGGGAAAATTATCCTCCGCTAGACTTAACATATTGAACAATTTAATAGCCACCACGCTTTGCACGAAGAAAACTGTAATGCTAATTCGATGGCTTAAATGTAGCTTTTCCCAGAAAAGTTCAGAGAATGGAGCTCCACACCAGGAGTCTCCTAGTAGCTGATGTTTCAGGGGTAGTTATGCTCCCCCCCCAGTGTCAGTGTTAGTTTTCTGCTTTGCTTCTTCACTTTTGGGCTTTTGGCCCACCTATGTACCAAGCAAAAAGAAATCTAACTAAGCCAAATATGTTTTTCGACCAAAGAAAACCAAATAAGTTTTCAAAAATATAAAAAAAAATTAAAAATAAAAATCATTTCGAAAAAATAAAAATAAAATGGAAATGGAATTTTTTTGTTTTTCAATCCAGACTAGAATCATTTAAGCGTAAATAATTTACAGTCAACAAAGCATACAATAGATTAAGAGTTAATTCATCCAAAAGCATATCTACATGTTGAAACTTGAAACCTAACAAATTAGAGTAATAGACCAACACCAATAGCAGCGGTGTATCCAGCACGATCCTCAGCTATATCAGGAAGATGCCAGAATATCAAGCTTGTTTGTAATGGAAATCATCTATGGTGGAGTATACCAAACCATCATCTCCAAGAGTCTTCAGTGACAACCTGGCATCATAAACAGCTTTGAGTCACATCATAAGCAAATGCTTTGCATACCACAATAACAAGACAAATGGAGAGAGCTTACATGATCTTGTCCAATGGAAGCTTGAGTTCTCGAGATAGTTCATTAACATGTATTCCCCGTTCATCTGACCTGCAAATTAAAACCAATTTTGAAATATTTCAACATCATAACTCAAGCAAACGAATATTGTTGTATGAGAATTTTAATAATCTTAAGTTTATTGAATTTGAAACCTTTAAATGAAAGGTAACAAATACAAATAAAATTGTCAATGAATTAACTCACATGTCTGAATGCTGCTTCAGATAGTCAATAACCAATTTATCACAATCCTTGAGTCCATCCACGCTATATTGTGCATATCCCTGAAGTTAAGAATATTATATCATCAATCTCCAATCAAACTATACAACTACAATAGCAACAGGCATCAAATATCATACAGGATTTGATGATGGTGCCTGAGATCCGTGTGATGCACTTCTGACAGGAGTGTTCAAAGATGAGTCTGAAGGAGGAGGATGCAAGGAAGTGTTTCCTTCCATCTATAATAAAAAAAAAGAAACAAGTCATTATATTAAATTATCATGTATGCCCACTTAAGCAACGCACGATATCTAAGCAGAGCACATGTCAACAGTCAATAGTCAGCACTTCTAGTTCTAATGATTCTATAAAACGATCATACAAAATTCTCAATCTATAAAATTCCTGAAAGTTTGTGCAGAATCCACTGCCATCAATCAACATAATAATTACTATGATCTAACAGAAAATAGTCAGATAGAATACCAAAACTATGTGTACCTTTACTTTGGAGCGGAGGTGGTTATGTATGCAATCAATAAAGTGAAAAGAGACCTCATCAAAATTTGTCACAAGCCTGTGAATCACCACAAACATGAATACACATGATAAACACAATCAATTTGCCAAAACATTTTCTCAGAGTAAAGAAAATTACATATACCGTAATCTGGAAAGTCACTTATTCACAACTAGATGTCATACGTTGTGGTTCACAGGTAATCCATCAATCAGATAAACAACTGATCTTAAGACAGAATCATTCATTATGGAGGAAACTTTTGAAAATCCAAATGCTACCTCCAACAAAATTGTAAGGACGCCCATAACCAAGGATGGAACACAGATTAAATTCTAAGAAAATAATAATTATAGTTCGATTTTAAAATGAAATTGAATTAGATAGTTGTCAGATAAACCAGTTATATAATTATGCCAGTCTCTAACCACCAAAGAATTTTTAAACTCTGCATAATATAATATCAGAAAGAAGGGGGAAAAGAAGTAACATAAAAGAATTGTGCCGATGGATGATCTTGTCAAGATTCAATACCGATGTGTTAGAAGTTATAAGCATTAGCTCAGTTAACTCCAAAGTTTAGTGAACTCTAATTTAACTAACTATTTTGCCAAAGCATTCAACCTGATAGGGCATGTTAGATAATGCAAACATCGTCCATGATGCCAAAATCAAAACCACATATTCTATAAGGTGTAATGTTTGACAGCCCCCCATCAATTCATTCAGACTGGCTATAAATCATAAACAAAGAATGGAGAAAATGAAATCCTGAAAAACTTCTTCAAAGCCAGATAATTTTAATAATGAATAAATGCAACAGAAACATTCATAACCAAGAGACACTCAGCTATTCCCAACTTGCAGATACAATAAAGGAGAGTACAAAATGATGTTTAAAAGTTCAACAGAACATAAGAAACTAATATCTAATAAAAAGAACCTCTGATATATCCACTAATGAAACTTCTTAATAAAACAGCCAAGAAGCATAAGACCAGAGGCGAATGCAATCCAGCAAAAATCACCGCAATGCATATTGGTAACAGTTTCCAAGCTCAGTGGTCAAAATCCACTAATAAGCATAACCTCAACAACAAAAGGAACTTAAGTGGCAGTGTTGCTTTGCATCATTAAATATAATAAATAATCAATGTGATTTTTTATTACATTTATTTGTTCTACGCCTCAGCAATGTTACCTTCAATTAGGCATACTATATACCACACCCCCCTGTGTGGAGGGGAGGGGAACATATTAGAGTTTTGCCTTCATTGAAGCACCACACCTGAGTGCAGTTGAGAGACAAGGTGCACAAGGCTGTGCCTGGCATGTGAATTGAAAAACCATGTTTTAGCTACTGGTGGCACGTTGCATAACTTGAACCCAAATAGTTAACCCTCAAATAGTAAAAAGCAATTGCCTATCCATATTCAGCCATGTAAGATCAAGCCCCTCGCCCCCAAGAAAAGCTGAATATTGTTGTTTCATCAAGCTCTCAAATCAAAATCTTTACAAATCTGGATGATTATCCAAGAATCCCAGATATGTTAAATCTATTGAATCTGGAATTTTTTTTCCTAATATGCCATAGCATCTCAATTTCAGTGAACCTGACCATTTGCAATTTTAACCTTGAGTCCTACTCAGTTCATTTTTCGGATTTGGCTTCTCTAAAGTGAGGAATTCACTTTAGAGGATAAAGTAAGCAATAATAACCGTTAATTGAAAATTCAACGGTGTAGATTGTAATTATATACAAGTACATGAATAACAAATCATGGTGTTATTTAAATCTCATCCATTGAATTTTCAGTTAATGACTATTATTCCTTAATTTACCCTCTAAAGTGAATCCCTAACTTTAGAGGAGCTAAATCCGTTTTTCAATATCACACCCCCTTAATATTAGACAGTGTTTCATATACTGTGCCATTTTGAACATTTAAAAGCCAAAATCATCAGGGATTATTTATACTTGTCACTGCATGCTCTCATCAGAACAAGACTCCAACATACACATTCTAGAACTTTTTCAGTCCAAATAACAATTAGATAGCTTAGGTAATGACACAAAAATGGCTTGTCCCTTCTGCATAACAGACTTAAACTAGTGCTAATTAATGTATATTTATCAAAGATTTAGAAGAGAGAATCATGTGTTACAGGGGCAACAAACTACTCTACTAAAAGTAAAAGTAAAAGTAAAAGTAAATAAACAACAGTCGCATAATTAATAAAACATAAAATGGGTTTAGCACACATGCCTGACAGAGAAGGCAACAAGTTGCTTTACACCTTGAAAGGTTTTCAAATGCCCATAAACACGAACATACATGCCATTCCTATCATTGAATAATTAGAGAAGGTGAGAAATATAAGCATATAACACCTGTAGACCCATACATTAGCGATCATTAGCATCCATAGTTAAGAACTTACATTATTTCTTCCATTTCCTTTGTGTCAAAAGTCTCATTGACCCTAATTAAAAAACCAAAAAGAAATTCAGACTACCTTTTACAGCATATATTTGGGACATCTTTCCAAAATAAGTCATAAATAACCAAGATGCAAGCATTTAGCATGCATTAAGTACCATCTTCGACATTTGATTCGTCCTGTTCCATCATCTATAACAAAATTAACATCGGTGTTCCTCTCAGTTTTCTCGAACACCATTCCAACCAAAGTTACCTGAACAGAAAATATATAAAACAAAAATGTTAAAAGGGGGATAAAACATACCAACATACAACAGATTTTCTAAATTTCAAACCTAAGCAGCATGATAGCACTATTCTTAACAAGATAAAAGTTAAACCATTCCAAGACCATGAAAAAATATCAGAAAACAAAACAAAAGAACCGAAATGCACTAATCTCGCATCGAAACCAAATTAAGCACATAAACAACACTACAATATCTTCAATCAACAAAGAACGAGCCGTACATTGGTCAGATCTACACCGTTGATCACAAAACTCGATTTTTCATCACCGGACTGAGAAGCTTCACTTATCTGTTTCACTGTCACCGGTACCAAACCGTGAGTTTCGCGGCTCTTGAACAGGAAAAAAAAACAGTTAGTCGAGAGATTTGAAGAAAAAAGTCACTACCGCACAAAAAATTCAAAATGAATATAGGAGACATGAGAGAGGCTGTTTACTTTAGCAGGTGCCGGGGAAGAATCGTTGGGCTGCGAAGCCATGAATCCGCCGCCAGAGAAGGCGGAGGAGGCATCAAATTGGGTGCTGGAGAACATCTGCGAAACCCTAGAGAGAGAAATCGGATAGAGAAAGATAACTAGAGAGTGAGTGAGAACTGAGAAGAAGCAATCTTTGAAAAATGAATAATAAGTAGAGACTGAAAGGGTTTATTATTGTTTCCCGCCAGTAATGCTTCGTTTTTTCCCGCCGTAGGGTTTCAACTTTCAACTTTTGCCTCTCTGTCTTTCCCTGAACCCGATCTATCTTCTAAGTACATATACGATATGATTTATTTTTTTTTTTGGAATAAGACGACCATTAAAGGTGTATTTATCAATATCAATAATTGATGACAATTTGATTTAAAGTGTTTATTAAAGTTATGTTTAGGATAGATTATGTATTTTTGTAATTTTAAGAATGCATTTGTTTGAGATTATTTTTAAAAATAATCACTTTTTAATAAAAATTACTTTTAAAATTTTTAGTGTATTTGTTTCATATTTTAGAAATAATCAAAATCTAAAAATAATTAAAAATATGATTATAATCAAAAGTTATTCTTACTTGTTTTTTAGAATAATCAATTAAGATAGAGTCTTAAAAAAATTGTCATTGTAACCAAACATAAAATAATGTCTAATTTTTATAAAAATCTCTAAAAATAAAATCACTTTTTTACACAATTTAAGAATCACTTTTTTTAATTTTGAACAAACTAGCACTAAATCTCATGGTAATTATTGTACATAAAAGAAATTAAAGTATAGTATTTTTGTATAGACCACGGGTATCCTCTACATAATACAATTCTGCCGAGAACATCCACATCTTGTAGCAAGTTTAATTGGTCATTCTAAGTTTTTTATTTTATAACGTAGTCCTTTTATTGATACTGGTATTATGCGTGTAAAAAGGTAAATGAGACCCTAATGATGTTGAATGAAAGTCGTGCGATTGTATAAATCATTTCAGTTGATGAACCTCGATATCACGTTGTTTGGTGAAAGTCCATGGTTCGACTACAACAGTTTAAAGAAAGGATTTAGGGGTGAAAGTTTAACATTGAAGGAGTTGATATTGGGTTGTCAAAGAGTGTAATTGAGGAGTGACTTGGTTTATGGACTTGTAGTGGTGGTTAGCGATCGGTCATTGTCATTTTGAGGTTTGCATATGTTGGTTAATGATTAATTAAGATTTGGTAAATGTTTAGAGGAGTGTTGTAGAAAAGTCTTCATCTGCAACTACTTACAAGGTTTCTTAACATTTCTCTAGTTCCTCCCTTTAAGCTCTTATAATCTCGTCTTTTGAAGAAGGAGGAGAGTCTGGGACTTGCAACGTCCTAATTTCATAAACCTATAAATATTGCTCGTTGGAAGCATATTCCTAAATTTACAGAACTATTTTTCGTAACATTACCGATATCGTCATACAATCACATACAAGCGCTCAAGTAATTCCAACGATTACATAAGCTCGAATCATAAATACATACTCATAATTACAATCCAAATGACAACCATTGGCCCAAAATATATAACTAGCTAAATCATATTAAGTTCAACATATATACATCAAAAGTATCAAAAGAACAAAAGACAAGTGGGATGGTCCACTTGTGAGCTCCCAAGCTCTCCGTTCAAGCATCCAGCTGAGAACCCTGCATATCTAAAATGAAACCACAAGTGTGTGGTGAGGCTAAAGTCCCAGTTTGTGTGATTATGCGTACAGTGTAGGTAATCAGACAAATGAAATGCAACAATCAATCATAAGCTCAGCCTTATCATCAACACATACATAAATAGTAATAATATGCAATGGTTAGTCTTCTGGTGTTTAACCCACCACCTGGGGTCTTATCACTGAACCGGGGCTAGACCTGAGCTCGAGCTCTAACAAGAAACGTCTTTCTTGAAAGCCATAAAGACTTTGCCATTAATCCTTATAGATTATTAGCAATCAATCATGAATTCCATTTTATCTTTTCATTCGACCCTCTTTTCCTCTTAGCCAAAGGCCCATGAAATTCCTTTTTATATGAATAAAGTTTGGGATGTATGATACATGATATAAAACATGTGAACGTGATTATATATGTTACTAAGAAATTTCATGATAGTTCATACTTCAATACACATAACTCATACAAACCCTAACCTCCAAAAATCTAGGGTTAGAACAAACATCAAGTCATACATTGCATATATGGTACATAAACCCCAAGTCCAATTCAAAACCACCCACAATCAAGCAAAACAAGAAGAGGAAAGGAGAATAGGCATCATTAAGGAATTTTACATGAAATGAAAGTGAGAGGGTGAACCACACTCACCTCTAGAGTAGAAAATGGAGGTCTTAAGGGAATGAGGTTGAGTTCCTTGGTCTCCTTCCTTGACGAATCACTCCAAAGCTTTCCTTCTTCCTTCTCTTATTTCTTCTTCTTCTAGAGCACAAAGAGGGTTGAGAGGAAATGTTTCAGAATGGGTCAAATGGCCTTTGAATTTTGTTTCAAAAAAACTGGATTCACACATTCTTGCTCAAGCGAGACATTCTCGCTTGAGTGAGCATTAGGAAGTAGCTCTCTGCCGCATTCTCACATAAGCGAGAACCAGATTCTCGCTTGAGCAAAAATCAGGCAGAGGCCCCCTAACTCTCTACCTCCTCTTTCACTTGAAGCAAGAATGCTCTCGCTCAAGCGAAAATATCAACAGATTTTTACCCCATTTTGTCTGATACTTTCGCTCAAGTAAAAATGCTCTCGCTTGAGCGAAAATTTCACGGAAAGGAAACTCCAAATTTCCATTCCCACTCGCTCAAGTGAGTCATTTCTCGCTTGAGCGAAAAAAGGGACAATGTTATACTCTTTTTAGCCCTCTTTCACCTAGTTCCTTTTATGAAACCCTTTTATACTTCTAATTTCACTTATGAAATTTTTTTTTTTTGTGAAATTTGGGATATTACAACTCTACCCCTCTTAAATTAATGTTGTCCTCAAAATTGCTTATTACAGTTTTGGTTATCTCAAGTGAATAACTCTAGATACTGGACACGTACATCATCCTTCTTCTCCCATGTTGCCTCCATTACCTTTACTAATGGGATTGCCTTGTTCCTCAGGGTTTTGACACTTTTATCAATAATCCATGCAAGCCTAGTGAGAACTGTAAGATCTTCCCTTAATTGTACTAACTTAGAGTTTATGATGTGTGAAGGATCATGAACATACTTTCTGAGTTGGGATACATGGAAAACATCATGGACATTGGACAATTGGGGTGGCAAGGTTATCCAGTAAGCAAGAGGACCAATCCTCTGCAAGATTTAGAAGGGGCCAATGAATCTGGAATTTAGCTTTTTTATTTTAATGGCTTTTCCAATACCTGTGATGGGAGTTACTTTAAAAAACACATGTTCACCTTCCCCAAACTCTAGGTATTTCCTCCTTCTATCAGCAAAACTATTTTACTGGCTTTGGGCCGTTACAAGTTTCTCCCTAATCCTCTTAAGTTTGTGTTGAGTCTCAAGACTTTAAGAGTCTAAGACACCCCATATTTAAGTTTTTTATGATAATAAACTTAAGTAAACTCAGAAAAGTCTTCACGTTTATTTTAATGAAGTTATGATGTTTCAGATAAGGTCATCAATCTGAAGTACAAAGGCTATATGAAGCAGTTATGCTCCTGAAGGAAGCCACGATCTGAAGTGATCAAGGCATCTGAAGTGAAGCTTTCTAAAGCCAAGGCAAATACCTACAGTGGTCAGAACATCGCATGCAATCTTATACAGTGTCATAAATGTTTTTTAACGGGATGAAGAGCATTAAATGTTATCTCTCAACGGACTTCTCAACGGACATTTTCAAGCCCAACTCTAGAATCCTATAAATACAAGTCTGCCTTCATGAAGAAAAGAAGAAGAAGCATTCACGCATTTTTACTAAGCTGAAACAAGAAAATTTACAAGCAAACTGAGTTGAACTCAGGATATGAAAATTTGTATAATGAAATATCAGAGTTTGTTTTTCAGAGAAAAACTAGCAGCGTGTAGGCGTCTTGATTTTTTATAAAAATTCTTCTATTTTCCAGCATCTTGCATGGGCCTTCAATGAAGCTATTTATAGAGGATGGTTGAAGTCTGTTGAGAAACACCCGTTAAGAGATAACATTTAATGTTATTAAAAAGGTTACAGATCGCACTGACCTTCTGCAAAAATTGCGTTAGAGACTTTCCTCTTTTGTGCATGAGTTTCAAACAATTGAAAAGCACTGATCTGCATGCCATGAAATGGAAAACTGATTTGCATGTTGGAGAAAGGTGCAAGACGCTTTGACTCCAGGAGAGATAACTTCAGAGGACTTCACTCTTCAAAAATCTTCAGACTTAAGAACATCTTGTAGTCCACGTCAGCAATCTTCAGAAGGCTTCACTCTTCATATGGTTTTGGACTTCAGACGACTTGATGTCTTCGGACAATCAACGCTTCAGAAAGCTTGACCTTCAGATGACTACATTATTCAGAGAGTCTCGTTGCTCAGAGAACTTGACTCCTTCAGACAGATTTGTCACCATAGATGATTTCTTAAATTCAGATGGTCAACTTAACTGAAATCAGAATAAATCCATTAAACACATGTGTAGCTTTTCAATAATTAACAACAAATATGTATTCATTAAAACATAGAAGATAAGTTAGTTCTCTTAAAAATTCTTTTATAAATTTCTTTGAGACTCAACATTTTGTTGCTCTGCTTTGCCATAGTATAGAATTGATCGACTTTAAATAAGTTCATATGTTTTTTTCGTCATAACTTCATTTTCCCAAGTTTTTCCTTTCAGGCTTTCACCAATTCTCCCCACCTTCCCCCTTAGTTTAATTCAGTTTGTTGTGAGAGAAGTTGAAAGTATTGCACAGGCGGGACGGAAAGATGCCATTAACATCTTTATTCTAACTAATTTTACACAGATTTTACAAATAATACATATGTTGTAACCAATTTTACACTCGTAAGGAGTTTTATTTAATAAGATTTTCATTATATTTGTGTTCTAAAAGGCTATGAAGAGAACTGCTAGTGAATTGGACACACTAGCTGAAGGGTGGTTGGAGGAACACAAAAGGAAAAAAGCCTTGAGTGCCAATGGAAAGGAAGAACAAGATTTCATGGATGTCATGTTGAATGTTATGCAGGATGCAAAGATTTTGGTTATGATTCAGATACCATGATCAAGGCTGCATGCCTGGTAGGTGTTTAGTTAGCTTGTTTTCATAACTTCTACTTTAAAATCTTGCATTTGATAAACCATAATTTTGATGGAGTTTAAAAGGAATTGAGGACTTTGTAAAATAAAGTTCACCAAAACCGAATGTGAAGAGAATCTCGACTCAGCAAAATCGGATATGAAGAGCATCTCGACTCACCAAAACCGGATATGAAGAGCATCTCTGCTGAACCATAATCAAATGTGAAGAGCATCTCAACTCAACCAAAATCAGATGTGAAGAGCATCTTGGTTCAATGATAACCAGATGTGAAGAGCATCTTGGCTCAACCAAAACTTGATGTGAAGAGCATCTCGACTCACCAAAACTGAATGTGAAAAGCATCTCGGCTCAACCAAAATCAAATGTGAAGAGCATCTCGACTCAACCAAAATTAGATGTGAAGAACATCTCGGCTCAACAATAACTGTATGTGAAGAACATCTCAACTCACGAAAACTGGATGTGAAGAGCATCTCGGTTCTTCAATAATGAAATAAAAGAAAAAAACGCATAAGGTTGAAACAAAAGCCAGGGGCAAGGGCCCTCAACGCCTCAGATACACCAGGGCTGACCGTGATTGTCCTAGACCCTTTTGTCAGAATGAAACGGGAGGGTTACAATGCTTCAACAACCCAGAAAACTCAGGAACCTCATCTTGGTTAGATTGTAAAACTCGAACTGACTTCCGCAGTGTACCCCATCTCGGCTCAAGCTGGGGGCATCTGTTACGGACCAATACTATTTGGTCATACTCAAGTCATCCCAATGAGGTCTCAAAATCATAAAGCACACAAGCCAGCCCAAGTACACAAGTCAGCTCAAGTACACAAGTCAGCCCAAGTGCACAAGTCGACCCAAGTACATAAGTTAGCCTAAGTACATAAGTTAACCCAACTCAGAAACCCTACTGGGAGCACCGTAGGTGCGTCCGTACAATCTCGTACCAGATCACGTCCCAAGGGTAGGCTCAAGGCCCAAATCCATAAATATCCCTCTATAAACACTGGTAACATGAAATGTCAGGTACGCATGAATCACCCCGGTTACTATTACTCTGCTAGGGTTTAGGCTGACTTGGGATCAGAGTGTCTTTGCAGGTACTCCCCCCACCGTGGACCGAGTGGAGAGATTCATCAGAAACCAGAATCAAATTTGAGAATCCCGAAGACCGAGTCTGAGATCCTTAGAGCATCAGAGTCCGAATTTCATACTTGAAAAAAATTAAAGCTTAAAGTTAGTAAACATATTTGTACATATTTCTAATATTTGTGTAATTTATTAAGACTAACTGATGATGAGAAATGACTTAGTAGTGGTTTATGTTGAGACAAATTCACTCTTAAGGTTTTTAATGTAGTCAAACCATTAAGTTAAGATGATCACAAAGGCAAGTCTGATATGCATCTTGTTATTTACTAACTGTGTGCTCAAGTGTATGGCAGAATTTCCGGACTTCAACTTTGCAGATATTGATCAGTAAATGAAGCTCAAAGATCATCCTTGAGGATATAAAGCATAAAAAGTCAGAATCAAGAAATGCCAAGATAAAAGACTTTAGTCAAATTTACTGAGCAAAGAAGAGATCCAAAGTCAGCTTGAGATGCTGGCTCAAGATCATACTTAAACTCAAGCACATATGCAAAGACAAGTTCAAATGCTATCTCATGGTTAAATGAGTACTCAGACTAAGACTTGGCTTGAGACACATGCTAAAGATGAAGCCCATATAAAAGCTCAAATCAAATAATCAGATGCAAAGAGATGAGACTTAGTCTTAACTTCAGAATCAAGAAAAAGATCAGATTAGAAGATGATGAACTAGGAAAAGACCCCAGATCAGCTTGAGATGCAAGCCCAAAGATCATATAAGAGATCAGACTAAGAATAAAAATGAAAGACAAATACAAGAGTTGCCAAGGGTTGAGATTCAGTCTCAGACTCAGCTTCAGAAAGCATGATACAAAGTCAACATGAGTCAAAGCATGTACACTGCACGCTGACACAAAACAGTAGCATAGTACCCTTTTGGCAGAAGATCTTCTCTCACTTGCAACAACTCTCAACAGTTAGAAAACGGTCGTAAACGACTAGTTTTCATTTGAAATAAATGTTGAAGTCAATAGTGAAGAAAAGTGAGAGACTATGCTGTATATTGAACATCTCATCCTACATCTCAAGTTTACATCTCAAGTCTATCTCATCTTAAGATCTAATCTCAACTTGAGAACGCTTTATAGTCTTAGTTCCTTTTTCTTAGAAGAGATCATCTCTAGCTACGCTTACTGTTTATCCATACTTTGTATGTTGTAAGTTAGATCCATCAACATCTTATCAATTATTGTAACCAGTCTCATTTGAGATAGGATAGAGCCTAGTCTCAGTGTGAGTGTGAGCGTCCTGAAGAGGCTGTAAGAATACTTGTGACTCAGCCAAGATAGGAGTGCCTAGGCTTGGTGTGAGAGACGTCCTGAAGAGGCTGTAAGAATACTTGTAATTGATTTGGATTATCAATAGTGGAAATCTCACAAGTTGTGAAGACTTGACGTAGCCCAAGGAGTGGGTGAACCAGGATAAGATCTATGTGCATCTCTCTCTCTCTCTCTTATCTCTTACATATTGCACAACTCACTTCTCACATCTGGTTGATAAAATACATTGAATTCTCTAAAGGAAATATGGTTTTTCTTTACTCAGTCACAAAGATATCACTAATTAAAACTAAGACAACATCTCATCTAACCTATTTGAGACTCCAAGTCATCAGACTTGAGATCACGTCTCAGCTTGAAATTGAGTGTATTTTTCAGGAACAGAATTTTAAAGTCTCTATTCAAACCCCCTTCTAGAGACATCCGGCCAACTTCCGTTGGTATCAGAGCTCGGCCTCTTTGGAGTTGAGCACACCTACGTATGAAGAGGGAAAAGATCTATGGCTAGACCAAACACAAGTTTGTTCATTCCTGAAGGAGCATCCACCAATAGGCCACCGACCTTTGATGGAACTAGCTACTATTATTGGAAGGATAGGATGAGATTGTTTATTGAATCTCAACATGCTGACTTATGGGAAATCATTGAGTAGGGTCCCTATATTCCTTACATCACTGATGAATTGGGTCTAAGAGAAGCTAAGCCCAGAGGAGCATGGAGAAATGCTGGAAAGGCAAGATATGTTCTCAATTCAAGAGCCAAGTACCTGCTCACATGTGCTCTAAGTCGTAGTGAATATGATAAAGTGGCAGGGTGTGCATCAGCCAAAGAAATATGGGATGCACTGGAAGTCGAACATGAAGGAACCAATCAAGTTAAGGAAGCTAAAATCAACATACTGGTCAGACAGTATGAACTATTCAAGATGAATGAGGATGAAGGCATTGAGGACATGGTGAGACGTTTCACAGTCATCACAAATGATCTCAAGTCCTTGGGTAGAACATACTCAAACCAAGACATTGTGAGAAAGATATTGAGAAGTTTGCCCAAGGCTTGGAGACCTAAGGTCACAACAATACAAGAAGCCAAGGATGTCAGTACACTCAGATTGGATGAGATCCTTGGTTCTCTCAAAGTGAATAAGCAAGAACTGATGGAAGAGGATCTCATCAGACGTCTAAAGTCAATTGCTTTGAAGGCCTCATCAAGCAATACCAAAGGTAAAAAGGTAAGCTCATCTCAACAGACCTCACTTAACTCATCTCATGACACAGATAGTGAAGAAGATGATGAAGATGATGATGGGACTGATATGGACTATGAGCTAGCCTACATCTCAAGAAAGATCAGACGCATGTGGAGAGCCAGAGGAAATGGAAGAAGAAAATTTCCATCAAGAAGAGGAGAAATCAAGTCTGAAAAGAAAGGGCAATTCATTTGCTATGACTGTAGAAAGCCTGGGCACATCAAGTCTGAATGTCCTCAACTCAGAAAGGAAACAAGGAAAAGCCCAAAGAAAAAGGCAATGATGGCCACATAGGATGATACGGAAGGAGATAAGAGCCAAGATGATGAATCAACAAATCCGTGTCTCATGGCCAATGGAGACTCATCTAATGAGGAGGTATATGAGTCTGACTCAGATCTCTCATTTAATGAACTTAAGTCTTCCTTTGAAAACCTCTTATATGATTCAAATCTTCTTGCCTCTAAAAGCTCTTTATTGAAATCTGAACTAAACACAGCTCTTAAGAAGGTCAAGTTCCTTGAAAATGAAAATGAAAATTTGAATCACAAAAACAACAGTCTCATGCTGTCTCACATGAGACTGTCTGAACTGGTCAAGGCAAAGACTCAAGCTCATGGTGAACTGGAATTAAGAAATCTCCTTGATGAAAACCAGAAACTTAAAAATCAAAATAGGATTCTCATAGATGATCTGACAAAGTTTGTAAAAGGAACCAAAAACCATGAGAGATTGATTGGATCTCAAAAAGGAATTTTTGATAAAGTTGGATTAAGTTATGAAAAATCTTCAAGTGAAATATTGTACAAGGACTTATTTGTTCCAGCAAGAAAATAGAAAAGGGAGATATGCTCTTACTGTAGCAAATTTGGCCATAAGACTTCAGATTGCTACATGAGACAAGTAGCAACAAAGAGGAAGGTTACTAACCATCCAGGACCCAATACAAGTGGGTACCTAAAAAATCTCTTTGTGTTACAGATGTGTCTGGCAACAACAAGTTCAAAAAGGATGTAGGTGCTGGACAGTGGATGTTCAAGACATATGACAGAGGACAAAAGCAAGTTCCTGTCACTTGAAGAGAAAGCTTCAAGGGTTGTCTCATTTGGAGACAACAGCAAGGCCCAAATTAAGGGCATAGGTAAAATTGGTAAGACAAACTCAACTCAAATTGAAAATGTCTATTTTGTTGAGGGTCTGAAACATAATTTGTTGAGTATTAGTCAACTATGTGATAATGGTTATCATGTTAATTTTCAACCCACTTTCTGTGAGATCATAGACTCAAAGACTAGAAAAATCATTTTCTCCGGAAAAAGAAACAAAAATCTATACTCAGTCTCACTTGAGAGCCTATATGATCTCACATGTCTCATGTCTCATGATCATGAGAAGTGGTTGTGGCACAAGAGGGTTGGACATATTAACATGAAAACCATCAGTCAACTTGCAAATCAATCTCTTGTCAAAGGATTACCAAAAGTTAAATTTGACAAAGATATGATATGTGAGTCTTGCATAAAAAGCAAGCACAGGAAATCAAGTTTCAAACCTAAGTCTCATGTCACCACCACCAGACCTCTTGAGATCCTCCACATTGATTTGTTTGGACCAACCAAGACTTCAAGTCTTAGTGGTAAAAAATATGGTTTTGTAATTGTGGATGATTATTCAAGATATACCTGGGTTCTCTTCCTATCTCAGAAGGATGAGTCTTATGAATATTTCAAAATATTTTGTAAAAAGATCCAATCTGAGAAAGGGTATGGGATTGGTGCTGTGAGAAGTGACCATGGAGGTGAATTTGAGAATGCCAATTTCAAGAGTTTCTTTGATAAAAATGGCATTACTCATAACTTCTCATGTCCAAGAACACCCCAACAGAATGGTGTAGTTGAGAGCAAGAATACGACTCTTCAAGAGATGGCAAGAACTCTGTTATGTGATTCTGGTATTGAAAAATATTTTTGGGCAGAAGATGTAAACACTTCTTGCTATATTATAAACAATCACTATAAGAAAAATCTTGAACAAAACTCCATATGAATTATGGAAGGGAAGAAAACCTTCAATATCTTACTTTCATGTGTTTGGATGTGACCGTTACATCCTAAACACAAAAGATCAGTTGGGAAAATTTGATTCAAAGTCTGATAAAGGAATTTTCCTTGGATATTCCCTTACCTCCAAAGCCTATAGAGTTTATAACTTGAGAACAAAAACCACTGAAGAATCTGTGCATGTAGTGTTCAATGAGATGCAGGACAATTCACAGAAGAAAGTAGATGAAGAGATTGAAGAAATGATGGGAGAATTAAGGATCTCAATTCAAGAAGCTGAAGAAAAATCCACACCAGAACAGAAGCACATGGGATCTCCCCAAACTGAGCCAGGAAGAGAAGCTCAGACTGAGACCTGGAGGTCAGATCAGACAAGATCTCAAAGAAGTATCCAACCTGAGATGCACAACAATTCTCAAGCTGAAGATAAGATTGAAGAACAGACAGATACTAGAGAAACAAGACAAGGGGTACTTGAGATCCAGAATGAGCATGCATCTGAGCTACCCAGAAGCTAGAGACTAGTGAGATCTCATCCAAGAGATCAGATCATTGGAGAGACCTTAGATAGAGTGAGAACCAGATCATCATTAAGGAATGCTAATAATATGATGGCTCTTCTATCTGAAATAGAGCCAAAAGATATCCATGAAGCCCTCAATGATGAATCCTGGATTAAAGCAATGGAAGAAGAACTCAACCAGTTTGACAAAATCCAAGTCTGGGATCTAGTCCCTCCACCATCTCATCAACCTATAATTGGAACTAGATGGGTCTTCAGGAACAAACTCAATGAAAAAGGCAAGGTTATGAGGAACAAAGCTAGACTGGTAGCACAAGGATACAATCAGCAGGAAGGAATAGACTATGATGAGACCTTTGCTCCAGTGGCCAGACTTGAAGCCATCAGAATCCTCTTAGCCTTTGTAGCTCACAAAGACTTTAAACTGTATCAAATGGATGTGAAAAGTTCATTCTTGAATGGAATCATTGAAGAAGAAGTCTATGTGAGACAGCCCCCTGGGTTTGAAGATCCACACCATCCAGAATATGTGCTCAGACTCAAGAAAGCCTTGTATGGTCTCAAGAAAGCTCCAAGAGCTTGGTATGATAGACTGAGCTCATTCCTAATTGAAAATGGATTTTCCAGAGGAAAGATTGATACAAAATTGTTCAAAAGGGAGTATCAAAATGACTTACTCATTGTTCAAATTTATGTAGATGATATTATTTTTGGTTCTACTAATGGATCTCTTTGTTAAGAATTCTCAAGTCTCATGCAGGGAGAGTTTGAGATGAGTCTGATGGGTGAGCTGAGATTCTTCCTAGGCTTGTAGATCAAACAAGAATCTGATGGAATATTCATTTGTGAAGTCTATAAATCGGTATAAGTATTTAAACATGATTATAAGACTTAGCATCCTTAAGTTTTAATGATTAACAAATAAGATTATAAGGTTATATTAATGATTAACAAATAAGATTATATTATATTAACAAGTTCTACTGAGAAAGGTATTGGTTTGTTGATAGTGTTTTAGGTTGAAATATTCATTAGAAGAAGAAGAAGATTTGATGAACAGAATCAGAATCAGAAGATAAGGATCAGAAGAACAAATGCAGGATTTATATAAAGGTTGTCTAAAGAACGCAAGCCGTCTGAAGTGCTGAAGCCGTCTGAAGTACGCAAGCCATCTGAAGACGTGAAGACCATCTGAAGACGTGAAGACCATCTGAAAACATAAAGACTCGAAGAAATGAAGACAGCATGAAGCAGTCTGAAGATTGAACTTATCAAAGAAAGAAGTACTCTGAAGTTTCATCTTGGAGAAAGCAAAAGAAGCTGTCTGAAGCAAAGAAGCTGTCTGAAGCAACGGAGCTGTCTGAAAGACTAGAAGCTATCTGAAGTGTCAATACTCGTCTGAAATATTGAAGTCGTCTGAGATCCGATGTGGCACACTCACTGAAGACAACGAAGACTTTTGCTCTCTGAAGTATGCTGAAGAAAAGTCGTTTTCTACAAACACACAACACTTTCAAAGCTTAAATTGGCAAAGTCACAGATACCTTTATTGGTACCTTTGAACTTCATACACCACTGAGGAAATCTCTGCAACGCAGAAATTGCAGCAACAACGGTGGAAGCTTTATAGCAGCACCAACGTTGTACTTTGTCAGAATTGTCAGAACACCCAGAAGCGTGTCTCACAACGGATTGAATAGAATTCAATGCTATCTCTAAACGGTGGTATCACAACGGAAATATCATCATCATCAATCCGAAAGAAAGCAGAAGAAAAGCTCAGGAGACTAAGCAGAAGCAACAAAGAAAAATGTTTGAATGAAATATTTTAATTCAAACATATTTTATCATCTGTAAGAAACAACCATTGAACAAGACATCACACCCAAAGAAGATATGATGTCAGGAGCAAATGAAAAAGGAGTATATACAGAATCGGCAAAATGACAAATCCAACGAATACCTCCTCATATACACTCCTAAGAAAAGCAGAGGAAATCAGAAGTCAGCTGAGGAACGCAGAAGAAATCACAAGACAACTAAAGAAAAGCAAAAGGATATCAAGAGAGAGAACATGCAAAATAATCTCTCTGAAGAGCTCATCTACATAAGTGTTAGAACAGGACTATCTGAACACTTATTTGCTTAAGAAGAAGCAACCGTTTGAGACCCTATTACACAACGGCTATATGAGCCACATCATCATTATCTCAATGGTATTATGAATCATCTTCAAACGGCTATATTCCAACAGAACATATTAATAGCCTCAAGGAAGAATTTGAAGATGTTGAACTCATTCACTTGGTTCAATCAGTTGATCAAGATGTATCAGAAAAACCTTATTGGTTATTGACCGTGCTTACTTGAATCAACCAGATTGAAAAGGTTGAAAGAGAATCAACCATGCTGCTGACCTATTGGTCAGTCAGACAAAATTGTTGATCAACAGAATCAAACTAGTTAATCAGGCTTAGTGCCTTATAGTTAACAAGAGTTGACTTAAGCTTAAGTGGATCATGAAGATGTCAACGAAGTTTGATCAGAGAGTTGGTTCTCAATCAGGCTACTGACTAGCTGGTCAGTTAGTTAGGTTGTTCAGGTGGTCTGTTTGATCAAGTGAGTTGATTGTTCGAAAGACAATCATGTTGAACAAATGATTATCAAACTGGGTACGGTTTGAAGTTTTGATATACCTTGGTGTTCCTATGATATGGGTGAGAATGTAGCCCAAGGAAACTAATGGTTTGAGAACAAGGCCGGAGCATCATTTCACATCTTAGTTAGCCTACTCTCAGAGGATGCATTCCTCATAGAAAGACAGGGATTGTACTTAATTCAAACACTTGTATCACTGTTTATCCTTGTACTTAGCTTGTAATGTCTGTATCCTGAGTGTGCACTCAGTAATCTCTATGTACAAGTAGAATCTAAGTTTAGAGGTTCTGGCGAACATCTAACTTGGATTGAGTAGTGAAACTACTCAACGCTTTATGTGTCTGAGAGCCTGGAGAGGCTTGGTGGAAGAAAGAATACTTGTGTCTGGAGAGACTGTACTCGTGATGTCTGGAGAGACTGTACTCGTGGTGTCTGGAGAGACTGTACTCGTGATGTCTGGAGAGACTGTACTCGTGATGTCTGGAGAGACTGTACTCGTTGTGTCTGGAGAGACTGTACTCATTGAGTTGCCTGGAGAAGCAGTTGATAAGCAAAGAATACTCATTGAGTTGCCTGGAGAGGCAGTTGAAAACAAAGGAATACTCATTGTTTAGCTTGAAGAGTCTGCGGTAGAATAATACTTGTACCTGGATTCAGATAGTGGAAAATCCAGTGGTGGTTTGCCTCTGGGACTGGATGTAGCTCACGGGTTTGTGGGTGAACCAGGATAAATTCTGTGCCCAAGTTCTCTTTCCCTTAATCTCTTTATTTCCAGTTTTCATATCAATGTTGGGGTTTGAAAAGTATTTTTATAATAAACTTAACACAACTATTTCAATAAAATGATCCTTCATATGAACAAAACATGAGATGTCTCTTATATCATTTGAAGCATTACGAAGAATGTTCCTTGAAGAACTTCTGAAATAAATTCTCTGAAGTGAGTCTTGAAAGAGATCTGTTCAGAAATCAGGAACAGACTTCAGACAACTTCTAGTCATCTGAAGTATTTCAGAAACAGTTCTGAAAATACTCTTTGTAATAATCTTCAAAAGATACTTTGAGAAGCCTCTGTTTAAAACAATCTTTAGCTTTAGAAGAAACTCTGTTTTTCTTATCTTCCGCACGTTTTAACTATCTCTAACCTTAAGACTTGTTTTGAACGTTGCTCATCCTCATAATTTAAATTAAAGATTTCCAAAAACAATCAAAAAGCTTGAAACACTATTCAACCCCCCTTCTAGTTTTTCCTGTGGTTCTAACATCTTTTGCCAAGAAAAATATGCAAAAGAATTATTGGTAAAATTCAAGATGAATGATGCCAAGCCTATGAAAACTCCCATGCATCCATCAACTCAAATTGATAAAGATGAGACAGGTAAGACCGTCTCAGACAAGCTGTATAGAGATATGAAAGGGTCTCTCATGTACTTAACTGTTAGTAGACCTGATATTCAATATGCAGTAGGAATATGTGCTAGATACCAATCTAACCCCAAGGAATCTCATCTCACTGCTGTCAAAAGAATTTTTAGATATTTAATTGGAACAACTAATCTTGGTCTTTGGTATGAGAAAGGATCCAGATTTGATCTTGTAGGCTATAGTGATGCTGACTTTGCTGGAGACAAGATGGACAGGAAAAGCACAAGTGGAACTTGCCAGTTCCTAGGAAAGTGCCTTGTCTCATGGTCTTGCAAGAAGCAGAACACAATAGCCTTATCTACTACTGAAGTTGAATACGTTTCAGCTGCAGCATGTTGTACACAGATCTTATGGATCAAGTCTCAAATGCTAGATTATGCACTAAGGTACTTTAAAATTCCAATTTATTGTGATAACACTAGTGCTGTTAATCTTTCTAAAAATCCTATTTATCATTCAAGATCTAAGCACATAGACATCAAGCACCATTTCATAAGAGACCATGTTCAAAAAGGAAACATTGAGATAATTTTTGTTGATACTAAAAATCAATTGGCTGATATTTTTACTAAACCTTTAGTGGAAGAAAGATTTGTTGAAAATTTAAAATTATTAAATATGTGTGCCTTTAATTGAAGTGTCAAAGTTATATTTGCTTATTTCCAGAGATGAGATGAGCTCTAAGACTATGTCTTATATGGAAAGTCTCTTGGGATGAAATGTTATAAAAGACCGTCTCAACATAACGTCTCAAATGTCAAAGAGACACTATATGAGAGAGCGTCTTATTGAAAATCTCAAACGTCAAAGAGACGTTACCTGAGAATGCCTCTCAAATCGTGTGCTAACGGCTAGTTTAGAAACGGTAACCCCCTCAATGCACGCGCTCCACTAGCCGTTATATATAAAAAGGAGAGCCCAACCACTCTCAATCGTTCATTAACTGCCCACTAACTCACTCCTCTCTCTTCCATATTCAAATCTCTTATTCTATAAAAAGCACAACTTCATCTCAAACCCATCTTCCTCAATGCGCATCAAAGTAACTGCTCTCAAGCTCCCATACTCTGACATCTCATCTTCTTCCTCCTCACCAGAAACAAATATGTCTTCCTCCAACGAATCTGAAGCCATTGGTAGAATTCACTCAAGCTAAGAACGTTTAATCCGTTCACCCTCACCTCAGCCAAGCACTGAGTCTGAGACTACCCAGCCTCAAGTTCAGACCTCACCAACCTCCAAATCCACCTCATCCAAGAAAAGTACTCCTCTTCCTCTCAGACCCAAATCATAGAGGATTGCCTCAAATGTCGTTCAAACCTCTGCACCTAAAGCCCCCAAATATCTGGTTCACATTGATCTCACTCAACCAGAGCCCTCAAGGAAAGGAAAGGAGAAGGTAACTGAAGGAAAGAAACTATCTTTCCAATCAAATCCCTTTGAGAATGTTGTTGTGGAAGATAAATTTACAAAGAAGTTCAGGGAGAAGAAAATAGTAATTGGAAGGGTCGTTTCTCTGAATGAACTGAAGGAAGAAAATTGGGACATTGGTCCTTATCTCAGAAAGCAAGGGTGGGAAGACTATCTGTGCATGACAGAGCCAATCTTTCCCAAGATGACTAGAGCCTTTTATGCTGCCTGCTCAACTGCCAAGAGTGCGTCTCAAGGTTTGCCTCATGTGATGGAAAACATCAGAGGTGTCCACATAGAGCTAACTAAAGAATCTCTTGGTGCAATCATTCAGGCACCAGTTGCTGGGAACATGCTCTACAATGAAGAGCAATGGTGGAGTCATTTAGGGATTTCCAGAGGAAAGTGTGGGAACCTCTCTGTTCAAAAGTGCCACTGTCAGCAATTCTGCATCCTCGCTCAACCTCTTTGGAAAATTCCTCTTTCACCTAGTTGTCAAATGCATCATGCCCCGTGCTGGGACATTTGACAAGGTTTATTCCACTGATCTCATGGTGGTGTACCATTTAAAACATGGTATTGCTCTAAACTTGACCTTTTCTTATTCTCAAACACATGGAGCACGCCTTCAACAATCCCAAGGTTTCTGCGTCTCTCCCTTTGGAATGCTCACAACAAGAATCATGAAGCATTTCAAAGTTGATCTCAGTGGATGTGAAGAGATGAAGGAGAAGCCAAGGTACGTTGGCAAGTCAAATCTCAAGTCTCTCAGTTTAGATGGTAAGTCCATTCCACCCCCTACTTTTCCTATTGATAATCCTACTACTATACTCCCTAATGTGCAAACATCTCCTTCCTCCAAGATGTTTGAAACTCACAAAAAGAAAAAGAAGAAGAAGGTTGTGAAAGAGATTGCAGGGGGATCTCAAGAAGGGTCTGAGATCCCTAGAGAAGAAAAGAAAAGAAATTCTCAAACTGCCATCTCAACTGAGACTGAGACAAGGAAGAAAAAGAAAAAGAAGACAAGGTCTGAACACATCTCATCTGCTCTCACTCAACCTGATCCTCAACCACTAACCACTGAAGAACATGCTGGAAATGAACAAGCTCCTGAGATGGAAGAACCGGTACTTCAGACTCAATCTCATCCTCCCTCACCTCATCAAACGCCACCTCCATTCCCTCAACAGATGACCACTCAAGCTTCACCATCTCCCATCATGAAGATTGCTGCTCAATCCCTTGTAAGCATGGACAAGGAGACAACTACCTCCACCCATGAGGTTATGCCAGAGCAACAACCCACTGGTGTTGAGACTGAAGAGGCACCTGTCTCTCAACAAAAAATGTCGGTGCAGTTTGAACCATCTCACTCCTTCCCAACCCTCCTTACCAACACCAGGGAAGTTCTTTGTTGACTCTCTCTTCAGTTCACCTCCACCCAAATATGATCAATCTGCTCCTCCACCTGCACCATCACAAGATCCAACATCTGAACCCTCTATTCCTACTTATCTCTCGAACTCAATCAATACATTCCTCAATCAACTTCAGGCAGAACAACAGCAGCAACAACAGAATCTTAGCACTAAGACTGAGCAAAACCAGAAGAAGATTCTCAAGAAGCTTAAGCAGCATAAGAAGAGGCAAGAGGCAATACTCAATGGGCTTGACACAGTTCTTTAAGCTCTGCACACTTCCAATGATTTCCACAAGAAGATGAATCTTCATCTTTCCAATCTGCCTCCTCTCCCTGAGTTTCCTCAAACTGTGCAAAGGCCACCTGCTTCTACTTCTGACTCATCCTCTACACCCTCTACCTAGCTTGGCTAGTTTTATCTTTTGATAATGACAAAAGGGGGAAAGTTTGGTTAGGTTGTTTCAACCTGATAAGAGTCTTAGTAGTATGTTTAGATGCATAGTTTAGGAAATTTGAGATGTAATAGCATCCGTCTGCTTGTATGATAAGATGCAATGGCATCTTTGCTAAAAAATGATGTTTTGTGATCTTTTGATTTGTGATTAAAATGATGTAATTCACCTGCTAATTAATGAAATCCTGTTTTGATTGCATCTCATTTTTTTTAAGTCTTAGCTTTCCTATTATGAGCGCCTAAAATGTTTAAGTTAAAAAATCAGTAACAAGAGTCTCAGACTCAGGGGGAGCTTAGTTTTTTAAAAGTAATTAGACCTTCTCATCAGAACAAATGGTAATATTCAGGGGGAGCTAAACCTTTAAAACTTAAAACTGAATCATCCTAAACTTAAACTTCATGGTTTGCCATCATAAAAAAAGGGGAGATTGTTGAGACAAATTCACTCTTAAGGTTTTTAATGTAGTCAAACCATTAAGTTAAGATGATCACAAAGGCAAGTCTGAGATGCATCTTGTTATTTACTAATTGTGTGCTCAAGTGTATGGCAGAATTTCTGGACTTTAATTTTGCAAATATTGATGAGTAAATGAAGCTCAAAGATCATCCTTGAGGATATAAAGCATAAAAAGTCAGAATCAAGAAATGCCAAGACAAAAGACTTTAGTCAAATTTACTGAGCAAAAAAGAGATCCAAAGTCAGCTTGAGATGCTGGCTCAAGATCAGACTTAAACTCAAGCATAGATGGAAAGACAAGTTCAGATGCTATCTCATGGTTAAATGAATACTCAGACTAAGACTCAGCTTGAGACACATGCTCAAAGATGAAGACCATATAAAAGCTCAAATCAAATAATCAAATGCAAAGAGATGAGACTCAGTCTTAACTTCAGAATCAAGAAAAAGATCAGATTAGAAGATAATGAACTAGGAAGAGACCCCAGATCAACTTGAGATGCAAGTCTAAAGATCATATGAGAGATCAGACTAAGAATAAAAATGAAAGACAAATACAAGAGTTGCCAAGGGTTGAGATTCAGTCTCAGACTCGGCTTCAGAAAGCAGGATACAAAGTCAACATGAGTCAAAGCATGTACACTGCACGTTGACACAAAATAGTAGCACAATACCCTTTTGGCAGAAGATCTTCTCTCACTTGCAACAGCTCTCAACGGCTAGAAAACGGTCATAAACAGCTAGTTTTCATTTGAAATAAATGTTGAAGTCAACAGTGAAGAAAAGTGAGAGACTACGCTGTATATTGAACATCTCTGCATCTTATCCTACATCTCAAGTTTACATCTCAAGTCTATCTCATCTTAAGATCTAATCTCAACTTGAGAACGCTTTGTAGTCTCAGTTCCTTTCTCTTCTTAATTCTTAGTTTCCTATATTTGTAGAAGAGAACATCTCTAGCTACGCTTATTGTTTATCCATACTTTGTATGTTGTAAGCTAGATCCATCAACATCTTATCAATTATTGTAACCAGTCTCATCTGAGATAGGATATAGAGCCTAGTCTCAGTGTGAGTGTGAGCGTCCTGAAGAGGCTGTAAGAATACTTGTGACTCAGCCAAGATAGGAGTGCCTAGGCTTGGTGTGAGAGACGTCCTGAAGAGGCTGTAAGAATACTTGTAATTGACTGGGATTGTCAATAGTGGAAATCTCACAGGTTGTGAGGACTGGACGTAGCCCAAGGAGTGGGTGAACCAGGATAAGATCTATGTGCATCTCTCTCTCTCTCTCTTATCTCTTACATATTGCACAACTCACTTCTCACATCTGGTTGATAAAATACATTGAATTCTCTAAAAGGAAATATGGTTTTTCTTTACTCAGTCACAAAGATATCACTAATTAAAACTAAGACAACATCTTATCTAACCTATTTGAGACTCTAAGTCATCAAACTTGAGATCACGTCTCAGCTTGAAATTGAGTGTGTTTTTCAGGAACATAATTTTAAAGTCTTTATTCAACCTCCTTCTAGAGACATCCGACCAACTTCAGTTTATGGCTTGAGAAATGACTTGTTGAAGGTCCCACTCCCCCATTGTTCTGAAATCACGTTTAGTATAAGCAAATTGTGAGCCTCAAGGAGACACTTGATGAGATAACTAAAGGAGGAACACCTCACATAGTTAGCTTGCTGATGCATGACAAGCGGGTAGATGTTTGAAAACCGGGTGATAGTAGTATTGATACTATGAACTAAGATTTGGGTAGAAATTAAGAGTTAGACTAGTGTTAATCTTTTACCATGACTGCTTGTCCTTTACTTTCTTTTATATGTTTTTCTTTTTTTTATTTTGTATAAGATTCTTATATTATAATTTATAATTATATAATCTATTTTTTTAATGTCAATTTGTTATTCTCATTTTTATCAGTTTTACTATGTTAGGAAGGTCTAAAACCAGCGTGAAGGAATTATTGACAGGATCACAAAGTTGTAATATATAAACCTTACCAGCGGATTAGTTACGGATTTTTCTGTAGCTAGAGACTTCAAAACAAATTAAAAAAGCACCTGAAGTTGGAACCACACTAACGACTTCAGACTATATTATTATTTTTAGACACAAAAATTATGTTTAAAGTAAAACAAAAATATGTCCATCAATCAATATTTTTAAATGAGAAATTCTACTATACCCGTTGAGAGTTTTGATACCTTTAGTTGGCCAACCAATAAACACACTTGTATTTGTTTTTCTTACACGACCCTAATTATTTTAAAATTGTAGGAGAATATTTTTACTTTTAGACTTTATATTTTTAATGTTTGTGAAAACTTTCTTACCCTCTTTCAGTTTGATTATGAAACAAAGTTTGTGATTGAAAGTAACACCCTTAATAGATCATTCTCAACCAATAGCAAAATCATATAAAGGGTACAAAACTTAAAAATATAAATTCTAAAATTTAAAATATTATCCTACAATTTTAAAAAGAATTTAATAATTATACACTATCAGTGTAAAAATATTTTACACATTTATCCAATAATGTGTTGACACATTATTTAATAAGTTTAAAATATATGAGTTATTAAATGATGTGGAACATATCATTGGATGTTTGTGTAAATTTTTTTACACAGACAATGCATAATAATTAAATTTTTTTAAAAATATTAGGACCATTTTGAAAAGTAAGAGATAAACATGTTTATCAATTGACTCGTTAACTAAGGGTTCCAAAACTTTTCTCGCCGAAGGGTTTTAGAGTGCAACCCTTTTTAGTATCAAAAACAATTTTTTTTTAAAAAGATAGTTTCAAACGAGGTTTCTAATTTTTAGTTTTCAAAAACAATTTTCAAAAACAAATTTATTAAGCAAGTTTTTTTTTATTTTCTCATTTTAAAAATACTTTTCAAAACAAAATTACCAAATAACTTTTTTTTTATCTTTTTTTTAAAAACAATTTTAAAAATGCATTTACAAAAACACTTTAAAAATTAAAACTAAATCAAACAAACTATTATTTTTTTTTGATATTTTTAATTTGATATTAAATTGTTTGGTTCTGATTCAAAGGTACAAGACTACATGTAATTAAAATTCGTTTTGATGTTGTTTAATTAATTGACTAAGTCAGTTAGCTTTCCATTTTCAGCTAATTTTTTAATTTTAAATTAATTTTTCAGCTAATTTTATAAAATACACTAACCAATCAATCACATTTAATTAAAAAAAGTCTTATCATTATTTTAATTCTAAATCTTAGAATTAGAAATAGTGAAATACTAAGGTGCTGTTTGGAAGAGCTTATTTGAGTTTATCTTATGACATAAGTACTTATGTAACTGTTTAGGTAAACTTATGAAAAGGAGCTTATGACATGCTCATAAGCTGTTTTCAGCTTATTTCAATAAGCTCCTGAGAATAGCTTATAAAATAGCTTATGGAGAATTTAAGTATACTACACCCTCTTCAATTTTCATCAATTTTTTTAAGAGCTTATTTATTAAGTGCTTATTAAATAAGAGCTTATGTTATAAGCACTTAAATAAGCTGTATTTCCAAATAGGGCCTAAGTGTCTGTTTGATTTACAATTGAGTAGAATTGATTCTGAAAATCCATATTAAGATGAGTGATGCACATTTTACGAAACATGTTAAACGAAAATGATTTAAAATTAAATTTATATAACCATGATTTAAATTTTTAAAACGCCAAATCAAACGAGCTATAAATGGAGAGTTCCAGTTGATTTGCTCACACAATGACACGTGTAATATCTTATTAATAGTTAAGATTTAATCAATTAATATTATTCAAAATAAATAAAAAACAAAAACGAAATATAATTCAACGCCAAAAGCCATATGAGATAGGCGCCAACACACCTGAAAACTTAGAAAAAAGAAGACTTTTATGCTCCAATCTCCATGGCTCTTGCAAGAAGGCGGAATACTTGATAACAATAGGTTTTTCCTTCTTGGTCGAAATCAATGCATCTTTTTTTTAACCCATTTTCCTTTTCTTCTTTAATCATATGTGATATTTAAAGAGGGTTAAAAAAGTTTTTGTTTCATGTTTCTGAAAGTGTGCAACCCATTTTTGTTTCATGTTCTGAAACTGAAAGTATGCAACCAGGTGATAAAAGCATGCCATGCAAAACAAATGGCATAAATGCATACAAATTATTGTTTGTAAATATTATCCTTAAAGATGTTCTTTACCATTATTCATTTTCATTTCATATTTAGCATGTCAGCCATAGATTTCTATTGCTCAGTTGACAAAGTTAAAGGATTAGATGGGAAGGATCGTGTGGTAGTGACATTCGATGGGAAATATTTGCCACATTCAGAGCAGGTCAGTTGCTTCTTATTCCTTCTTAGTGAGATTTTGTGCAGAGAACAATAATCATCATAGGAATGAAAGAGGAAAAAGGAGAAAGAAAAAACATGCTAATGCTTGCTGACAGTAGGTACCTGAAGCAGAAAATTGCTACAATTCTACAGCTATGTTGATAAAGAATATATCATTGTCAATGATTTGGCATGGGAAATTTGTCATCATATTCACTTGGCCATTGTGATAATCCTCAGAAGATTTTCAAAATAAGTGAAACTAACAATTAGGTTTTATTTCTTTTAAATGTTTATGCATTATGTTTCCTTTCTTTCAACCTACATTGTATGTATGTCAATTTTTTCCCCTATGTGAACAGAAATCAGAACATATGGTTTCAAGAACAAGGCCTCTGGGAAATCAGTGAGTATCTTAAGGCATGGACCAGCGCCAAAATCTTTAACGTCGTGCACCTGCATATATATATAGTACCTGTGTTTTGTAATGCTGCAAGTTGTATTTGATCACTGCTATTTTGTGTTACCTATAGAGACATTGGAAGATATAAATAAAAGGTTTGACAAATAAAAGGAGCCAACCATGACCATTTATAGAATCGTTTATGGCTTTGGAGATTTCATGGCACTTCTATCTTAAATATTAGTGTTAGTCTGTCAGATATATGAGATGGAGAAGCTTGTATTGCGCTTGGTTGACTTGAGTAAGTCAAACAAACATAATGACATTTATTGTATCCATCTTTATTTTGTTCTGTCCTGTATAGCAAGGTTTTAATCTGAAATTTGGCTAGAAAATCGATCGTGTATATAGTAAGTTCATTGACCATCGACTAAACTTGAAGCTATCCCAAATCAGACCAGAACAAATAGAAAAAATATAACATGGAGGGCAGCAAAGCAATTTCTGCTATTATTATACTCAGCAACTCAAATGAATCAAATAGAGCAATTGCTGCCTTATCATGCCATGAAAGGTAAATCAAAGCAGTAAGTTAACTACTCTATACATAATACATCAATTAATTCCATGAACACTTTAAGGATGCAGAAGTTTTAAGGATGCAGGTATTATAAGAAGCTAGAGACAAGTAAATCAAAGCAGTAAGATCTAAGTAAGATCTAAGCAATTGCTGGCAGCGTGGCGCGATGGAGAAAGGCAACCAACGCTTCTGAATCGACGGTGGAGGAGGGCGGCTAAGGCGTCTGAATTGATGGCGTGGTGGAGGAGGGCGGCCAACGCTTCTAAATCGACGATGGAAGAGAGTGCCCAATGCATCTGAATTGGTGGTTGCTGCCCGGCGGCCGATCGAACGGAACAGTGATGGCACGACGGACAGTCGACGGTTGCTGCCCAACGCGTCTGAATCGATGGTTGCTGCCCAACGCGTCTGTTATTGACAATTCTGGGAGAAGCGTTCTTCAACTCTTCTTGGAACGTCCCTAAAAGAATCAAATTTGAATGGTCTTTTTAATTTTTGTAAACTAATAAATGCTACATATTTTCAGGCCGTTGGATTAGGTTTATGCCACGTGTCAAACACAGAAATAAAGAAATGAAACTCTCCAAATTCTGGGCAAATGGAGAGGAGCCCGACTCCCATGTATCATAGCAAAGTGTTTCAACATAATTTATATTTATAATTAGGGAAATTCTAGGGTACCCTCTCGTGAGAGAGAGTTTTGGTACCTTCTTTGATCATTTAATTAATTTCTCTCAACTTTTTTAAATGATCTTAGTATTTTTATACTTATAGGACAATATTTAACTATTAGAATTTGTATTTTTAATTTTTGAAAACACTTTTTGACCCATAATAACTATTATCATGTATTTTTTATTGTACTTCCCCATTTTTTCACATTCTCATTTGCAATACACATGTGTCTCATTTAAAATCTATTTTATGTCTTTGAAATAATTTAGGATGGAGTACACGACTTGTTCCTACGTAATTTTGGCCTATTTAATAAAAAAATGACAAGAAGGTACCAAAACTCTTTCTAACGGGAGGGTACCAAATTGCGACCCAATTAATTATTATTATCCTTATCAAATTGGAGGCTGAAGTAAAATAGACGTGGCTGTTGTTAAGGGCAGCCACCTGGCAGGCAAGGTGTTTGTGACTTTTTGTTCCTGTGGCTGTCCTCTTTCCCCATCCTCACACGTCATACATAACACACCCATTCGTTTCTTACATTGATATTTATTAAATGAAACTAAATTCTTGAAGGTGTGGTTGGTTATTCAGTTAGTTGATCTCAAAGTTTCAGTAGCAAAATGCCCCCAATTCCTTCTTCAATTTAGGGTTCCACTCTTTGCTCCGAGCTCAGTTCCGTACATTCATGGACTCTATCTACGCGAACTCCTTATACACAGTTCCTCGCCACAACGCTCTGTCGCCACGAACCTTGATTCCTTCTTCGTCTTCTCCTTCGCTTCAGCGTAAGAAGGCATGGCGAGCGCGAATTTCGAGTTCTGCTGCAAACGGCGCCGTTCCTAGGTCGTTGCAGTTGCCGAAGAATAGCTCCAGCAGTGCGCTGGAGCAGCTCGACATCGAGCGTGGCGTCTGCATCCCTTTCCGCAAGTACTCTCCCGAGATCGTACGAACTCTCGCTGTGTTTCGCATTCTACGTTTTGCGTTTTTATCTTGTTGAAGCAATTGTCAATTCCATGCGCCAATGTCGTGAGATTGTTGTTTATTGTTAAATTGTTCACCACACACCGATTGCTTAACAAATAACGGATTTTAATGAAAAATTATGTAACTCAATTTATTGTGTAGTTGGTCTTGTTAACATTATATAGAAATAGAAATTTTTTATTTGGGGAAAAAGTATTTATTAGACTATTTCTGGTGTAATAAATATTTTATTTTAATCAAAATTTTCCATTTTGTATCTAAATCCTTATTTATTTATTGGGTGCCAGTCAAACTCTTTATTGTGGTGCTTTGAGGAAAGGGATATACTAGTAGTTTATTAAGTGGAATTGATAACCGCTCGTGCGAAAATTAGGGGATTAAAATTTTGCATGTCTATGATATGTAATCCATATGGTTGTATTTTGTTTTGTAAATATTTAGACCGTTGAATTTTTCTATATATCAACGAATGCTCTGAACTGCATCCCTCTCACTTTTGAAAGTCCAAGTCCAGATGAAAGGGGTGTTGCAAAATGGAGGGAAGATGTTTAAGTGATCTAACGTGTAAAGCTTCACGTTATTCTGTATGATAAATGTGTCAAACATGCTAGTATAAGATGGATTTATTGTCATTGTACGTGTTGTTCGTTATACCTTGGTAGAAGGGAGAGTTGGTTCTCGCCTTGGGAGGGAAGAACTAAACAAATTTATTTCAATGCGATGGATGTTTGTTAATAAGTGGAAGCAACTTTTGTTTGACTCTTTTTTCTTTTCATGTTGGTTATTAGGTGAGGAGTAAGGTATTAGAATCAAGAGGGTCTACCTTGTCACTTATGTTGCGGGGCGTTGAGATAGTTTGGAATCTGGGCTTGTACTGGTCTAACTTGGTGTATGATTTCCTAGTTGGGAGGGATGAAGAGGTTGTTCCATATCGTGCAAGACAGCTTAGGAACCTCTTATGTGATCTGGGGCCTTCCTTTATTAAAGCCGGTCAGGTGTGTTGTTTAGTCTGATGCTCTGCCAAGCAAGTGTTTGTTCTGTGTTTACCAGTTGCTAATAATTTTTCTTCATTTGACAGGTCCTTGCAAACAGGCCAGATATCATTAGAGAAGATTATATGAATGAACTTTGCATTCTTCAAGATGATGTTCCTTCATTTCCCAATGAAGTAAAATTATTACTGAGCCTCAACTGTTTTTTTCCTATTTATGCTAAGAAATTATTATACCACTAATCACATGGATATTATAATTCTGATTTATGGTCTAAAATTTCCTAGATTGCCTTCGGTATCATAGAGGAAGAATTGGGTCAGCCCCTTGAAGCTGTTTTCAGTAGAATCTCATCAGAGACAATAGCAGCTGCAAGTTTAGGTCAAGTTTACCGGGCTACTTTACGTGCCACTGGCGAGGATGTTGCTATCAAGGTTTCATTGAGCTTGTCTTGTGTTACAATTGAGTTTTCATTTCCAAATATAGCATATGTTACATGATGTTAAGAAGTCGTGACATGGCATCGGTTTATATTGCAGTTTCCTTAGCTTGACTAGCTAATAATTTTTAAATAATCTGCTTAACTTGTTCACTTTTCTTTTTTCAGCATTTAAGTCGTTGGATTTATATTCATAATGATTTTATATCCTGCTGTGACCTAAATCCCTTGCTAAGAGCATTATGTTTTCGTAGGTCTAAGACTTAAGTTTTATATGTTTGCATAATATTTTTGTTGGGATGATTCATTGATATTTGCTTGTCCATACTGTCCCAAACCAGTTACTTTCATGCCTTTTTTAATTTGTTTATATTTGTTGGTGTACAAATTTTGCGTTTTTTCCTCCTTTCTAGTTTCTACTCGTTTTGCTGTTTTTTTCCTAATTATCATTGGCAAATATGGATTTATTTTATTAAACTACTTATATGGTTTTATTATGTGATTAAATTTCTGCATGTGTTTGTAAATTACATAAAGAAAGGGGAAAATCCAAAGTTTAAGAATAGGGTTAAAATTTCTGTTTTTGTTGCTAATATATAAAGAAAGGGAGGAAATCGAAAGTTTTAGAATAGGGTTAAATCCACTTCTAAAGACATAATTTGTTGTACTGGCAGGTTCAAAGGCCCGGTATAGAGCCCATAATATATCGAGATCTTTTCCTATTTCGCACTTTGGCTTCATTCTTAAATGGAATTAGTATACAGAAACTGGGGTGTAATGCTGAGCTGATTGTTGATGAATTTGGTGAAAAGCTTTTAGAAGAGCTTGACTATACCCTGGTAACTTTCAGAACTGCCTTGTGTTTGTGATAGTATTTTAAGGTGTGCTTTGAACTTTGTAAAGAACTAAATAAGAATGTTTCTTAGCACATTGAGTTTTTTTTTCCAGTCTATATTTGTTTAAAACAGGATTACTGATTTCTCTCTCTCTATTTCAGGAAGCTCGCAATCTTGAAGATTTTCTTGAGAATTTTAAAAATGACCCTACTGTCAAAATTCCACGGGTTTACAAACAACTTTCTGGTTCACGTGTGTTAGTAATGGAGTGGATTGATGGTATTAGGTGCACCAATCCAAAGGTTTCTTATTTGGCTTGGTGATGCTATTACTTTATATTGTGTTTGTTATCATGTCATGGATTAATAATTTTTCTTCTTGTGACTCAGGCCATCAAAGAAGCTGGTCTTGATGTAGATGGATTTCTAACAATTGGTGTGAGTGCTGCCCTGCGACAATTGTTGGAATTTGGATTATTTCATGGAGACCCTCACCCTGGAAATATTTTTGCCATGCGTGATGGACGAATTGCATATGTGGACTTTGGCAATGTTGCTGTTCTTAGTCAAGTAATTTTTCATATACTGAGCTTAGGGGGGAAATATTCTCTCTCTCTCTCTCTCTCTCTCTCTGGTCATCAATAGTTGTGTCTCTTTGCTCTAAAGAGAATGGCATATGATGAAATGATTAGTTGTGTTTATCCATCAGACAACTGTGGAGTTAAGTTTAACAGAAGTAGATGAACTAACCATTTGTTATTCATTATTAATCTCTATGAATATTTGCCATTGCATCATATACCTTTGCACTGTGCATGTTGTTTTATTTCACTGATCACCCATACCTCTCTTTGATGTGAGAGAAGAATATCATATGGCTGAATAAGTATCTGCTGTGAAAATCATGTTAATATTTTTCCCCCGTACTTTTCCCCGTCAAATGACCACCAAAACTTGTCTTTATGATTTCTTTTCCTTTTTTCCTTTGTTTGAGCACATATTACATTATTTTAAGCTGTATAATAATTTAACATCATGTGCTATATATTATTATCTGGCATTGCAGCAGAATAAGAAACTTATGCCTGACATGTTGATCTGCTTCCATTTCTTCAGCAAAATAAACAGATTTTAATTGATGCTGTTGTCCACGCTGTGAATGAGGATTATGCTGAGATGGCTAATGATTTCACTAGATTAGGCTTCCTATCACCAGGGACTGATGTTACTCCAATAATCCCTGCTTTAGAAGCAATTTGGCAGAACTCTGCTGGAAAAGGACTGTCAGATTTTAATTTTCGTAGTGTCACTGGTAGGCACTTCACTTCATTTAATATAAACAGCTATTACTATGTGACCATTTGATCTAACTCTACTGTTTCTTGAAATAAATCTTCTCATTTTTGGTTGAATTTTTTTTATCTTGTTAAATGTGGGGCTTAAAATAAAGTCACCATGTATACTGTCTGAATCTAAAAGGAAGAAATCCAAACAAGTTAATGACTCTAGTTACGGCTTGTGTGACTGTTATTCCATCTTACCTCCTAATCCCATATATTTTTCTTCAGTAATATTGTGTGGAGGGTGTCATGATGTTGTATGTAAGGAACAAATCTTGTTGCCTTATTCAGGGATCAAAAGCTAATTTACTTTATTTTTGTTCCTGAAGATACTAAAATTTAGTTCTTAATATCTCTATAAAGATTTAGTTTGGTGTTTTGGATTCATGGTAATTTAGGATTCTTTAGTTATTTGTTAATTGCAATTCGATTTTGTTTTCATGCCTTAATTGAATGTGTCAATGAAGTATCTATCATAGTTGTTCAAATCATTTCTTTGCAATAATGGTATTTCTTTTTGGCATTTTAGAGAGAAAAAAGGGGATGTGGAGGGGAGAAGCTTTGTATCATGCACTTTTTCATCTATTCTGAACTTTTATTTTAATGAAATATGCTGCAGGAAAGTTTAACCAGTTGGTTTACAATTATCCCATTCGAATCCCAGAAAGGTTTTCACTTGTAATCCGTTCTTTATTGACTCAAGAAGGCATCTGTTTTACTCTGAAGCCTGACTTCAAATTTCTTGAGGTAAAAGCACATGTTTCTGACCTGTACGGAGTTTGGGTTGATTTAAAGGCTGCATGCAACTTATTTTTAAGAAAGCAACTTATTCTTTTTTCTTTTTTAAATAATGTTGCATTAGAAGAATGAAAACTAAAACTTCTAAATATTTTGCTAATAGAACACATGCTTTCTTATTGTAAATAAATCAGTTTGGGTAAGTGTCATAACTGTCCCCTTGTTATCATACCTTATTTTTCAGTACAACATTAACATCAGTATGTCAAATAGGTTGCCTATCCATATGTGGCTAAGCGACTGCTAACAGATCCAAATCCAGCTCTACGTGAACGACTCATACAGGTTAGTAATGCTGTTTAAAATTTGTAAGCTTTTGTGAATGTTTAAAATTTATAAGCTTTTGTGCATATTATTTTTATTCTGTATAATTTACAATCATCAAATAAAAAGAAGCTCATACTTGATGATCTATATTTAAAATTTGGGTAAAGTATGTTTTTCATCCCTGTATTTTTTGTCAACTTTGGTCTTCGTCCTCAACTTTTAAAACCTTTGTTTTATATCCCTATACTTTTAAAATATCTTAATCATAGTCCTCAACGTTAATTATTTATGTTAAGTTGCTAATGAATTTAGTTAATAAATTGACTCAGCATCCACACGGATTAAGTGGGACTCAACACTAAAGATGTGGAAGTCTATTAAATAGATCATAAACTTAATAGAACTAATTAACGTTAGGAACTACGGTTAAGGTGTTTTAAAACTATAGGAATATAAAACTAAGGTTTTAAAAGTCAGGTACGAAGCCCAAAGTTGATCGGAAATACAGGGATAAAAAACATATTTTACCCTTAAAATTTTGCATCAATGTCAAGTATCATGTGTTGGGTAAGAATGTTATAGTGGTCGGTTTCCCTTGTCAAGGAAGAAATTTTGTAGGAGGGAAGGGGGGATAAAGGATGACCAAGGGGTTCCATTGTGCCATGCTGCCAGCCATGAAGTAATGCCATTTTACCCACCACTATTTAGATCCGTGTTCCAAGGATACTGCTTTGTCACTGTCATTGAAGATAAAGCTAGTAAGAAGTCATGGGTTTAATTTTGAAGCAGATGGCTAGATTTGTACACTATTGCATCATGTCTTTTGGTGTCTCTAAATCTTTATTTGTGCCTTATTTCACTTGTGTTATGGTAGCGGGAGGTGATTCTGTTATATTGGAATGGAAGCAATAAAATCTCTCTTTTCTCATGCCTTTCTTAACATGTTAAATATGTGGACGCACAATTCAGTCAGATGTTAGCTTTGTTTTGCAGAATAGATCCTCTTTCCATTTTCCCTCTTCGTCTGCCACCTAGGTCAAAGCACTAAATCCAATTCTTTACCAAAGTGAAATTTTCAGTGCACTTCCTGAGAGATATCTTAACAAATAATACTTGTGATTCTTTTTACCAGACTTTGAATCCTAACTTAGTCATACTTGCTATATAAACATACATTGCTCTTCGTTTGATATATTTTATTACTTGTTTTAGGTTCTATTCAAAGATGGTGTTTTCCAGTGGAAACGACTTGAAAACCTTATTGTTCTTGCAAAGGAAAATGTGGCCAAGATGAGCAACAATCCAGCATTGCAAGTGAAAAACACGTCTGTATTTTATTAAAACAGTATTGCATGTGACCAGAAAAAAAAAAAACAGCATTGCATGTGTGGTCACTTCCTTTGAGTCATCCAATAATACTCACCAGACATTCATCTATACAGGCAAAGACAGAGAGAGTGGAAAGTTGAAAGAAAACTAGACCTCACAGACACAATCAAAGACGGAGCTCGCCTTTTCTTTGTTGATGAAGGAATACGTAGACAGCTTCTTCTTGCTTTAACAGAGGACTCAAAGCTTCATATTGAAGAGGTTTGTGACCCTTCACCATTTCCTCACTCATAATGCCCATGATCTTGTGTTGGAGAATTCTGATCTGTGTTCTCTACAGCTTGTCGATGTGTATAGATTGGTTGAAGATCAGATAGACATACCCTCAGTGGCTGCAGAAGTAGCTCGAGGTAAAACTTATGTGAACCCTGAATTTGATGTAGTTCAATTATTATCTGCCATGACTGCATGAGGTTAACTAAATATGAATATCTTTTTGGTGTAGACTTACCAACGGTTGTCAGGGATCTCCTACTTTCATGGAGTGAGTCAGTCTTATCCGATAGATAGCTAAATCTTTGGACGGTGCATAGCTAAGTACAGATATTGTTTCAGTTAGATGAGTATACTTTACACATGTCCTATATTTTCTCCTTAATTCTTTTTTATTGCAAAAGGTTTACTATATGAAGTTTTGAAATCATTGCCAACACTCTGTAACTACAGGAGATAACTACTACACTGTATAGGAAACCTTATTTTAGGCAGTAAATATCAAGTTGAAAGTTTCACGGGTACAAGTCCAAAATATTTATTTTAGTAATCCTTGAGCTTCCTTAACTTTATATACAGTACAAATCTAATTCATATTCAGTTATTTAAACTTGTGTTGCTGCTCAGTGATCGGTCACACTTCTGTGTATTGAATATGTAAATAAAATCCTTTTGTTGATCTTCTGTATCACGTTAGTTCCGTTTATCTCTGAAAGACTGATACCTTGCACGACAATTAATGTATGTATAATTTATTTATTGTTGACTATTAAAATAAATTGTTTTGATAAATTGTATATGCCAAAAAAATATGAACGCTCAAGAACTAATTTCATACACACACTTTTTTATTTTTGTTGATGAAATAATATACTCATAAACTTTGCATTTGTTAATAGTCAACTTACACACTCAAAATGACATAAAAAACTTGTTGAAGTTTATTTCTCAATTTCTTACACTCACCATGATTCATAAACTAATTAATACTACACCTATTATTTATACTAAAACAAAAAGTTCTAAAACCAATAAAACAAGCCACATTTTGTGGCTTTTAAAACCAATCATGCATGGTTGTTAAATCAGACAAAGATAAGTTGTAAATCTTGACTTTCAATAGCATAATTGTTCTAGAGTATTTCCATACTCCCTTTCTGACATCGTCCGACGCTTATAAAGGAATATCCGACATCATACTACAACACCTGGGGTCATATGACTTGCCTAATGCATGCGGGAATTGATCGATGCTAACAAATATACGATACCGGCATAATTACTTCCAATGCATATGTCGGCATGATTAATCACGAATCCGACGTACATTATGGCGCGTGCGGACACCCTCTGGTAGGCGCGTGTCGCCGGAAATCACGAGATCTGTTATAACAATTAATGGACTTTCCCGCCCAAATTCATCTATAAATACCACGGATCTTCACCATTTTCAGTTACACACACTCATTCAATATACTGTTACTCTGCTCATACACGTACTGACTTGAGCGCCGGAGTCCTTGCAGGTACTCCACCCTTTTTTCGGTCCAGCTCCGCCGTACGCTGCTGTGAAGCCTCCATCGAAAACCAAGCTCGAAGTTACGGAAAGATCATTGGCGCCGTTTGTGGGAAACGAAGACTTTAACAAGACTATCATTCTTGGATCTTCCGGTCTTTCTTCGAAGTTCTTGAGTCTTTCTTGCTCTTCTGCGAAGCTTTCATTCAAAGTCGAGAATGGTGGGAACCAGAAGCAGTTCCTCTGCCGCCGGAGGAGAAGGAACCACTCCTCTCGCGGGTACAGGCACCGTGCCAGCACTCTTTTCGACAACGACTGGTGTCACCTCAGCCACTGTAGGCATCCCTCCTCCACATCCAGCCACCGTTCGCGCCTGTACCACCGCCACCTGGGAACCTTGGATCACCATCGTCTCCACAGGACCAGCCATCGCGTGGGGAGTTGTTTGAGTTTATCCGCCGTCAAGGCGATTTATTGGAGCAATACGCTCGCCGTCTGGAGAAAGGCGAGATGGAGCGTCAAATGGAGAATATTCACCGTCATCTCACGCGTGAAGAAGCAGTCTCAGAGCGCCGCCCTTCGCCTCGTCGTGCTACCGGAGCGTCACCACATCCAAAGCATTATACCACCCCACAACGTGACCAACGGATCCCATCATCTCGTCCAACGCTGCATTCACCACAACCGTCAGTGCAATTAGTGCACTCCAATTCTTGTCCGCGTGATAGGACGGCCTCGACCAATGTCGAGTCATGACATGCCACTGATGATGAAGTCATACAGGTGGTTCTCCCCTTTTCTGAGCGGATTATGTTGTTTCCTGTTGACAAACGCTTTGAGAAGATTTCGGTCCCCGAGCTCTATGACGGGATGGGCGATCCGTTGGAGCATTTGGACATCTACAAGTCCGCCATTTCAATCCGGAACGCATCAGGACCCATCATGTGAAGGGTTTTTCCGTTATCCCTAAAGAAAACCGCCCTCAAGTGGTTCCAGACTCTTCCCCCAAGATCTATAATCACTTGGGCCGACTTGAGGGCCAAATTCATCACCAGTTTCACAACCAACAAGGTTCAGCCCAAGATGGAAGCGTCGTTGAAGCAGATCAGGCAAGGACCCTCGGAATCTCTGCGAGATTATATCAGCAGATTCACTAAGGAGGCACTGTTGGTACAAGGACGTCAACCCGAAGTCCAATTGATGCTGGCTAAAGATGGCCTTATTCCACACTCTCCCTTTTGGATCGACCAGTCCAAGAGGAAGCCTACCAGCATGGAGGAGTTGTTGAGCCGTGCTGAAGAGTACATAAGCCTTGAGGATGAGGAGCTTGCCCTCAAGGTGAAAGACACAAACCCCATCCAGGCTCAGAAGGACCGGGGGCAGAAAAACAAGAGCAGTCGGCAAGATAACAAGGGAAAGAGCCCCTGGGCCATTATACATCTTACACACCCCTGAACCAACCCAGGGGAAAGATTATGAACGAGATACTCAATGTCGAGATGTATGAGGCCAGGATGTGTAGACCACGGCCCCAGAAAGCTGGACCTGGCACGGACAAATCCAAGTACTGTAGATTCCACAAGTCTCAGGGGCATGACACAGACTAATGCCTCAACCTGAAGGATGCCATTGAAGAGTTGATCCGGCGTGGTAAGCTGGATAGATTCAAAAAGGACCCTGGAGGTTCATCTTGGCGCCCAGAATCTGAAAGCCGGAGAGACGATGACAGGCGCGAGGAGCGCCGACGTGACTCTAGCCGGCATTAACGCAGTCGATCTAGAACAAGGTCACCCCGGCGTGAGAGATCCAGCTCCAGGAAGCCATCACGGGAACACTCTCCACCTTCCAGCCCCCGGAGAGATCGTCGGGAGCGACCCACCTCGTCACGACAAAGGGCACCACCTCGAGAAGAGCCCTCGTCACCCAAGCATCCAGTCATTTATGTCATCGCCTGCGGATTTGCCGGGGGAGGAGAGTCCTGGAATGCTAGAAAGAGGCATCTGAAGGAGGTGATGTTGATGTCATCATCGCGATCCGAGCATAACGGTTAAACGCGGAGACTTCCCCCACTCACCTTTTCAGATGACGACTATAGCCCAGTCGTACCAGGCCACGATGATCCCCTTCTCATCACGGCGTTTATGGCGAATCATGAAGTCAGGAGGGTGTTCATTGACCAAGGGAGTTCTGCCGACATCCTTTTCCGCAAAACATTCCACCTTCTACACATTCCGGAATCAGATCCGCTGCCTTACAAGGGCGCCGACTTGATCGGCTTCACAGGGGATAAGATCCAGTCGGACGGGTTTGTAGAATTTTAGTCACCTTCGGCCAGCCGCCACTCTCCAAAACTACCATAGTGCGTTTCCTCGTGGTTGACTGCCCCACCACGTATAACGCTATACTAGGCAGACCGACCCTGAACTCTATTGGGGCAATAATTTCCACTAACCATTTGATGATGAAGTTCTGGAGCGAAGAAGGTGAGGTCATCAGCATCCGTGGTGATCAGGTCATGGCGCGTTCGTGTTACAAGGAGTCTTTGAAAATCACAAAGCCGGAGAAACCATCAGCCCTGGAACCAAAAGGAAAAGACCCACAATCAGCGGATGTTATGTTAGCAGATTTGGATGTCCGAGAAGACTTCACGGAGACCAGGCCCATCCCAAAGGGAAATTTCTGGCCTCTTCAGATTGGTTCCACCCCGGACCAAGTCGTTCAAGTCGGTTGTGGTTTAGCCCCAGAAGATGATGAAGCTCTCTGCATACTCATTCGCCAGAACGCGGATTTCTTCGCTTGGACTGCTGCCGACATGCCAGGACTTGATCCCGACATCATCTGCCACCTCCTTTTAGTTGATCCCAAGGTGAAACCCGTCAAGCAGAGGCGTCGAAAGATGTCGGCGGATAGAGCTGAAGCGGCAAAGCAACAAGTCTCGGAGCTAGTAGATGTCGACTTCATCAGAGAAGTGAAATACACTACCTGGTTGTCCAAAGTAGTTTTAGTGAAAAAGCCTAATGGCAAATGGTGAATATGTGTAGATTATACAAATCTGAATAAAGCATGCCCGAAAGATTCTTACCCCTGCCTAATATCGACCGCTTGGTCGATCAACCTTCCGGCTACCGTCTTTTATCTTTTATGGACGCATACTCCGACTACAATCAAATTCCGATGTATCCACCCAACGAGGAGAAAACTGCGTTTATGACTGAAGGGGCAAATTACTATTACCGAATGATGTCGTTCGGGCTGAAGAATGCCAGAGCCACTTATCAAAGGATGATGAACACAGTATTCCGGGATCAAATTGGGAAAATCGTTGAGGTATATGTTGACGATATGATCGCGAAGAGTACCTCGGACGCAGACCACGCTCGAGACCTCGGCGAAGTATTTAATCAACTTAGACGCTATAACATGCGCCTCAATCTGAATAAATGCACTTTCGGAGTCTGAGCTGGAAAGTTCCTTGGTTTCATGCTTACGGAGCGCGGTGTAGAAGCTAACCCGTATAAATGTCGGGCTGTCCTAGACATGAAGAGTCCTACATCCGTGAAAGAGGTTCAACAGTTAACAGGAAGGATTGTCGCCCTGACCAGGTTTATTGCAAGATCAGCATCTCGGGCTCTCCCCTTTTTCCGCCTTCTCAAGAAGGAGAGATCATTCATTTGGGACGAGGAGTGTGAAGAGGCTTTTCAGCAGATCAAGACTATATTAGCATCTCCCCCTGTTCTAACAAGACCTATGCCTGGAGAGACATTGTACTTGTACTTATCAGTTGCAGACGAAGCAATTGTCGCCGTCCTGATACGAGAAGCTGAAGGAACCCAATTCCCTATGTTCTTTGTCAGCAAAGCCTTACAGGGCCCCGAGCTCAGGTATCCCAAAGTTGAGAAAATCGCATTGACTCTTATCACGGATGCTTGCCGACTTCGTCAATATTTCCAAGCTCACCAAGTCGTGGTGTGGACCAACCAACCCATCAGACGGGTCCTACATTGGCCAGATCTATCTGGGCGCATGGTTACCTGGGTCGTGGAGTTATCCGAGTTCGGGATAGCATATGAACCCCAACAAGCAATCAAGGCTCAGGCTCTTTCGGACTTTATAGCGGAATTGACCCCGACACAACCCGTCTCAGATGAATGGTGGGAGTTGCATGTTGATGGTTCCTTAAATCCAAAGGGGAGTGGAGCCGGCATACTCTTAGAAAGTCCACAAGGGGTCATCCTAGAACACTCCCTGAGTTTTTCGTTCCCGACATCCAACAATCAGGCCGAGTACGAGGCCGTGATCGCAGGGTTGCGGATGGCATAAGAAGTCAGAGCGCATCGAGTGTGGGTCAACAGTGACTCCCAATTGGTGGTTTCTCAAGTGAAAGGCGATTACCAGGTCAGGGACCCCTTACTTCTAAAATACTTGGAAAAGGTTAAAGGTTTGTGTGGCAACTTTTCTCAGATTGAAATTAATCACATCCCAAGAGAAAGGAATTCCAGGGCCGACGTACTCTCAAAACTCGCAAGCACGAGGACATCCGGGAATAATAAATCCGTGATTCAAGAAGTCATACTGACCCCCACCGTGGTAATGTCCATCGATCCCAAGGTGTGTTGGTATACAGACATCCACAAATACCTGCAGGACGGTTCATTACCAAATGATCCGGGGAAGCAAGGCAGATGCAGAGGCAGGCGGCCTGGTACTGCTTCTTCGATGGGAATCTCTACAAGAGAGGGTTGGCACATCCATTGATGAAATGCATCTCGGGTGATCTCATTGATTATGTCATGGCTGAAGTCCATGAAGGCGTCTGCGATCACCACCCCAGAGGACATTCGTTAGCACGGAAGATACTTAGAGCAGGATACTATTGGCCGACCATGGAGGCCGATTGCGTCAGTTATATGAAGAAATGTTCATCCTGCTAGAAACACGCCGACATACATCGAGCACCAGACGAAGCCTTATGGTCAATCTCGGCGCCATGGCCTTTCTCCTGGTGGGGAGTCGACATTCTCGGGCCATTCCCCATAGCCCCGGGAAAACTTAGATACCTCGCAGTTGCCGTAGATTACTTTACCAAGTGGATTGAGGCCCAACCGTTGGCAAAGATTACTGCAAAGAACCTTTCAAAGTTCATATACCGATATGTGATCTGCAGGTTCGGTATTCCCCACACCGTGGTGACAGACAACGGAACACAGTTCACGGACAAAGGATTCCGAGAACTTATGGTGGATTTCCACATTAATCACAGGTTTTCATCCGTGGAGCATCCCCAGAATAATGGCCAAGCGGAAGCTGCCAACAAAGTGATACTCAAAGGCCTGAAGAGGCTCCTTGACATAGCCAAGGGGCTTTGGGCGGAACAACTCCCCAACGTACTCTGAGCTTACCACACAACGCCACATACCACCACTGGGGAGACTCCCTTCCGCTTGGCATATGGTGTTGACATTGTCATACCAGTCGAAGTCGAAGAACAAAGCCTCAGACTTCACGCCTATGATCCGGGATTTAATGACAGAAGGATACGAGAAGAGTTAAACTTGATCGAGAAAATCCGTGAAAGAGCCTTGATCCGTGAAGCCGCCATCAAATTACAGTCCGCACGACGGCACGAAAAAACTGTGGTGCCGCGGACGTTTGACGTCGGAGATCTCGTCCTAAGGAGAGCAGCGTCGGCAATAAAAACGCGGCTCAAGGGAAACTAGCAGAAAATTGGGAAGTCCCCTACCGGGTAACATGCAAGATGGGCACGGGAGCATATCGGCTCGAAACGTTACCTGGAGAAGTAATACCACGGACATGGAATGCGGATAAACTCTGCAGGTATTTTAGTTGATTTCATTTGTAATGTCTTCCCCTGATGTAATAAACCTTTCAGATCAGCACCTCAGTTAATAAAATCACTTGATTCAATTCACTATTTCTACTGGCAACGACCATCTCGGGCCTAGTCCGACGATCTCAGATTTATTTCTTGAGCCATCTCAGGCTTGTCCCTTGAGCATTTCGGGCGTAGTCCCTCGACCATCTCGGGCTTGTCCCTTGAGCATTTCAGGCGCAGTCCCTCGACCACCTGGGCCCTATACAGAAGTTAAAAGATTGTACTATATAAGTGCACGAAAGCCCCGATAGAGCACAACGACCATGAAACAGAGAACAACAATTGTATAAAATAGGGAAGCATGTTCAAATTGATGTCATCTAAACATCCAGAAAAATTGCAATTGTCAGAAATAAAGATTGAAATTTGAAAGGTTTACAACTTAAACCAGCATCCTGGCCCTTCATTCATTTCCACTCTAGGAAGGAACGCCGCCATCATTGGTGTCATTATCATCAACAACACATTATGTTGCTTCCTTCACCTTATGAGCCCCACCGTCCGCTTTAACCTCCGTTCCATCCTCCTCGCCGTCATCATGTAGCTCGGGAGAGGAAGGTTCCTCATCCCCAGGCATGCCCTTCACTTTGCTAGTCGGCAACATATCGAACCATTTCCCATCCTCCATTGTGCAAAGTGTTGACATACCACAGGTATTCAACTCTAACCCGGGGTTCAGGAATTTCATCTGTTTGATGGCGGTGTAAAAATAGAGCGCCGAGGCATCGATCCACAGCTTTTCTGCATTCTCCTTCTCAGTTCTCTCGTCCTCGACCTGCAGCTCCAGTTCCTTCACCCTCTCCTGTAGGGACTTCATCTCAGTCTCGAAGGCCTTGGCTTGTTCAGCTGCAACCTTGCCATCATCCACGACCTTCTTCTTTTCGAGGCTGAGAGTCTCAACTTGTTTAGTGAGGTCGGAAACAGTTTGACCTAACTCATCCTTCTCCTTAGTTAGCAACTTCACATCGGCCAAAGCCTTCTACATTATAAGCTCATCAGACTCCAGTTTGGTCGTCACCTTTTCTAATTCCTTCTTCAGGGGGGAAAATGTTGCTAAATCCCTAGCATCCCCGATAAAGTATTGAGCCACCATGGCAGATCTCATTCCCCATTCAGAAAGTGTGTTAAGAAGTTCCGTCATCTCCTCGGTCGACTTATCTTTGAAAAGCATTTGACTTTGCGCCGCCAGGTGATGACGAACTTCCTCAACGGTCATGTCGGAGGGCTGAAGGCCGAGCCCAAAAGATTCAGTATGTTTGCCTTTGTCATGAGCTGAGAGAGTTGAGGAAGAACCTTTGGAAATCACTTGATCAGGCTGCCTAGCCGGGACCTGAGTGACCGGGATTTGCTGCGCCGAGGTACCTGTCGCCCTTTGGCATTTTGGTTTATGCGTCTCCGTGATCTGGGCTTCCTGCTCCAAGCCCTCTTGAATTTCTTTCCTCTTCGTCGCAGCTGCATTCTTCTTGGCCAATTTCTCCGCCAACTTGGCATGCTATTTCGCCGACATGTTTACTGTAAAATGAAGATAAACTGGGATTAGATCAAAATTCAATAAACAGAACAGGATAGAGATAATCCGACGTTACCCAAAGAAGCACAGGTAATATCACCACCCTCAGCAATCACTGACTGGCAATCCAATGTTCCAAAGTCCTTGACAAAGTATTGAATGGTGTCGACAATATCTTGCTCCGCCTTCGACAGCTCGTCATAATCCACTGTATAATCTTTGGAAGCTCTGGAGAAGTGATTTTGATTCCAGTAGGGATGGATAATTCCTCTACCATCCTTCCCGAGCACACTATCACGACCCTTCTCGACCGGTTTTACAAAGACAAATTTGTCCTTAAAATATTTATATGATTCTTGAAAGATTTCGAAAATCTTCCCACCAGCTCCAGCCCGCAGAGCAAGCCAAGAAAATCTATCTTTCCCTTCCTTGACAACTAGAGGATGGAAAAAGTAAAAGAACACATCTGCGTGCAATTCGAGCTCCAGGCCGTGGCACAGTAAAATAAAGCTCCTCATAAAGGCCCACCCATTCGGGTGGAGCTGCGATGGTGCAACCTCCAGGTGCTGAAACACCTCCAGCTCGAACCACGAAAAGGGAAGCCAAAACCCGAGGTCACTGAACACTGTCCTGTACATCGGGATGAACAACTCTTCCCGGAGATTTCCCTGGGAGCAAATTCTTCCATCCTCTCCAGGACACGTCAACTCCCATTCTGCCTTGTTGCTCGGTTGCACCCATTCCACGTTGCGAAACCCCAGTTCCAGAGCCGCTTCAGAGCTATACATGCTTGACGTCCCGAGGGCCTCCGTATCGACCCAGGTCATGGTTGCCAGCCCCGGGGGGACGGGGTAATTGGTGGCTGGTGAGGTGTGAACTTTCCGCCTTCCCATCTCGACCTGTTCAAAAGTCCATGGGGCATATTAAAAGATGATGAGTCTGTATGGGGACGCCCTTGGCTTATCCCGGCAAACTCCACGGACACCACCTCGGGAGCACTCCATTTTTGGAGAATGCGAGCAGTTTCCAACACTGACTCACGTTGAGCAACCCCACTACCAGCCACCCCGATGGAGCGCCTACGTACTAAAACAAGGTCCGGGATACTGGGATCCTCGCCTTCCTCTGTGATGACGATACTGTTTCGTCTATAATCAGCAGCCAAAGTTCTGGCCTTTGCCCTCGTGATCATGGAACCCCAACAAATGGAAACAAATGCAGAAGAGTAGAAGGAAATGGGGGGCAGAACCGTACCTCTTAAAAGCCTTGAAAGCTCCTTGAACTCTTCGTAGAAATCTGCTACTCCAAAGTTCATACACCGAAGCACAAGAGCAGTGAACGACACTGGCGACATTGATAGCAAACAAGGACAATGGAGGGCAAAAGAGGGATGAGGACGAAAATTTAGAAACTCAGAGAAGGATGAAGAAGTTCTCAGAAGTTCAGGGACAAACTAACGAAAGTAAACCCACCAATCACCTTCCAAATTTATATATTCAAATTCAAAGACTTGGATTTGTCCAAAGTGAGAGGCCCACAGGCCCAAAACCAAGCGATAAAGACACATGTCAGAAACGGTTGTCAATCAGTAGTCACATCAATTTTGTTGGAATATAAAGAGTTGCTACCTCGGATGTTGGGATACGAAGAGTCGTTACCTCGAACATGGTCTCAAACAATATCGGATAATTTTTGTCCCCGGCTTAAACGTTAAGTTGCAACCTCGGTCTTTAAGTCATCTAAAGGCGGATACTTTTGATAAAGATATCCGACTTGGGGGCAACTGTTCTGGAGTATTTCCATACTCCCTTTCCGACATCGTCCGACGCCTATAAAGGAATATCCGACATCATATTACAACGCCCGGGGTCATATGACTTGCCTAATGCATTCGGGAATTGACCGATGCTAACAAATGTACGATACCGGCATAATTACTTCCAATTCATATGTCGGCATGATTAATCACGAATCCGACGTACATTATGGCGCGTGCGAACACCCTGTGGTAGGCGCGTGCCGCCGGAAATCACGGGATCTGTTATAACAGTTAACGGACTTTCCCGCCCAAATTCATCTATAAATACCACAGATCTTCACCATTTTCAGGTACACACACTCATTCAATATACCGTTACTCTGCTCATACACGTACTGACTTGAGCGTCGGAGGCCTATGCTGGTACTCCACCCTTTTCCGGTCCAGCTCCGCCATACGCTGCCGTGAAGCCTCCATCGAAAACCAAGCTCGAAGTTACGGAAAGATAAATAATAATCTAGTTTTCATGCCATATAGAACCAAAACATAGATTATAGCCTGTAGTTGAAAATCTTGACTTTTAAGAAACATTATAATCTAACTTTCATTCCATATAAAAATAAATGATAGATTATGATAGATTATAGTATGCATTTTTATCATGTTATCAAGTTTTAATTTCTAACATTTATTATTATATATCTTAATCTTAAGCGGTTATCGTTGCCGATATTACTTTTTCCTTTGAGTAAACCCCCAAATCGGTCCCTAACATTTCTAACATCGTGCAAATTGGTCCCTGACTTACTTAAATGACTACGTTAGTCCCTAACTTCCTTTGCCGTCATGCAATTAGGTCCAAAAGGCAAACGTCCGTTAAGTGCTTTGGGCCTAATTGCATGACGACAAAGGAAGTTAGGGACTAATGTAGTCATTTAAGTAAGTCAGGGACCAATTTGCACGACGTTAAAAATGTTAGGGACCGATTTGGGGGTTTACTCCAATATTTTGTTTTCCAAAGCACTACACTCAACTGCGTCATGCATTGTCACCTCATCTTTTTGAGCAACAGTCTGATCACCAAATTTTGATGTACCTATATAATCAATTAACTCCTTCATCATCCATATCTAACATACATTTCATCAAATGCAAATTATATTACAACAGTTGTTAAAACTAAAAATAGTTGCCTGAGTCATCTTTGGTAAGCTCCATTAAAAATGGAAGCAACCTTTTATAGCTGACTGAACCTGAGGATTTGAAAAGTCTCCTGTGCAAATTTGGTCTAGGCACCTTCATAGACATCCCATATCATCCCTAAATTACCACAAATGTAAAACCATAATATTATAAAAAAAAAACAGACACAGAAGATATTAGGAAGCTCACTTGCTACTACAGCAAAAGTCTTAACATCTCAATATATAAATCTCCTTATAAAATCTTTCATCATCTAATTGCATTGGAGTTTTACTTAACTGCTGCACCACAATGTCCATTCCCTGATAAATAAGATAAGTCATTAAATGACAAAATACCTAAGCACCTAAAAAAGGGATAATGAAACTATACAAAAACCCACCACAAACAACCATATCATTATAACTATCATCATATTATATGACTTCTATACCCAAACTTCTCTCTCTTTCACTCTCTCTATACACCAAAATGAAAGGAAAAGGGAAAATGATATATATTGTTAACCTAGGTAAATCAAACTGAATCAAAGATGAAAATATATATTTATTTTTTTATGAGAAAATATTCATATGGGACAATATATATTTATAGAAGTCATTTAATATGATAATAGTTACAATGATATGGTTATTTCTGGTGGGTTTTTTGTATTGTTTCATTATCCCTTTTTTAGAAGCTTAGGTATTTTGTCATTTAATGACTTATCTTATTTATCAGGGAATGGACATTGTGGTGCAGCAGTTAAGTAAAACTTCAATGCAATTAGATGATGAAAGATTTTATAAGGAGATTTATATATTGAGATGTTAAGACTTTTGCTGTAGTTGCTAGTGAGCTTCCTAATATCTTCCGTGTCAGTTTTTTTTTGTAATATTATGATTTTACATCTGTGGTAATTTAGGTATGATCTGGGATGTCTATACAGGTGCCTAGACCAAATTTGCACAGGAGACTTTTCAAATCCCCAGGTTCAGTCAGCTATAAAAGGTTGCTTCCATTTTTAATGGAGCTTACCAAAGATGACTCATGTAACTATTTTTAGTTTTAACAACTGTTGTAATATAATTTGCATTTGATGAAATGTATGTTAGATATGGATGATGAAAGAGTTAATTGATTTTATAGGTACATCAAGATTTGGTGATCAGACTGTTGCTCAAAAAGATGAGACAGTTGAGTGTAGTGCTTTGGAAAACAATATATTGGAGCAAACCCCCAAATCGGTCCCTAACATTTTTAACGTTGTGCAAATTGGTCACTGACTTACTTAAATGACTACGTAGTCCCTGATTTCCTTTGTCGTCATGCAATTAGGCCTAAAGCACTTAACGGATGTTTGCCTTTTGGACCTAATTGAATGACGTCAAAGGAAGTCAGGGATTAACGTGGTCATTTAAGTAAGTCAGGGACCAATTTACACGACGTTAAAAATGTTAGGGACCGATTTGGGGGTTTACTCTTTTCGTTTTGTTCGAGTTGAGCACTCGAGCTTTTTTATTCACTCGTAGATCGTAGCCTTATACGCCCAAAACGAAAACCAGAATTACACCATAGTATCTGCTCTAATAAAGGAGACATTGGGCGATCCTTGGTATCTAACTTTAAAACTTGTTTATTCCTCTTAATCGGCAAGAATTTTGCAATCCAGTGTGAAAAAAAAAAAAGAAAAGTCAGCTTCTGGACTAGTTGAGTTTTACACTTTTACTAAAGTTTTAAACATTGGATAGATTATTGCACTAATGATAAATACTAATTTACAGTTTTAACTTTTAAAATACATATTTTTAATATTATATAATATATTTATTAATAATTTAATATAATAAAGTTACAAGAAAAATTATAATTAAAATTTACATAAACATTGTATTATATATTTTGTAACATAAAAATAATAAGTTAAATAACATTTGTCTTATTGTATTGAATACATATTTTTAGTTAAATTAAAATAAAAAAACGATTCTTCGAACAGATTTTCTATAGGTTTTAATTATTTGTTTTAGATTTTTTTTATCAATTTATGTGATTTATGTTTTTTGACATGAAATGCATTGAGATTTGAATCCAGGACCTCGTATTATACTACCTAAACTCCACCCTAGTTTTTTAATCAAGTCGCTCAGACCGGTGCAGTTTTCAAATTCGAGTTGTATATTGCTCTTCTAGTGTTCACACTTAGCAGTTGACTGAAGAAAAACGATAATAAAAAACGAGGAAATCCTGTGTTTGGTTATGAAAGATTTGGGGTTGTTACATACTTATATTACTTCTTAAAAAGATGAAAATTATAATTTTATCTTTAAAGATATGAAAAAAACGTTTAATTTACTTTTTTTCCCCTTTTAAATATTTAGACCCTGAACAAAAATTAAATTAAATAAGTTTCATCTTCCGTAATTAAAAATGTTATTTACATAACTAATCCCAAATTTATTTGAAAACAAAGTTAGAGGGGAGGAAAGGAGAAGACATGTAAGAATCCTTTACTCCTATGTGTTTGGAAATGTGAGTAATATTAGAATAAATCCTTTTAAGTTTAGATTTACCATAAATCTCACTTTTTATTACTATAAAAAATATAATTAAAGGTTTATTCTAAAATTTTTCTTGGAAATGCCCAATATTTATTCAGTTTTCACGCTTTATCCTCCCCTTCTATTTCCCTCCTAACCCTCCATTTCTCACCCCCTTTATATCCCTAAACATATTCTCAGAAACTAAAATGGGATTTACTCTAAAAAGTACCGTATTTTTACCTTTTTTTTTAAATTTGAGAGTATACAATATGTCTATAAGTGATAAGAGAAGAAATAAATGTATGGGCAAATTTAAGCATTATCATTCAATTATGTTACGTGATGTCAATTTATTCAAGTTTTTCTAACATGACCGTGTGATTATATAATAATATAAAAAAGGTAAAATATGGCTTTTAGTCTTTGTAAAATTAGTGAATTTTACTTTTTAGAGTGTGTTTGACTTGTCATTTCAGCTAGCTGAAAGTTGAAAATATTAGCTGAAATCATTTCAGCAGTATTTGGGAAGGTAACTTTTTTGGGGTAGCTTTTTTTAAAAAAGCTCTAATTTTCAGCTACTATCTGAAAATTAATTATAAGTTTAGCCCTCAACCACTTATCATTATTTAATAATTAACGTTGTCATTAAATGTCATTTTACCATTTTCAACTAGTTTTACCAAACACATTCAATAGCTTTTCAGCTTTCATCTAACTTTAAGCTTTCAGCAAGCTTTTCAGCTAGTTTTACCAAACACACTCTTAGTCAATATATTCTTTTTGGGTTAAATATATTTTTGGTCCCTCAAAATATGATGATATTTGGTTTTGGTCCCTCATTTATTTTTTTATTGGTTTTGGTCCTCCATTTTTTAAAATCACATACTTTTAGTCCTCCTTATTAATTGTACTCTATTAAGTCACTTTTGCAATTCTACTACGACTTTTCTCGAGTAAAAATTCACAGGAAATTTTTTGTGACTTTTTCTTTAGAAAATTTATGTGTAGTAAATTTCAAAAAAAATACTACAAATTTTTTTAAATGAAAATGTTGCTATAAAATTTCTTTGCTATGTTGTAAAAAAATATAATAATTTTTTTCGTAAATTTTAGAATCTAAACAAATTTTCTTTCAATTTTGAAATTTGTAGGAAAATATGAAGGAAAATCCATAGAAAAACCTACAATAAATATTACTACGTCATCAGTTAGCGGAATATAACTACCGACAAGGACTAAAATCATGTGATTTTAAAAAATGGAGGACCAAAACCAAATTTTACTATATTTTGAGGGACTAAAAACATATTTAACCCATTTTTTTAGGCTTAAATACATTTTTGGTCCCTATACTTTTGTAAATGGGTGATTTTGATCCCCCTGGTTTTAATTGCTCAATTTTGGTTCCTATACTTTTGTAAATGGGTGATTTTGGTCCCCCTAGTTTTAATTGCTCAATTTTGGTCCACTTTCTTTAAAAATTGAACAAATCTAATCCTACCATTAGCCTCCCATTAAATATTTAGCAGAGTTCGCTGATATGCATTTAATTTTGTGACATGTAAACTGTCACATGACAAAGATTATTATTTAATTTTATCTCTTAATTTTTTAAAATGATTCTGCATAATTTAATACAATGAGAAAAAAAATCAAAAAATAAAATCCCACTACTGCGTTCACTCCAATTTCCTCAAAAATAATAAAGCAAATACAAGTCCCAAAACTAAACCAATTGCAGGCCTGCTTCAAGCCGTCAACCAAGCGAACTGAAATTTCATTCAGGCATGAAATGAAATTTAAAATGAAATTAAAAGCGAACTGAAATCTGCAAACTCTGATTTTTCATTTTAAAAAAATAAGAGAAAATTAAATAATAATTTTTTCATGTGATAGTTTACATGTCACAAAATTAAATCCATATCAATAAACTCTGCTAAATATTTAATGAGAGGCTAACGGTATGATTAGATTTGTTCAATTTTTAAAGATGAGGGACCAAAATTGAGCAATTAAAACAAGGGGGACCAAAATCACCCATTTACAAAAGTATAGGGACCAAAATTGAGCAATTAAAATTAGGAGGACCAAAATCACTCATTTACAAAAGTACAGGAACCAAAAATGTATTTAAACGTTTTTTTTAATAAAAGTGTCCTCCCAAAATATTGCTTTTTTTAAAATCATCATTGCTGTCATTTGGCGTGTGTCCACTAATACCGTGTCATACCTCTCTCCTAATCACACTGCTAATGTGTCAATTAGTAATCCTAGGTGTCATAATATTTTTATGATGTGTAATTTCTTATAAAATAGGAAAAACATTAATAACGTCGTTTTCTTCCCCCATCAAGCCCTATTTACGTGTTTCATTATTTTCTATCCCACTTATTTTGGTTTTCTTCCCCATCAAGCCCCGTTCATGTTTCATTATTCATTTTGAATTGATTTTCAACTATCCTTAGTTATTATAATCATGATGTTTTGCTTTGTTTTGGCATTTTAATTTTCGATATAGAATTAATAGACACCTGTTCTTGTGAGCTATGCTTTCTATGTGGTATATCTATTAGGAGAAGAAAAACTCAGAGAAATTTAGAGTAGAAGAATAAACGTTATTGTATATTACTTGATTACAAACTTGTAGAGAGTCCTATTTATATACTCAGCACTGGAGCATAAAACAGAAAAGGAAAAATCACCTATCCACTAACAAAGTGTGAGTCGGTTCAAAAAGGGAAAATAACAGAATCCAAAAACAGAAAATTGTCAGCTCAGACTATTGCTAAAGCACTAGCCTACTCCCCGATGTGGGACTTGTTGGTATTGTTGGGAATTAAAACTTCATCAATCATGTCCTGCTTCATGTGGGACTCACTGTGTTTGTTATTTCTAATAGCCTCCCTCAAGCTGGAGGGTGAGAAAATGCTCAACACTCCAAGCTTGGAAAGAAAAGCATAGAAATGTTTTGGAAGTAAAGCCTTTGTAAAGAAATCTGAAACTTGGTTGCTGGAGGAGACAGGCAGAAGTTTCAGAAAACCAGATTGCACCTTTTCTCGAACTAGGTGGCAGTCTATCTCAAGATGCTTTGTCTTCTCATGGAAGACTGGGTTATTGGCAATATGTATGGCACTTTGGTTATCACAGAATAGTACAGGTGACTTGGTCAAGGGAATTTGAAGGTCTTGAAAAAGGTAATGTAACCATTGTAGCTCACAGGATGCTGAAGCTAGGGCCCTGTACTCTGCCTCACCTGAAGATCTAGCAACTGTTTGTTGCTTTTTAGCACGCCAGGAAATCAGAGAGTCCCCAATGAAGAAGCAGTGGCCAGAAATAGATCTCCTTGAGTCTTTACAACCTCCCCAGTCAACATCAGAATAGCCTTGTAACTGCAGCTTTGTTTTCCTTGGAAAGAAGAGACCAAGTCCTGGGTTTCCTTTGAGATATCTAAGGATCCGCAGTGCAGCTTTATGGTGAGCAACAATAGGTGAACTCATGAACTGACTAACCTGCTGTGTGGCAAAGGTTATGTCAGGTCTTGTTGAAGTGAGATACAAAAGCCTGCCCACTAGTCTTCTGTAAGAGGAAGTATCTGAAAACATTGGGCCAGAATCTTGCTGGAGTTTAATTGCTAGATCAAGTGGAGTAGAGGCTGGCTTGCAATCAAGATGGCAGTTGTCTTCCAACAAATCAATGCAGTACTTTCTTTGACATAGGGAGATACCAAGAGAAGAATGTGCAACTTCCATGCCAAGAAAGTATTTAAGTGTTCCCAGGTCTTTGATTCCAAAGGCTGCATGAAGTTTCCTCTTGACTATCCCAAATTCTGTGAGAGAATTGCCAAATAGAAGAACATCATCTACATAAATGAGCAATCCTGTAAAGTCTGAACCATTGAATTTTATAAATAAGGAATGGTCTGCTGTTGCTATGGGAATAACACTAGGAGGGAGATCAACAACAGTCCAAGTGCCATTGAGTTCCAAAGCTGAAATCTCTGCATCGATGGCCTATCCAGCAATCCATTTGGCTAGCTTCATTATATGTAGCAGGTTCCTGATCATGACTGAGAATGGAACTGTACAGTGCATGTGATTTGGACAAATTGGCAAAAGAAACAAAGGAAGTAAGAGGAAAAGAAGTACCTGATTGATGCTGCTGAGAAATGGTAAATGAATTGCACAAATAATCATTTAAATAAGCAGGTCTGTGTTTCTTCCTCAGGGATTTTCTTTGTGCAGGTGGGTGTGATGGTGATGTTGATAGAGGCAATAAAATATCAGGCCCTGGAGATGAAGGTGGCGGAGGTGAAAGACTCGCTGGAGAGGAATGCATTTGAGGGATGTGAAGAGAAGATGGTAAGGGTGGTGAATGACTAGGATGTGGGAGGCACAGTGGTGAGTTAGATGCAGTAGCAGGCTTGGCATTTAGAGACCAAGGAAAAATAATCTCTTCAAAAAATTCATTTCTTGAAAGAACCAATTTATTTGTATGCAAATCATAAACAAGATTGTACCAGATTTAAAACCCACAAAAACTGATTTGTGACTTCGCAAATCAAATTTTGATCTATTATTGTTGAGTGTGGAAATGTAGCACAGACAGCCAAATACCCTAAGATGGGATAAGTCAGGATAGTTCCATAAAGTAAAGTATAAGGAGACTTGCCTTGCAGCAAAGGAGTGGGAATTCTATTAATTAGGTGCACAACATGTGCAGCTGCCAAACCCCAAAAGGTTTTGGGTAAGTGGGATTGAAAAAGAAGTGCTCTAGCAACATTCAAAATGTGTTGATGTTTTCTTTCTACCCTACCATTTTGTTGGGGGGTTTCAACACATGACCTTTGGTGCAAGATGCCTTTTTCTTTGTAAAAAGAATTGAGGAAAAATTCTGGACCATTATCACTTCTGATTGTTTTTATTTTGGCACCAAACTGAGTTTCAATCATTTGTACAAAAGTAATAATATGAGTAGCTACTTCTGACTTATGTTTCAGAAAAATTATCCAAAGAAATCTACTGTAATCATCCAAAATAGTTAAAAAGTATCTGTGCTTTTCAATTGTAGCAGTTTTATAAGGCCCCCCAAATATCCATATGTATCAAGTCAAAGGGCTTGGAAGCATTAGTAGTGCTTATTGAAAATGGTAATCTTTTTTGTTTGGCAAAGTGACAAACATCACAAACATATTTTTTATTGAAATAAGCTAAATCTGGATACAATTAAGTAAGTAAATCCATCCTAGAAGAGGATAAATGACCAAGTCCAAAATGCCAAATGGCTGTGTCAGGGAAAGGAGAAGCAATGTTGGTAAGATTGTGAGCTTGATGTTGGTCTATTGGGGAAGAAACAACTGCATGTAGGTAGTACAATCCATCTAACATTTCAGCAGAACCAATCATCCTCATAGCGGTCTGGTCCTGAATTGAGCAAGTATTATGAGAAAAGGTTATTACACTGTTAAGGGAAGCAAGTAATCTGGAAACAGAAATCAGATTTATTAAGAAACCAGGGAGGTACAAGACATGAGATAGAATTAAGGTGTTAGTCAAGTGAACATAACCAATGTGTGTGACAGAAGTTAAACTTCCATTTGGTAATTTAACAGTGAGGTTATTATGTCTGAGAGGTTGTAGAGAAGAAAACAAAGACTTATCTGAGCATATGTGGTCAGTTGCTCCTGAGTCCAAAATCCAAGAGGATTTGGAGGAGTGTTTAAGAGCTAGAGTATAACAGGTACCTGTATAGGTGGGAACTGAATTGTCATGAGGTTGAACCTGCTTGTTAGTGGATACTGCTGCAACTTGAGAGGATGAATTGCTAGCCAAAACAGAAGGCTGAACCAAGGACATGAAAACTTTGAATTGCTCAGGAGTCAAGGAAACTTGGTGTGAAGATTCACTACCAGTAGTGACTGTGTGCTTATCATTATCACAGACTTCAGTGTGTTCTCCAATGACATTATTAGAGGAGATAGTGTTTTTGCCACGAAATCCAGAGGGATAACTGTGCTTTTTGTAACATACATTAATTGTGTGCCCATTTCTGCCACAGTAACTACAAACTTTTAGGGTGCCTTTCCCAGAATTATAAGAACCTCTGCCAGAATTATTGCTATAGCCACCTTTGCCTCGATTGAAAAATTTTCTCCCCTCAACTGCATTAACAAAAACCTAAGAATCTTCCAAGACAGAGGAAGTATCAAGTGAAGGAGAAGTAATTCGCCTTTCATGTTGAACAACCAGATTCAATGTTTTATTGATGTCAGGAAATGGATCCATCATTAATATCTGAGTAGTAACAACCTCATAATCATCAGTTAGGCCACTGAGAAATTTCATGATGAGATCTTCAGCTCTATAGTCTTGGCCCAAGTGACCAGTAACACAAACACAACTTACAGAACATGAACATGTAAGGAGTGGACGAAAATTCTCTAGCTCTTCCCATAGGGTAGTCAATTCAGTGAAATAATAAGTAACTGAGTTAGTACCTTGCTTGAGATTAGAAATCTCTGGTTGCAAATCGAAGATACGAACACGATCAGCCTGGGAGAATTGATCCTTCAAAATTTTCCAAGCCACAGCAGCAACCTCTAGATAGACGATCCCTTGAGCAATAGATGGCTCAACAGAGCTAAAAATCCAAGATAACACCAAGTTGTTGCAACGTTCCCAAACATCGTAACTGGGATCGAATGTGGAAGGCATAGGAGAGAACCATTGACGAATTTGAATTTGTTTTTGGAGATTAGGGATCGTTTCATTGCCTGAGCCCAGCTATGATAGTTCTTGAGATTGAGGAGAGGAGAAACAAGTGGAGTAGCTGGACTCTCACCTGGGTGAATGTAGAAGACATTGAGGGGATTAAGAGCAGGATCAGTGGGAGGAGGAGGAGGGTGATTGGGAGGATTACTACTACCGGCACCACCACCTTTGGCCATGGTTACAGAAATCTACTGAGCTTCGAAACCGAAAGCTCTTGATACCATATTAGGAGAAGAAAAACTCAGAGAAATTTAGAGTAGAAGAATAAACGTCATTGTATATTACTTGATTACAAACTTGTACAGAGTCCTATTTATATACTTAGCACTTGAGCATAAAACAGAAAAGGAAAAATCACCTATCCACTAACAAAGTGTGAGTCGGTTCAAAAAGGGAAAATAACAGAATCCAAAAACAGAAAATTGCCAGCTCAGACTATTGCTAAAAGCACTAGCCTACTCCTCGATGTGGGACTTGTTGGTATTGCTGGGAATTAAAACTTCATCAATCATATCCTGCTTCATGTGGGACTCACTGTGTTTGTTATTTCTAATAATATCTGAATTTCTAAATACATTGAACGATGTCTTAGGAACTTATTCTCTTCACCCTCCATAGGGACTTGTTGAACGGTGTCTTGTTGGGTCAGAGGAGGTACTATAGCTCAAGCATGAAGAGAACCCCTTAAATGTATAATTACTAAATTTCTCTAAAGGGACTCATTTTTTCACCTTCATTCTCTCCACACTTTTCTATTCCTATATATGCATCTTCCCTCTGCCCAAGCAGCATTGTACCCCAAATTAAACCTCTGTGAGAATCACAAGTTGCAACCCTTTTATGGTAATCATCCATAAATCGTAACCGGAGAGAAGAGCATTGATTGAACGATACATGGGAGAAGAAGGAGAGATGGACTCGTAAGATCGTGTCATGTCCTCCATTGTCGTAATCGATGTGCTTCCAACTTGCCATAGAGTGATAGAAAGTGAGGAAAATCTATAGAATCTTCCCCGTGGTTGGAAGATGCGATGAAGAAGAAGATGTAGGCCTTTGTTAATACCAGGAGAGAATGTGATGAAGAAGAATGTCTAGCATAGAAACAGGGCTTCCCCATAAAATTACACATCATAAAAATCTTAAGGTGGCAACTCCGGTGCCCGGATTAATGGTGCCCTTTTGTTGCCCATGTGATGTGTACCAATGAGGATATGACAAGTGCCCTTCTATGATGATGTCATGGTTGACTGTAAAAGCTTGCACATAGGTGTATGTACTTTTGACAAATTTAAAAAGTGCCCAAAGGATTAGATTGCAAAAAAAAAAAACTAAAAATAATAATAAAAAAAAATAGAGATGTCCCCTCCGAAGAATTATTTTAACGTTTCAAATGTTTTGTATGTTTATTTTTTTTCTTTTTTTTCTTTGCATTTTTATATCATAATTTTATTATTATTATTTAATAAAAAATTTGTTATTCATTCCTATTTTTCTATTTCTTTATAAAAAAGTATGAATTAAAAAATGCAATACATGCGTTAATTTACATTAAATTTAAAGTGATTTTTTCAATATATCATCTATCTCTTTTTTTATTATCTCTCTTATATATTATATTTATCTATTTACTTTTTAATAAAGTGATTTTTTTTTGGATAAACGTTTTCTCACTTGAGTTTTTTTAATAAAGTGAATATTTTTTATGAACCACAATCTACGAGTATCCTATACAGGAGGCAATGTTGTTTCTTTCTTTCTTTTTAAATCACTTTAATTTTCTTATATTATTATCATTAAAGTAAAATAATTTCTCTCACTATCCATTTCTATTTATTTGTCTCATTACATAAAAACTCAGGTCATTCACAGTGATTTTTGTTTATGAAAAACATTATCTTTTATGAGAGCCAGTCCTGCTCATGTCATTTTTTATTATTTCTCTCTTTTTTATCACACTTGCATTTTCTTTTTGTTGTTATTATTATATTAAAATATTTTCTCCCACTATTTGTTCTTATTAATCTGTTTCATTACATAAGTGTTTTTTTTCCAATATATCATTTATCTCTCTTTTTTATTTATTAATGTTTTTACTTATTATTTATCTTATCTATTCTATTTATCCATTTATTTTCTATCTTAAAATTATTCCCGCAGTACATGTGTCACGTTTTCCCACTTGAGTATTTTTATAATTTTTTTATACTCGTATTAATAAAGTGAATTTTTTATGAATCATAGTCTACTGGGTATCCTCCACAAGAGGTAGTCCTCCTCATGTCATTTCTTTTTTTCTTTTTTTTTTGGTAAAAGGAGGGGAAAACACCCCACTACACAACAAAAGATCTATGAAAGAAAACACCAAAGCAATCAGCTAATAAACTACTGGAAATAGAGGATGAAGGATAAGAGAACTCATGGAGCCCCCTGGTAAGGTGATGCCCAGCTTTGGCAAGAGAGTCAACAACACAATTCCCCTCCCGGTTAATATGAGAAATCTCGAAGCCCTGGAACTTGCAAAGGTTACTACGAATAACACTAACCTGACCAAAACAGGGGTGGTCATGATTAACACCATCCCTCACGAAAGAGATGACATTCGTAGAGTCAGATTCAAAACAAACAAATTGATGACCTTTAAGCAAAGAGGCCTGGGTGGCATCCTTCATAGCCCACAACTCAGCACAGGAAACCGTCGAAGAGCCTATGTTTCGGACAAGACCATACAGCCACCTACCCGAGCTGTCACGCAACACACACCCAGAAGCAGCTTGTTGCTGTCTGCCAACAACGGAACCGTCTACATTCCACTTCACCCAGCCATCGCGAGGGGGAAGCCAGCGCACAGGGGCGGTGAACGGAGTCATCGAATGATTGGGAAGACTATCCCGCTGACAGCAAGAGACAAATTCACGAGCTAAATGCATGGAAGTGGAAACAATTTTATTAGGATCCCAAGTCTCATCTGAAAAAACCACTGCATTCCGAGATTTCCAAATGCACCAGCAAGTAACACCAAATAAGAGCTGCCAAGGGAGACCACCATTGCTGGTACCTTTAGAGGAGATATTAGAAAAAATCCATTCCACTGTAGAGTTACTCCTAGAAGGCCCAAACCGAGAAGGCTTAAGCAGCAGGTCCCAAACTTCCTGAACCTTTGGACAGTCCCGCATGATGTGCTGAGAAGATTCATCATGCGAACCACACAAAGGGAACAAACTGGAAGGAATCAATCCACGCTCCCAGAGAAAGCAGTTAGTTTTTAACCCACCTTTTATAGTTAGCCAAAGAAAATGTTTAGCACGCGTTGGGCCCCTCCAATGCCAAAGGTTCCTCCCGTAACTGCCAACATTAACATTTGAGAAATCTCTTATGACACTGTAAGCCAATTTAACAGAAAAAGAACCATCATGAGATGCATTCCAAATTAAACGATCATTCCCCAGCTCAGGACAAGCAGGATGGTATCCAGCAATTTCATTTACCACAACATTGGGGAGACAGTCCGAGAAGTTATCAAAGTGCCAATTCCCATCTCCAGCAGAAACATCCTGAATAGTATCATTCAGATTCACATAAGAGGCATTAGCATCTAAGAGGTCTTTAAGAACAACTCCAGACTTAAGCCAACAATCTGTCCAAAAGCGGATAGACATCCCATCACCAATTCTCCAGCAAGAGCCTTTTAAAATGAAATTCCAAGAATTACAGATACTGCGCCAGATCATAGACTCATTGGAAAATCTATTCAAAGTTGGAATAGAACCATTTCCAGCTTTATATTTGGCTCTAAGAAAGTGGACCCAAAGAGCAGAAGGTTTCTCCACCAAGCCCCAACCAAGCTTCATAATAAACACACGATTGAAGGCATGAAGATCCCTAAAACCCATTCCACCTAACTCCTTAGGGAGACAAAAATGAGACCAAGATAAAGAGTGGCACATACGATTTGGGAAGAAGAACAGTTTGCATAGTGTAAGCAGGCAAGGCCTCAAGCACCGCTTTAGCAAGGGTGATACGACCAGCAAAGGACAAGGACTCCGCCTTCCAATTTGAAAGCCTGTGATGGGCTTGATCCAGGAGATAAGAATATGTAGAAGGAGAAGCCTTTCTGTGGAGAAGTGGAACCCCAAGATATTTTCCCAAGTCAGAGGAGAGAGAAAAGCCCGTAATAGAACTAATATTATTTGCTATCACTGCATTGACATTATTGGAAACTAACAACTTTGTTTTGGCGCGGTTAACCCTTTGCCCTGCTGCATGACAAAAAAGATTGAGGCACTCTAGCACCACCTCAGCCTGATCAGAACTAGCCTCAACAAACAAAAGTAGGTCATCCGAAAAAAATAAGTGAGACACTTTAACCCCTGATCGACCCACACAGAAGGGCTTCCAATAGTTATCCTGGACCTTACTATTAATAAGATGAGCCAACCGCTCCACACAAAGAACAAAAATATAAGGGGATAGGGGATCCCCCTGGCGAATGCCTCTAGAAGGATGAAACTCTCTAGTTTTATCACCATTAAAGAGAACCTGCATGGAGGAGGACGAGACACATGCCATGATAAGCTTGCAAAGATGATCACCCAAACCAAGATCCCTCAAGGTATCTTCAATAAACTCCCAGCGAAGAAGATCGTAGGCTTTTTCCAAATCAACTTTTATGGCCATATAACCCTTTTTAGACTTCAAGCACCGCATAGAGTGAAAGATCTCCTGAGCAATAATGATGTTATCAGTACCTTGACGACCAGGGATAAAGCTACATTGATTCTCACCAACAAGATAGCTCATATGACAACGAAGCCTATTGTTAATGGCTTTGGTGATGATCTTATAAATCACATTACATAGGCTGATGGGGCGATACTGGCGAATAGTCTCAGGGGCATCAACTTTAGGAATCAATGAAATTAGAGTGCCATTAACTTCCTTGATCTTGTAAGGATCCGCAAAGACATCCTGGATATAAGAAAACACTGAGGGGCCAATGATGTCCCAATATTTCTGAAAAAATATGGGATGGAGTCCGTCCGGGCTAATCTCAGAGAGGGAGAAGGGAGCCTCTAAATTATTAACAACCTCCAAGGGGATAGAAGGAAAAGCATTTCTCAACGGCCAATCAACAAGGCTATCATTAACCTTAAACAAATCCACATAATAAGAGACACAGCGAGCTCTTTAAGAGCCTGAAAGTCGGTAACCCAATTACCCTCCGAGTCCAAAAGTGCCTCAATTTTATTCTTTTTCCTACGGACCACAGTAGAAATGTGGAAATACTTGGTGTTACGGTCCCAAAAACGCACCCAATCTGAGCGGGCTTTTTGGTACCACAACAATTCTTCCTGATCAAGAATGGATTGGTAGTCTTTCCAAAGCTTATCCAAGAGTTTCTCCAACCCCCTGTTAGAACCCAGATGAAGGCGCTTATTTACCCCTTCCATGCGATTCAACAACTTCTGTTTACGGTAAAAAATATTACCGAATGTTTTTTTATTCCAATCCATAGCTTCGTTTCGAAATTGAAGACAGGCATCTTTCCAATTGACATCATGCTTCCAAATATCACGAACAAGGGTCTGAAAGGAATTATCACTCATCCAACTGGCAAGAAATCTAAATGGCCTGGGAGATGTTGGAATAAGAGAGACAGTGTTAAGCTTGAGAAGTAACGGCTTATGATCAGACTTGAGAGGTGGAAGGTGCATCAGAGAGGCTTCAGGGAAACGAAGACGCCACAAATTATTACAAACACCACGGTCAAGCCGCTCCTGAATACCGTTCCAGGACCAAGTATAAGGGGGGCCATGGAACCCAATGTCGGAGAGGCTACACATAGATAAACAGTCTCTAAACTCCCTAGAGGCAACTCTGTTGATTGGTTCACCCCCCAATTTCTCAGAATCATCCAACAGAGCATTAAAATCTCCCATGACAAGCCAAGGGAGGTCCACCGCAGAAGAGAGAGTATCCAGAGCTGCCCATAACAACCGCCTAGTATTGCTCCGAGGTGAACCATACACAGCAGTGAAAATCCAGGGACCAGAGTTATCCTTGGGGTATATGCAAGCGTGAATAAATTGTGAATGTTGAAAGAGGACATCCACATTAACCTTGCTATTTTGCCAGAGAATCCAAATGCCTTCCGAAAAGCCCACTGAATCTTGTCTCACCACATCAGTGAAACCCAAACTACGGGAAACTTTTTCTGCTTTAGCACCACTGATACGGGTTTCAAGCAAAACCAGAATATCAAGAGAATACCTGGACGACAAATCACGGATAAGGCGCGAGAAGGATCTACTTCCAGCTCCTCTAACGTTCCAGGTCATAATATTCATAAAATTAACAGACAGATTTAGGATGGAGGGAAGAGTCCTCCAAGGTGTCCACTGCAGAGTCCTGCACAATAGGGTCGATACCTGGTACCTCACAAAAAGGAAGGGGAACATCTGGAATAGTTTTCTGTGGCTCCCCTGCATCTGGAATAGGAACTCCACTAACATCAGGAGGATTACTTGATGAGGCATAGGCACGGCCCAGAAAATCACGACCCAAATTGGAATTAATAGGGGGATCTCCACTATGAGAAGAAATGGGACTACAGGAACGACCCACAACCAAATTAATTTCAAGAGAGGGGACAAAAGGCCACGTGGCAATGGGGGAAGAGGCATTGCGCCTAGCAGCTTCTTTAACACCCTTAAAACGGACATGAGAGCTATCATGAAGACCAACCCGTGCTTTAGCTTTTGTGCCAGATGTGGGCTTACTAATGCCACATGCTTTAATACTTGTACCTCGAGCAGCCAGCCCATCATTTGAACGAGTAACCATAATGGACCCAGGGAGGACTTTAGCTGACTCATGATTGGGATCATTAGCAATCAATGCTGACTCGCTTTGCGGCTCTGAATTTGAGGAAGATTTCCTAACATATTTGGTCCTGATTTGTGGAGTAATTGCCACGCGCTTAGTTTTCAGGTTTGTGCGAGAATTCCTCTTAGTGGATTGACTATTTTTCTGTATCCCAACTTGTGAATTATCAATCCCATGATTCTCGGGGGGAGCGCCAATATCTGCTGACGTTCCATTAGGGATATCAGATCCCTTTTGATCCTCCAAAGACTTAGTGGAATCCTGCAAAATATCAAAACGAGAACCACTTCCATATCTAGTCACGCGCGAGATTGGAGGTTACCTATACGCCAAAGAATCTTACGGTTATAGTACTCCACTGGCAGTCCAGGGATACGAATCCAGACAGCGACTCTTTCAAGCTTGTCCTCAAAAGGAAAAAACTCCGGGCGCCAGCGTTGCACGACCAGGTAGTGGTCTAAAATCATCCAGGGGCCATGCTCCAGAACATGATTGAGGTCATCAGAGTTGCTAAACCTGACCAGGAAATAGTCATTTTCCATGTCTATGATTTCCATGCTAGAAGAAGGTTGCCATAATTTAGATAGGCGATTCTGAAGCATTCTAAAGCCTATCCTCTTCCCCATAAGCTTAATAATCACAGTCCTCTTCCACGGAATACAGATACCCTTCTTCTCCTCTCTAGATATTTTCACAATTGGACACAGAGGATCCCAAGAAGCCAAAAGTTCCTCATCAAACATATTCCCATTATCAGAAGAGTCCTCCCCTGAGTCAGAATATTCAGATTCCGATTCTACATAGCCATCAGGTTCATTTCCTCCATTATTACCCGCACAGATGTCCCTATAAGAAACCGTCTTCCGACTCAAGTGCATGCTGGTGGCTGTGGGAAACAAAGTAGCATTCCCCATGTTAGGAGTTTCTTTCACAACGGTGGTGGATTGAGACTCATTCTCCAAAACCTCTCGTACTGTTGGAGAGTTATTTACCAAACCCTGTTTCTGCTTCTTGGTGCTACGGACCAGAATGTCTGTCTCCTCCGACGTGAGAGCAGCGGCGTTGCCGTCAACCTCCATAATTTAACTCTATAGCCATGAGTAATTGGTTGGTTTGTGTTCTTTTTTTCTTTTTTAAAAACTTAATTTTCCTATTTTTTTTTTTTATTATTATTATTAATATATTAAAATAATTTCACTCATTATCTATTTCCATTTATCTATTTCATTACATAAAAACATATCTATTTCCGTTTATAATCTTTTGGTTGGACTTATTGTAATTTACCTAACACTTTTATCACTTCTAAGGCCTTTCTGTCTAATTTGGACCTAAAGTATTCATGCGTCTCACATTTCGTCTTTTTTTGAAAATTCGAAGGATGATCAAAACATAGCAAAATTTTAAAGTACCCAAACTGACATTAAACAACTGATACAGAGATTCTTCAGGCCTCAATCAGTAAGAAGCTGGCTGTTGGAAGCCCTTAAGCACCGTCCTCAGCACGGAGATTCCTTGAGAAGAGACCTTGTTGTCGGGCTCACCATTGAAAATATCTGGAGGCACAGAAATGATATTGTGTTCAACAATATTAGACTATCAACAGACCAAATTAAATTCAGAATAAGTTCTCAACATCAATCGGCTATGATAGCAATAAGAAGGGTTGATTCTGTTATAACTACTCACCTGAGAAGATCTGTTTCTTTGAAGTGGCAACCTCCGTCATCGGGATGGATCAAGCTCAACTCTGATGGTGCATTTTCCCATCGTAGAATATCTGGTGCTTGTGGGGGTGTTTTTAGAGACGAATGGGGCAGATTTCTGTTGGGGTTTTCAAAGAATATTGGGAAATGCTCTATTTTGGATTCAGAACTTTGGGGGATTTTGCTTGGTCTTCAAATCGCGGCTTAAAAGGGGTGGATGAAGATAATGGTGGAATCCGATTCCCTTCAAGCGATTAACCTATTAAATGATGGTTGTTCTGATTCGCATCCGGCTCAAGGTTTGATTTCGAGAATTCATCACGCCGAGAGACAGCTTGCTAGCATTAGCTGGGTTCATACGTTCAGAGATGCGAACAAGCTTGCGGACTGCTTTGCGAAAAAAGGGCTCGAGCAAGATGTTGTATTTAGGGTTTATGACTGGGTTCCCTCTTTTCCTTTAATTTATTACATTACTGATAGTAGTGGTAGATAGGTCTTTGTCCCTTTGTTGATAGTATTTTTTTTTTCTTTTGTTCCTCGGCCTTGAAGGCCCATTACCCATAAAAAAAAAAACACAACTGATAGTGGACTATGCTGAGTCGTTGATCCTTTAAACGGCTTCACACACACAATCCCAACCTTTCAAGACGTCGATTCTCGCAATTCCACTCCATCACAACATCCACTTCCCCTGTTGGGAGCTATGAAATGCGAATTATAAAATGCGAATTTACATTTTATAGCTATGACATGTGTCACATTTTCCCACTTGAGTATTTTTATAAGTTTTTATACTCGTATTAATAAAGTGAATTTTTTATGAATCATAGTCTACTAGGTATCCTCCACAGGAGGTAGTCCTTCTCCTGTCATTTTTTTTTCTTTTTTAAACCATACTTAATTTTCTTTATTATTATTATTATATTAAAATAATTTCATTCATTATCCATTTCCGTTTATCTATTTCATTACATAAAAACACATGTCATGTAAAGTGATTTTTGTTTATGAACCACGGATATCCTCCACGAGAGAGGCACTTTTGCTCATGGCATTTATTTATTTTTTTACCACATTTTCATTTTCTTTTTAGTATAATTATTATTGTTATATTAAAAAAAATTCTCTCATTATTTGTTCTTATTAATCTATTTAGTTACAAAAGTGATTTTATTCAAATATATCATTTATCTCTCTTTTTTATTCAATAATGTTTTCACTCATTAACTCTCTTAGCTATTCTATTTATTTTCTATCTTAAAATTGTTTTTGGAGTACATGTGTCATGCTTTCTCACTTCGTTAAAATGACTTTTTGATAAATAACAAATATTCTCCACAGGAGATAGTCATGTTCGATCCTTCTGGGAACATCCACATAATGGTGGGGATAACTCTCCCAACAAGGATTTTTCCATAAACTTTATATAGATTTAAAGTAATTGGGTTCTGTGATTTCAAATCTCAATATATTTAAAATTTATAATTATATTAGTGATGTATTGGTTACTAATTTTTTATAAATATGATAACAATAAGTTTTTCACTTTCCACTAATTGATGTATATAATTATATAATAAATTATTTTATTATAAAAATTAATCATATATGTAAAAACGACATCACTCACAACTCAACATCACTCGTGCGAATGCACAAGTACTGTGCTAGTTTCTAGAAAAGAGGAAGAGGCTTCAGATAACATAAAAAAACAGGGAAATAATTTTTTAAAATCAACAAGGGCAAAATATGCGTTTGCGCCATTGGTCACTATATATCACAATAAAATTATGTGAATTTATAGTAAAAGTATTATTTATAGTAAATTATTTAATAAACTTTCCCAATGTAATTTTAATTTAACTATTTTATCATGTTACATATTTTAAAACGTGGCAATTAGGGCTGTAAATGAGTTGAGCTATTCGTGAAATATTTGAGCTCGACTCGTTAAATGCTCGATCAAGCTCGTTTGTTTAATTAAACAAACAAGCCAAAGCTTAAAATTGTGCTCGATTATTTAAATGAGCCAAGCTCAAGCCTTAGAAGCTTGACATTAAGAGCTCATGAATAGCTCGCTTATTAAATAGACTAATTAAATAATATAAATATTTGAAGTAAAGTAAGATAAATAAAAAATATAAAAAGAAAAATATGATTATAAATTTATTTTTAAAATAAGTAATAAAATAATAAATTAAAATAATTACTCTATATATTTAAAAATAAGTATTGAAATATTTCTTATATTAGTCAAGAAGTTATGTATTGAATTTTAAAAAATGTAATATTTTGGAATTCTTAAATATATATCATACATTAAGAATATATTTTGATTTTTATATTATCATTTAATAGTAAAATATTTATTAAAATACTAAATTCAAAAACTTTAAAAATGATTTAATGAAAATTTTCATAAAAATAAAAACAAAGAAATTATAAATGAGATAAACAAGCCAAGTCCAAGCTTTGTTTTCAAGCCCAAACTTTAAGTTTGGCTCGTTTAAATAATTAGTCAAGTTTGAGCCACCCATTTTTATCTCAAGCCAAGCTCGAACTTTAAGTATTCGGCTTGACTCGGCTCATTTACGGCCCTAGTAGCTATCGTTACATTTGTTACCACGCAGCCCTGAACTTTTTGCTATACATTAACATAAGATTCATACTTTCATGTAAATAAACAAACAAAGCAAACATCGGAATATCCCAAGAATTAGCCACGACACGAGAGAAGTGGAATTGTAACAGCAACCTAAACTAACTTTCAATTAAAATATCGATCCACAAATAATGTTGAAAAGAGAATTATAAAAAGAGAGAAACCAATCCACGACCCAACATTTCTATACATGATAAAGATAAGGTCCAGTTAATTACTATTCACACACTAGAGCTAAATAATGGACTGCATTCACGGTAAAATGCGAATTCGCAATTTTATAGCTATAAAATATGAATGCTCATTTTATTGAATGTTTGAAATGCTCATGCACATTTTTTAGTGTTTAATTCACTGCATGACCCAATGCACACCCGCATTTTGTCCTTGTTGATTTTAAAAAATTACTTCCCTACTTTTTTCTGTTATCTGAAGTCTCCTCCTATTTTCCAGAAACCAGCACAATACCCGGACATTCGAACGAGTGACGTTGAGTTGTTGTGGGTGATATCGTTTTTACATATATGATTAATTTTTATAATAAAGTAATTTATTATATAATCATATACATCAATTAGTGGAAAATCGAAAACTTATTGTTATCATATTTATAAAAAATTAGTAACCAATACATCATTAATATAATTATAAATTTTAAATATATTGAGATTTGAAATCGCACAACTCAATTACTTTAAATTTTTTTATCACACTTGCATTTTCTATGGGTCCTGAAAAATTATTTTTCTCAATTTTTTCACTTTTCAAGTGATTTTCCATCGATTTTTCTCTATTTTTTGGGTTAAAAATTCACGGTAATTACATGTTGGGGAGAAAAATCACCAAATTTCACCAGGAGCCCCTCGGGGTGAGCCCCGTTCCATGGCAAGAGCCACGCACCCATGTGAAATAACCAAGACTCTCTCACCACACCCTTTCCGACCCTACAATTAGGACCCAAAAATCCTCCCCATTAGGCATGCCTGGGATCCACACTTCGCACACCAGCCATGCAGGGTCACCTGGAAGGACATGTGGGTCCTGAAAATTATTTTTCCCAATTTTTTCACTTTTCAGGTGAATTTCAATTGATTTTTCTATACTTTTTAGGTTAAAAATTCACGGTAATTACGTGTTGGGGAGAAAAATAACCAAATTTCACTGGGAGACCCTGGGGTGAGCCCCGGTCCATGGCACGAGCCACGCAACCATCTGAAATAACCAAGACCCTCTCACCACACCCTTTTCGACCCTATAATTAGCACCCCAAAATCCCTTCAATTGGGAATGCCTGAGATCTCAGATGGCCACGTGGCTCATGCCATGGAATGAGTCTCATCACGGGGGCCCTCCCGGTGAAATTTTGTGAATATTCTCCCTAACATGTAATTACCGTGAATTTTTAACCTAAAAAATAGAGAAAAATCAATGGAAATTTACCTGAAAAGTGAAAAAATTAGGAAAATTATTTTTTATGGACCATATATCCTGCCAGGTGACCCTGCATGGCCAGTGTGTGAAGTGTGGATCCCAGGCATGCCCAGTGGGAGGGATTTTGTGGTCCTAGTTATAGGGTCGAAAAAGATGTGGTGAGAGGGACTTGGTTATTTCAGATGGCTGCGTGGCTCGTGCCATGGAACGGGGCTCACCCCGAGGGGTTCCTGGTGAAATTTGGTGAATTTTCTCCCTAACATGTAATTACCGTGAATTTTTAACCCAAAAAAGAGAGAAAAATCAATGGAAATTTAGCGAAAAAGTGAAAAAATTTGGGAAAATATTTTTTAAGACCCATATGTCCTGCCAAGTGACTGTACATGATTGAGATATGAAAACCATTTCGACGATGGAGTTTTTCTTACATCTTAGTTGATTTGAGGAATGTTGAAGTTAGGGTTCTTGAAACTTCATCCTTTACTTTCGCCGTCACAACTATCTCACACACAATGTTTTTTTTTTCTCGACTTATGTGGTGACAGGGTCACCTGCCAGGACATATGGGTCCTGAAAAATAATTTTCCCAATTTTTTTCACTTTCCAGCAGAATTTTTATTGATTTTTCTCTATTTTTTGGGTTAAAAATTCACGGTAATTACATGTTAGGGAGAAAAATCACCAAATTTCACCGGGAGCCCTGAGGGGTGATCCAAGTTCCATGCCACGAGCCACACAGGTGCAGCCATGTGAAACAACCAAGTCCCTCTCACCACACTATTTTCGACCATACAATTAAAACCCCAAAATCACACCCATTAGACATGCCTGAGATCCACACTTCACACACCAGCCATGTAGGGGGTCACCTGGAAGGACATGTGGGTCCTGAAAATTTTTTTCCTAATTTTTTCACCTTTCAGCTTAATTTCCATTGATTTATCTCTACTTTTTGGGTTAAAAATTCACGGTAATTACATGTTGGGGAGAAAAATCACCAACTTTCACTGGGAGCCCCCCAGAGTGAGCCCCGGTCCATGGCACGAGCCACGAAGCCATCTGAAACAACCAAGTCCCTCTCACCACACCCTTTTCGGCCCTATAATTAGCACCCAAAAATCCCTTCAATTGGGCATGTCTGGGATCTCAGATGGCTGCGTGGCTCATGACATGGAACGAGTCTCATCTCGGGGGCCTCCCGGTGAAATATTGTGATTTTTCTCCCCAACATATAATTACCGTGAATTTTTAACCCAAAAAATAGAGAAAAATCAATGAAAATTCACCTGAAAAGTGAAAAAAAAATTGGGAAAATTATTTTTTCATGGCCCATATAGCCTGCTAGGTGACCCTACATGGCCGGTGTGCGAAGTGTGGATCCCAGGCATGCCCAGTGGGAGGGATTTTGGGGTCTTAGTTATAGGGTCGAAAAAGATGTGGTGAGAGGGACTTGGTTCTTTCAGATAGCTGTGTGGGTCGTGCCATGGAACGGGGCTCACCCGGGGGGCTCCTGGTGAAATTTGGTGATTTTTCACCCCGACATGTAATTACCGTGAATTTTTAACCCAAAAAATAGAGAAAAATCAATGGAAATTCAACGGAAAAGTGAACAAATTGGTGAAAATATTTTTTAGGACCCATATTTCTTGCCAAGTGACCGTGCATGATTGGGATGTTAAAACCATGTCGACAGTGGATTTTTTTTCTTATATCTTAGTTGATTTGAGGAATGTTGAAGTTAGGGTTCCTGAAACGCCATCCTTTACTTTCGCCGTCACAACTATCTCACCCACAATGTTTTTTTTTTCCCGACTTATGTAGTGACAGGGTCACCTGCCAGGACATATGGGTCCTGAAAAATAATTTTTCCAATTTTTTTCACTTTTCCGCTGAATTTCGATTGATTTTTCTCTATTTTTTGGGTTAAAAATTCACGATAATTATATGTTAGGGAGAAAATTCATCAAATTTCACCGAGAGCCTTGAGGGGTGAGCCAAGTTACATGGCACGAGCCACGCAGCCATGTGAAAAAACCAAGTCCCTCTCACCACACCCTTTTCGACCATACAATTAGGACCCCAAAATCCCTCCCATAAGGCATGCCCGGGATCCACACTTCGCAAACCGGGCATGCAGGGTCACCTAGAAGGACATGTGAGTCCTGAAAATTGTTTTTTCCCAATTTTTTTCACTTTTCAGCTGAATTTCCATTGATTTTTCTATACTTTTTGGGTTAAAAATTCACGGTAATTACACGTCGTGGAGAAAAATAACCAAATTTCACTAGGAGCACCCCGGGATGAGCCCCGGTCCATGGCACAAGCCACACAACCATCTGAAACAACTAAGACCCTATCACCACACCCTTTTTGACCCCACAATTAGCACCCCATAATCCATTCAATTGGGAATGATTGAGATCTCATATGGCTGCGTGGCTCATGCATGGAATGAGTCTCACCCCGGGGGCCTCCCGATGAAATTTTGTAATTTTTCTCCCCAATATGTAATTACCGTAAAATTTTAACCCAAAAAATAGAGAAAAATCAATGAAAATTCACCTGAAAAGTGAAAAAATTGGGAAAATTATTTTTCATTGACCATATATCCTGCCAGGTGACCCTGCATGGCCGGTGTGCGATGTGTGGATCCCAAGCATGCCTAGTGGGAGGGATTTTGTGGTCCTAGTTATAGGGTCGAAAAGGGTGTGGTGAGAGGGACTTGGTTATTTCAAATGGCTGCGTGGCTTGTGCCGTGGAACGGGGCTCACCCCAGGGGGCTCCTGGTGAAATTTGGTGATCTTTCTCCTCAACATGAAATTACCGTGAATTTTTAACCCAAAAAATAGAGTGAAATCAATGGGTTCTGAAAAATAATTTTTCCTATTTTTTCACTTTTCAAGTGAATTTCCATTGATGTTACTCTATTTTTTGGGTTAAAAATTCACGGTAATTACATTTTGAGGAGAAAAATCTCCAAATTTCACCGGGAGGCCCCCGGGGTGAGCCTAGTTCCATGGCATGAGCAACACAGCCATCTGACAAAATAATTCATAATAAATACAATCGATAAAATGCGCATGCACATTTTGTAGAATGTTTACAGAATATAAAATGAGCATGCACTATTTATAGTTATAAAATGCGCATGCGCAATTTATTGAATGTTTGAAATGCGCATGCACATTTCTCAATGTTTAATTCACTACATGACCAAATGCGCAAGCACACATTTTGCCCTTGTTGATTTTAAAAATTACTTCCCCCTTTTTTTATGTTATCTGAAGCCTCCTCTGTAACATCCCACAAATTAGAGTTTTTAATAATTCATTAGGTGAAAAATAAGGGTTTAGGTATTAGTAATTAAGACAAGAAAGTTTTAGAAATTTGAAAATAAAACTAAGTTTGAAAACCAAAATTCAGGGTTTTCACTCAAGCGAATTGGATTCGCTTGAGCGAATTATGCAGAAAAGAAGTTTAGGTTCAGTTGCTGTAAAATTTGCTCAAGCGAATTGGATTCGCTTGAGCGAAAATTAGGGGTCTGGAAGAGGCTCTCTGGACGATTTTCGCTCAAGCTAATAAAGATTCGCTCAAGCGAAAAATGTCCAGAAAGGGTGTTTTTCTTATGTCATTTTCGCTCAAGCGAATTGAATTAGCTTGAGCGAATATTAGTGATTTTTACATGCAAAGTACCATTCGCTCAAGCGAAAATATTCCGCTTGAGCGAAATTTCACTTAAATCACCAGGATTCCCTTTCAACTTCAGAATTTCACTTTCTTTTCTTCTCCCTTATTTCTTTAGAGAGAGAGAGGGTCTGCATTCCTAGAGAGAGAGGTAGAATTAAAGCTTAAAAAGGAAGATTTGATCAAGAAATCTCTACGTGGATCACTCCTACGCACTCCTCTTCCTTTTAAACTTCACGATTAGGTGAGTATAACTCACACACATTCACATGGCTGTTTCATGGTTGTTTCATTTTCTCAAAGTATGAACCCTAATCTCTATTTCCCCGTTCTTCCTATCTATATGGATTGATTATTGTTTTTGCATGAAATTCATGTGATAATGTTGTGGAATTGAGTAATTTCTTTAGAATCATTATTGAGAATCTTAGGAATGCGAAATTTACGAAATTAGCGAAACCTACGAAATTCATGAAATGTGTAAATTTTCAATTATTAGTTCATTGAATTATATAAGTCGGTTTCGATCGTGAGTTAATTAAGCCAGCCTTTGTGCTGTGAGTTAAAATTTAGTTATTGATGAGGGCGTACGCGCCGAGTTCAGTTGAGGGCATATGCGCTGAGTCAGAGTTCAGTTGAGGGCGTGTGCGCCGAGTCAGAGTTCAGTTGAGGGCGTGTGCGCCGAGTCAGAGTTCAGTTGAGGGCGTATGCGCCGAGTCAGAGTTCAAGTGGGGGCGTATACGCCGAGTTAGAGTTCAAATGCGGGCGTATGCGCCATAGCCAAATTGGTATTACCCAATATGCTTGCTTATATGTATATCTTAATTTGTGATGATTGTGGCATCTTATTTGTCTAATTTTCCCACACGGCATGTTTGCATGGTTATGCTTCACTGAGAAATTAGTCTCACCACACGTTTTGTGGACAATCTAGGTGTGCAGGTACCTCCTGGCAGGGACCAGTGATTGGAGATAAGGAGCTTCTCTTTAGTTGGAGTTTAGTTTTCTTTTTGGGACTATTTAGAGAACTCTTATGTATATATTTTGACTGATGATTAGTATTTAGCCTTCGGGCCAGTTATATACATATTACGTTTATATATATATATATAGTTTGAATTCTTCACAAATTGTATAAGTTATCGTTGGTCACTTATCGAATTGTGAATGTATGCTTGATTCAAAATGAAACGAATTGATTTCAAAAATTTGGGATTTGGTTTCCAACGGACTAAATCTTGAATTTAGAAATTAGGACGTTACATCCTCCTCTTTTCCAGAAACTAGCACAGTACTCGTGCATTCGCACGAGTGACGTTGAGTTACGAGTGATGTCGTTTTTACATATATGATTATTTTTTTATAATAAAATAATTTATTATATAATTATATACATCAATTAGTGGAAAGTGAAAAACTTATTGTTATCATATTTATAAAAAAATTAGTAACCAATACATCACTAATATAATTATAAATTTTAAATATATGGAGATTTGAAATCGCAGAACCCAATTACTTTAAATCTATATAAAGTTTCTGGAAAAAATCCTTGTTGGGAGAGTTATCCCCACCATTATGTGGATGTTCTCAGAAGGATCGAGCATGACTATCTCCTGTGGAGAATATTTGTTATTTATCAAAAAGTCATTTTAACGAAGTGAAAAGCATGACATATGTAATGCAGAAACAATTTTAAGATAGAAAATAAATAGAATAGCTAAGAGAGTTAATGAGTGAAAACATTATTGAATAAAAAAGAGAGATAAATGATATATTTGAATAAAATCACTTTTGTAACGAAACAGATTAATAAGAACAAATAATGAGAGAATTTTTTAATATAACAATAATAATTATAATAAAAAGAAAATGAAAGTGTGATAAAAAATAAATAAAATGAAAAAAAATTGAAATGCCATGAGCAAAAGTGCCTCTCGTGGAGGATATTCGTGGTTCATAAACAAAAAACACTTAACATGACATGTGTTTTTATGTAATGAAATAGATAAACGGAAATGGATAATGAGTGAAATTATTTTAATATTATAATAATAATATAATAATATTAATAAATAAAATTAAGTATGATTTATAAAAGAAAAAAAAAGAAATGACAGGAGGAGGACTACCTCCCGTGGAGGATACCCAGTAGACTATGATTCATAAAAAATTCACTTTATTAATGAGTATAAAAAATTATAAAAATACTCAATTGGGAAAACGTTACACATGTATTGTAGGAATAATTTTAAGATAGAAAATAAATAGATAAATAGAATAGATAAGATAAATAATAAGTAAAAACACTAATGAATAAAAAAGAGAGATAAATGATATATTGGGAAAAAAACACTTTTGTAATGAAACAGATTAATAAGAACAAATAGTGGGAGAAAATATTTTAATATAATAACAATGATAACAACAAAAGAAAATGCAAGTGTGATAAAAAAGAAATAAATAATAAAAAAAGACAGGAGCAGTACTGACTCCCGTAAAGGATAATAATTTTCATAAACAAAAATCGCTGTAAATGACCTGAGTTTTTATGTAATGAGACAAATAAATAGAAATGGATAATGAGAGAAATTATTTTAATTTAATAATAATTATAAAAGAAAATTAAAGTGTGATTTAAAAAGAAAGAAACAACATTGTGTCCCGTGTAGAATACTCGTAGACCGTGGTTCATAAAAAATATTCACTTTATTAAAAAAAAAAACTCAAGTGAGAAAACATTTATTGAAACAAAATTCACTTTATTAAAAAGTAAATAGATAAATATAATATATAAGAGAGATATGTTTGTTGCTGATATGGTATTGGTGTCAGATGGGGTTATTATTTGGAAATGGGAGTGGAGAAGGATTTTGTTTCAATGGGAGAAGCAGCGGTTGTCAAGAGTTAATTTTGGATCTGAATCTGGTTTAGATTCATATTTCACAACCTGATTCTTGGTGCTGGAGAGGAGATGATGAAGGTCAATATTCAGTGAAATTAGCTTATAAAATTATTGTTAATGATGACATTTTTGCAAACTTTCCATTGCATAAGTACATTTGGTGTAAACTAGTTCCTTCTAAGATTTCAGCTTTTGCGTGGAAGGCTTGTTTGGACAGAATACCTTCAAAAACAGAATTTGGTCGAAAGAAAAATTATTCTTTTAAATGATTCAGGCTGTGTTTGGTGCGGGAGTGGATTGGAGACTACAACTCACATATTTTTTGAATGTTACTTTGCATTTCAAATTTGGTCTATGTGTTTGGAATGGTGTGGCTTCACACAGGGTAACATAATTGTTGTACTTCTCATTTTCATCGGTTTTTGGGCTCCCTAATTGTTCCTCCAACATGCGACTGAGGTGGGCTGTAATTTGGCTGTCCACAATTTAGAGTTTGTGGTTAGCTAGAAATGATACAGTATTCTCAGGTCACACTTTTGTTCCTGCTGACTTGTTGGAGTTAATTAAGCTTCGAAGTTGGAAGTGGCTTACTGCAAGAGATAAATCTTTCTGCTACTCCTTTTCTTCTTGGTCTATGCAACTAGATATTTGCTTAAGTTTTAGGAGTTAATTTTCTGCAGAGTTTTTTTTTTTGTGATTGTCAATTTGTTTATATATGCTGATGCTCTGGACTACGTATTGTTCTTTGGTGGTCTCAAAGGATATTAAGCAATTGTGTTGTTTAGTCTATTGCTTGGAGAATTCTGTGCGACAATGTATAGGCTATAGCCTTCACTTTGCTCATTTAGCTTTTTCGAATAGGTGGATGTTTTAATCCTGCTTTGGGGGATTTTATGTTGGTTCTGTTTGGGTTTTATTGTTTGGATTTAATACTATTAGGTGTTATTGTAATGGGTTAGAGTACCCCTTGTACTCTCTTTTTAATATAATTCATTTGCTTATAAAAAAAATAAAAAAAGAGATAGATGATATATTGAAAAAAAACACTTTAAATTTAATGTAAATTAACACATTTATTGTATTTTTTAATTCATACTTTTATATAATGAAATAGAAAAATAGGAATGAATAATGAATTTTTTATTAAATAATAATAACAAAATAAAATTATGATATAAAACTGAAAAGAAAAAAAGAAAAAAAAACATACAAAACATTTGAAACATTAAAATAATTCTTCGGAGGGGACATCTCTGTTTTTTTATCATTTCAAGTTTTTTTGCAATTTAATCCTTTGGGTACTTTTCAAATTTGTCAAAAGTACATACACCTATGTGCAAGCTTTTGCAGTCAACCATGACGTCATCATGACATCATCTAATTGGACAGTTGTCATCGTCTCATTTACACATGTCTCATGGGTATGCTACTCTTCCACGTCAGCTGGGCACCGTAGAATTTACCAAATCTTAAATGACACCTAGATTACTAATTGACACATTGGCGATGCTATAAGGAGAGATGTGTGACACGTCATAAGTGGACACACACAAAACGACAACAAGAATGATATGCAAAAGAAATATTTTGAGAGATCGCTTTTATTAAAAAAATTATATGGACTAAAAGTAAAACTCGTTAATTTAGAAAGGACTAAAAATATATTTTATCCTATAAAAAATTATATCAAAATTAGGTTTTAGATATTTTTTTTACAGAAATTAAGTTTTAAATATACTCTTTATATAATCAAACTCAATTACAAATGTAAAACTTGTGTCAATCGTAATATTGTTAAGAAAAGGTAAACCATAAAATTATCACTAGCTTCTAGTCATTGTAAGGTCCAAGATCCTCGTGAGATGTTTTCATGATAACAAACTCTCAAAACAAGCTTAATGTAATTCTGAATTATTAAGTACTAATGGTTGCACTTGACAATGTCTTAGAAAAGAACAAGAAGTACATACAGCCTTCCAAAAGAAACAGTAAAGAAGGAACACGAATGATCTTTTTGTTAAAGATAAAAAAAAAGGTTATTATTCTAAACAAGCTAAGACTGAGACAAAGATAAGATAAGCACAATTTTATTACTGCCTACAATATAGAAAAGTACCTCACTGACAGAAGCTTAAAACCAAGTCCAGAAGAAGCATAAACAGAAAGTCTGAGAAGATACACGATGATCATCAAATTTAATCTAAAGGACTGTTTGGAAAAGAACACTAAAATCATGACCTGAAACTGCAATTGATAAATTAAATAGTTTAAGAAGGTTGGCATACTTCCAGAATGTATAAGAAGAATGAAAGAGTTTCATGAAGGAACAAAATTTATTTAAGAAGTTATAAATCCTGTAAACAGTAATAAGACAATGTCAAAACATCCCACACTCCTCATGGTTCACTCCAGAAAGAAGGGTTGTTCAACAGAAGAAGCTTGGTCAAACTTGAAGAGAGAGAAAAGTCGTTTTTTGAAAGTGACAGCTCCTATGATTGCTGACCAGCCTTGGACCACTCCCAACGGTTAGTTTGACTATACTTTGTAATAAATAAGTGATTCACCCAACTTAAGGGAATCGAGCATGGTCAGGGTGCAGCGAACAATTGGATTTCCCCCTTTTTGACGTTATTGTGAAAACATGTATTAAGGCATATAAAAAATTGATTATCATACCTTTCAAATTGCAAACGAGGCAGTAGCAGTTGCGCGTCTCTACAGGTATCCACGCCAACAAGCGATGTAGGAAACCCTCCCCACCTCTGCTAGTAGTGTTTTGGAGAGTAAAGGACGACTACTTAAATTCCTTAGGTTGTGCATCTTATGCAATATATATATATATATATAGTTGTGGCTAGGGTTTAACCATCACTCATTAACACAATCACTTATGAGTCTGGCCCATCATGTTATTATTCTAATTTGATTAGAATCTCTAACATTCCTAGTGAGCTTGTTAATGCGTGTGACCCAATAGGTTCTTTTAATATCTGGTTATGATATTAAAATAAAACCTTTTATATTTAATATCATAAATAATGAGTGGTATCTAGCAATACATCACTAATGCCCAAATATTGAGAATGTTAGCAATTTGACGTATCCTATTTTTTGATAATATTCTTTATGAATGGTCCCTTTGTCCAAATATCTAATTGAACACAAGGGCATGGAATGTGTCATCCTTGTATAGTTCAATTTATGTTTTCTTGTTGCCCAAGAAGACTATATAGAAAATAAACATCTCATGTTTACCCTTATGAGCATGGCCATGCATTATGTAGTCTAACTCTATCAAGGGGCCTATAGATACACTACAAGAAAAATGGAAAATTGAGGCAACTTTTAAAGCCATTTGTGGCGGTTCAAACCGTCGCAGTTATCACTGTCGCCATGTCATTCTGCGGCAATTATTGTCAACCGCGGGAATAACCGCCAGTAATTGAATATGGTATTTAGCGGCCATTGGAACCACTGCAAATAGATGTTAGAATTTCTGATTTCAAATTTAGCGGCGGTTTGTGGCGGTTTTCAAACCGCCCCGAAAAGTATTAAGATTTTTTTTTAAAAAAAAATTAACAAGGCGATTTGGTAACTGCAACTATATTTAGCGAGACGTACCGTTTCACTACAATTTTGTAGTATGCTGCAATTCATTAGATTTTATATATACATTTTATTATGTTACTATTTCAATTTATTATGGAGAGTACCTTATCATCAAATTATAAAAAATATATAAAAATATGGAAAAATAAATATAAAAATTAATTAATTAATTGCATTCAAAGTGAAATAACAAGTTCACTCCAATGTAATTTTGTAACTAAGTACAATTATACCAAAAATAAACTTATAATGGGTAATTAGTCAATATGTCCTAAATACAGAGTTAAGTAGTAGATGAAAGTCCATGTTTTTTGGGTTCATGACTTGCGGAGGAAGATTTTGCTTCTATCGGTGAACCTAAATTTTTGACCTGAAAGTAAAAGCAATAACCAATTAGTAAAGATTTAAAAGTCAACATGAGTGCATGCTATTTTTTTTACTAAGCATAGAGAATAAACTAAATAGGAAGTACAAGGGGTACTCAAACCTTTACACAATTATAATCCACCAAAAACTAGTTGGGTAAGACAAGATCATAGACAAAAATAAATAAACCCAACAGATAAATAAAGAACCTAATATAAGAAATTAAAGGAAATAAAAAGTAACATCTAAAGTAGATCTCTAGTAGACCAAATAACATCTAAAGTTTATGGGTAAAATATGTTTTTGGTCCCTATAAATGCCCTGAGTTTTGTTTTTAGTCCTCCCAAATGTTTTTTTTTCTTTTAGTCCCTACAAATGCAAATGTTTTCAAATGCGTCCTTACCGTTAGTCTGGCTCTATTAAATGCTGATGTGGCTAATGGACATACACATAAGCATGCTGATGTGTAAATTCATTTCCAATTAAGCTCATCATGTACAGCTTTTGTGCCCATCTCCTTCATCCCCAATATATTCCCCCAATCTGAGCATCCTTCAACCCTAACATTGACGCAACGAAGGTGCTGGGTGAAAGATTTATAGTGCGCGTTCTGCTTCGGAGAGAAAGGTTATGCCTTTAAGGTGCTTCTTCATCTTCTTTCTCTTGCCGCAAGGTATGTCGCTATGGGGAGAATTTGATTTTGATGACATCCAAGTCTGCGAGTAACCTCGGGGGAACCTTTAGGAGGTTCCCAAATTGGAATGTAAGTAAAAGTTCAGACCAACACACTTCTTCTTATGATTTAGGGTAGTTTTTCTGATCCCTGTCATTGGTTTCATGATTTATAGAAGAAATATTATTGCGGTTTCTTTGAATGGGCTGATGATGAAGTTGCGCAATAACCTGGTAATTTTGAGGTCGTGGAAGCATGCAAAGAAGAGAATGTGGAGTTAAGGAACAAAATTTCAAAGTTGCAGAGGAATTTGACTGAAGAGAGGAAGAAAAAAAATTGGTTGATTGGAGAAGGGAAGGTGAAGAGGGTAACTTGGGAGAAGGTATATGTACGGTGATAATAGAGGGGTTAATTGTTGTTAGGGTTTTTAATCTTTTTTCAAAGAAAAAAACTAATATGAAATGAATTTACGCATCAGGATGCTTATGTGTATGTCTGTTAGCCACATCAGCGTTTAACAGAGGCAAACTAACGACAGGGACGCATTTGAAAATGTTTGCATTTGTAGGGACTAAAAGAAAAATAACATTTGGGAGGACTAAAAACAAAACTCGGGGCATTTACAGGGACCAAAAACATATTTTACCCTTAATAAACATTACAAATAACATGAGTAATGCAACAAACTAGTGAGATCATCTTCAAGATTCAAGAATCAAAATTGTTGAAAAGTAACTAGACCCCATTGGTGCACCAAGCATATATTCAAGATCTCTTATAATAAAAATATTGAGCTTAATAAGAAGCAAATTAAAACACATATTATACCAAATATAGAAATAGATGTAAACTTGAACATTATTAATTATTGGGTAGAATTTACCTGTGCAACACATTATTAATTATTCACAGAGTATTGTAATTCTATATTTTCTACAAATAAATAAGTTTTCCTATTTAAATATACAAATTAATTTAAAATCATAATATAATGTTTCTATCAATGGGAAACTTATTTTTTTAAACATACAAATAGTGTCACGTTTAGAAATAGAAAAATATTATCAAACCTGTTGTTAGTGCTATCAAACCAATCAAAACTAAAATGCAATGTCATACTCGATAGAAATACATGGTAATTAATTATTGCTTTTAGCGTTGCACATTTCAACATTCTAATAAAAGCATGCACAAAAAGACAAATATTATAGAATGAGTAATAAAATATTATCGTTTGTAAGTTTGTAACTTATACCCCCCTCAACCTACAACTTTTATTACTCATACTGTAATTTTTATTGTTTGTTGTAATTTTTTTAAAAAAAGGTAATATGATACACATCGAAGAAAGAGGCAGTAATGAAAATCAAACATAAGATTCAATCTATTCTTATTTATTTTTCACATCTAACATTTAAAAAAGAAAAAGGACAAAGATGAAATATCTAGATAGACACAAACAACATACTAGGAAGGAAGAGACAATCATACAACTACATAACATTTGTTAACAATTTAAAGCTATGACTGGTATTTGTTAACTTTCAGTAGTGGCACACCGACAATTTTCACTCACTTCCAATTCCAACTAAAGACTTTAAGGAAAAAAAAGATTAGGATTATGGAAATTAAGTGCAAATTTTGGGGCAAGTGATGTTAAAACAATCTTAACTCTTAACCTACCTGAATCAAAGTGACAAGGTTGCACTTTTTCAGATGCAACTTTGTGAGCCCATTTTCCTAAGACTTCCATGTTGTTCCCCATGCGTGGAGTTTTCTACTTCAAAACAAATTATCAATTCTTCTTTTCAGAAAAATAAATCAACTATTATAAGAACGAGTACTTGTAACAATAATGCTACATGAAGCAATTGGCATATGCTCCTCTTTTCTTAATTTCATTAAGTTCCAAAAATTTTGCACTTGGGAATATTCCAATAAGTTCCAATAATGCTATAAGAACGTTGAATGGTTTTTTACATAAATGTCATGAACGATTCTTTAATTAATAGTATTATATGAAGTCCTTTGACCTGAAATCACCACAATTCCTACATGAGGAATTATATGTTTTAATATCATCAAACGTAACCTGTAACAGGGTGATTATAAAGTTGATTTTTAGATATATAATAAGTTATATGGTGGAATGTGAGTGGCCTAGATGGGATTTGTCTCATCCTATGTAATAAGAGTTATATAGATTTGTCCCTCCTATGTAACAAGAGTTATATATATAACTCTTATTACATAGGAGGGACAAATCCCATCTAGGTATTTTCCTAAACATTGTTGCTGTTAACAATAAACTGACAAACAACTCCCTAATGTATTTTTCCTGAGGCCATGGTTGCAGCTTCAGTTATCCCATCAATGAATTCATTGTCATCATTCAATAGTCCAAGCGCCCCACAAGCATCACAGAAGCAACAATACGTACATCCGTTGACTGTACGGAGATCTTCGAACCTTGTACATCCTCATTGTATGTTTAACAACAACCTCATATAATACAACTTACCCGACCCAACAGGAGCGAAGTTCATTCGACCTATTGAAAACCCCCCGCTTTCTTGGACGCCATTCTTGTAAATCAACATCATACACAAATGCAGCTGGGTATTCAACATATGTGATACTTCTACCCTCAAGATACACAACATTTGCTCTCATCCATGATAGAAATATGGTTTTCTTGTCTCTATTACGTTCGACAACATTATCTATCCGATCACTATCTTTGAAAACCACAACTTGGTGTTCTTCCAAATGAAATGTCAATCTTTGGACCGAAGGCCACTTGTGATGAATGTCAAACGAAATTATACGCCAAACTAATTCACAAGGAGATAGATACATGCAATCATAATACTGTTTGATCTCATTTCTTTGCTCAATGAATGGATCTGCAACACCCCCATGCTAATTGCAACTGTCACTCTATCAACCCCATTGTTGATGTACTTGAATAAATATTTAATGGAGTCGGACTTATTGTAATATTCGATGTTGATATGAGTCTGATACTTCATTAAGAAACATGGGCTATATGGCACACCATATCGGTTGTCCAACTCAATCCCCATCTGGACAGTACAAACCCCAGTGTCTCTTCGCTTGTAGATAGGATACCCATCACTATCAAAAGTGGTTTTGTCATTGAACTTCTTTGGAAAATAGTTATAGCAACTTCCCCCCTCATACATGGTGATTCTCTCCGAGCAATACCACATGGACCATGAACCATGTACGTTGAGACAACGTTAAATAACTTAGGATATTTAATTGGATCTGGAAGTTCTACACATATGAAAGGGTCTATCATCTCAGGGTTTCCTAGCTTGTTAGATATGTCCAACCATAATAAAATATGCGTATGAGGAAGCCCTCATTTTTTAAACTCAATAGAGTACATCCCTGGCAATAAGAATTGAAATTGACTGAAGTAAACATAAAATAGTAACACAAAACTTATAATATAAATCAACACTCCTATGATGCAACACCAACAACATACCTGCATTAACCTTACCAAAGAATTCACCCCCTTTGAAATCATTCATTAATCCATCTAATTTGATTCAAAAGATCCTGCACGTGATATCTGGACGATCATAAGCATTTAATCCTACACTTGAAACATATCTTTGAATTTCAGGCCACTTCGGATTACACGTAACAGTCACAAACAAATCCGAGTACCCAAAACGCCTACAAATTGCCATAGCATCTTGGCAATTGTTGAACATGTACCTACGACCTCCAACAAACGATGACGACTAAACAATTCTTAACCCAATTGTTGCCGGGTCAATGTCCCCTCGATCAACAGCTTCTTCGAGACCCTGCAAGAAGTCTTTTCGAATGGATCCATGATTATTCCTAATATAAGATAGTCTCTGAGACTCAATCATAGAGTAGCAATCGACAATAAATTGTTGGAACAACCTTTCACTTTTCAGCAAAAGTGTATTTTCAACATATCTAAGTCGAAGTCTAAACACAATAAACTCACGTAATGATATACACTTTCTCTTGTTAATTCTAATGCTCCGACTAACACTTCGGAACTGTATATTTTCTTGATAATCGTTTTCACCGTATGGGAACAACAATGGATACTGCATTGGAATGAATGACAAATATGTTTCTTGAATCCTTTGGAACTGTCCATCACATGCATGAACAATAATATCCCTACCATAATCAGAGTTGTCAACATCTCCAACAATAAGAGTCGCAACTTCATCAATGGTTGGCAAGTTATAAGTCTGAGGGTCATTAGCTCGCCTTCTAAATAGCCTCATTGACACCATTTTCCCGACATGGGTTTCAACATCATGAACTTGTCTGAACGTCTTGGCCAACACATTGTAGTGGTCAACCATAGCCATCAATTCCATGACCAATGTTGGGTCCAATTTGCAGTTCCTGCCAGAACTGGACAACATAGCACATGATAAATTGAAAACTATCCAAATAGGAACAAATGTTAGAATTAGAAGCCAGGCCGTTAGACGTCATGAAATTCACTCTACAAACCTCAAGTTACGAAGCCTATTTTGTACCTCATTCTAAGTGTCATATATATACAGCTGGGCAAACTTTGGCTTATCTCTTTCAATGGGAAATAAACTACCAATCCGATGATAGTTCTGACCAGATATAACAAACCGAGGTGGGCCTCCACCATCATTGATATCACCCAGTATCCTACCACCACTAGATGTAAAAGCAAACATACTATTGTATGCTCGAATATTTTGTATAAAATTACCGCTTTTATCATGTGTCCCATTAGCCAAACTCAACAACAATCAGGGCGCTTCTTTTGTGAAATGGTAGCATTATCTTTCCTCTCATACAACACAAAGAAAATTCTTTGGTTGAGCTAAGGATAGTCTTCACAACACGTTCGTCGTACCAAAACTTCGTCGTGCAACGACAACACATATATTCCAAATTGCCATTATCCATATAGCCTGAAAAATAGTTTTTTTTAATTGCAGCATTGTCAATCGAAAAATGGCCATGAAAAACAACCATTCATGCTGGTTAATGCCCTACCTTGCATCTCGGTATCAACAAATAAAAGGTGTTCTGTCGAATGGAGTGTGAATTGTTCATTTGAATATTCTTCCCTATATGAAGTCCAGCTATGGCTTATTGCATTAACTGAACACATCATAACACCAAGATTAATAAGAACTAACTCTACCTTCAACAGTACTTACTGCACTAGTTGGGGCAACACATGCATGGAAACATTGTACTAATCGATAGGAAGCGACTAATTCCACCGAACGTGTTACCATAACAACAAACTAGCCCCCTTACATGTTTTTGACAATATTAATATGACAAAGCTTTCATATTTTCTTAAGCCAAATGGGTTGAAACATTGTATATACACGTCATGACACATAACATAGGAGGCCTTAAAAATAATGATACAAATCTCATTTACTACCAACGTATGTTCAATAGAATTGCCAACTTTTATCAAGTAAATTTGAAAGAAGGTGAGGAACAATATCAATCCATAAGTCAAATACATCCTTAAACTCCTAACGAAGTGGTATTTTCATCACAAATACATATAACCCATTTGAACTTAATCAAGTACCTCTTCCCCTTTAAAAGCTCTAGACAAAAATCAATCTAGTTCATCACACCTCACGAAAATGAATTGTCAATATCACACCATCGTGCTAATACACCTCGAGAGCTGAATTTTGTCGTTAGCCTTGCTAAACATTCGCCACCCTCACCAGATGCTACACTAACTCGTGATTTACTCAATCTAAGAAGATGAATCAAAACAGAAAATTTAACATATGACGGAAGGGATTTATATTAACGTTCTAATTCAATTTCTACACGACCATTACTTGGTGATTCAATTTTACTGGAGCTCACACGATTAGTTCATTCATCACATAAATTAAAACATGCATGCAAAATGTAAAACCCTTTAAGAATGGCCAAATACCTTTTTCGTTTCCCAATTCTAAGCCAAACAGCTTGCTACACGGTTTTCTCAAGCCATTTCCAAGGCACCACAACGACAATGCAAGTAGCAAAGAGTATGAATGGAGTAGATTAAATAATCAAACAATGAACATAGGAGACATTGGCATATAAACCGCGCTTGAAACTACATATTAGATGAAACATCACCCAATCAATCTGACGATTTGTTCGTGCGACTGATTGTTCACCCTTTCCTCTCCGACTTCTCTTCTCCCTCTCTCATTGAGTCCTTTTATATGGAAAGCAACTCTGGGGATAGGTAGCATAAGGTGGTCGGCGACCAACACCCTAGTGTGATTCCCAAACTATAGAGGACTTAATCTATATATGATTATTAATTCAGACAACAATGCCCAGCTAAGCTCTTCGCACCTTCACAAACCTGCTAACATTCTACTGCTTTGGATCTGTTGTTGGGAGCCCCTAACGACCAGCCATCGATATGGGTGAACAGCCTAGTCCACCGGCAACTATTGTTTTAAATTTGATAAAAACACTACTTGAAATGCAATGCCACCAATGGATCATTTACAGCCCATTTATAACCCAACTGATAAGCGTAGAATTCACCCCAGTCACCCTGCTACTTCTAAGAGTTAACTTCCACTGCCATTTTCTCCCAAATAAACTTAACTTTAGCGAACCGTGACCACAATAAGAATTTGGTCCAAAAAGCTGACACTAAACCATCCAAAGATATAGCCGGAAAAAATGTCTTTATTTATTAACTTTGGTTGTTCTTGGATTCTCACAAAATTTGTTTTACCTGTTTGTTTTAATTAAATTAATGTAGTCTATATATGTAGTGAAATACTTCCCACAAATGTTTTCCTCCAAATCGTTGACCACAACACTGTGTCCTTTTCACAACATTGATGAAGTACAATAATTAGTCTACCGTCTAATGGAACATCAAGTGGGATAATTACCACTAAACAAGCCCAAAATGCAGAAATTACTTTACATGCTAGCTGTGATTGAATAGACATCGAGTATTTTAAACCCTGCATTGGATAGTGTTTTCCCATGCCTAGAAGAAATAATAGCGAATAGTTAAACCATACTTTCAAATGCGCATCGCGGCCAGAATAAATCGAAAAACATTCAGCCACATTGATATAATTACTAAACATCTGCTTGCATACATATTCCCCTAACACAGTACATCTTAAACAACCCTAGCTTAACGAAGTCACATGGATACATTTCCCCTAGGACAATACTTCTTAAACAATCTAACATTGAGATCCATAGTTCTTTGTTCGATAAAGAGCAAGAACATAGACACTAACAAATACACCCAATAAGAAATTGTCCATATAACTTTGGCATATAACCCATCCAACATCATCATAGAGTTAGAATTAAAAAACATTTCAAAACACATAACAACATCTCGTTTACAAACAGCTCTTAGATGATTGACAAATTCAGCTCCGTTGGGTCACGTTCCGCATTATCCCTGTCTTGCCCTTCTAGGTTAACTGGTGCAGGTTCATGTTTTGCCTTTGAGCATCCTCCGCCTTCCACCTTTACACTAACCAACGTATTTAACCCAGCAGAACTTGATGGAACCTCCCCAAACATCTTCCTCTAACTTGGAACCCCATAAAGCATGGGAGAAGCAACCATTAAAACGAAAGATGAATTAACTAGGTGGACGAAAATTCCATTGTTGGAATTGTTCCTTGGAATAGACGAAAAAATTCATGCAACCTACCAAACTCCAGCTGAAACAAACACATAAAATAATATTATAATTGTATTAAACATAATTCCTATGAGAAACCAAACGCCAAGAGAAAAGCAAAAGAGTTGCGACGCACCGCGTTGGGACTGTCCATTGAGTCATGTTGTAAGAAATGATCAATGATGTGTGTCTCATCATAGACACGAATGACCCTAAAGGCATCTATGAATGTTAGCCGGGGATAAGACAGGGTCTCAACCCTGAATAAAAGTTTCCTCCTCCCGACCAAGTTGGTGAAGACACTAGGCAGTTTGCGAGACTTTGGATCATAATACACATGGGGCAATGTAAAGTGATAGGCATAAAAATTCAATCTTCGTCCAGAAATTCTAACGAATTTAATCTACCTAACCAAACAACCAACCAAATTATGATGATCACAAAACATCAAGGACAAGCAATGCTAACATGCCCGAACATCATCAAGCAAGTCCTTGCAAGTTTTTTTAATAAACGCTACATGTCAGAGTAAAAGACAACGAAGCAGGCACTTTGATCCCCGTCATAAGCTTTTACTTTAACCATGAACCTGCGCGGTTGAGTTAATTCCCAGGTCGAACTCAGTCTTATAACAATAAAAGGTCTAAAACCCCTATACAGGTAATGCACTACACCTTTGAAGTTGATGGACTTTTATAAAGCTCAAGCACATACCTAGGGGTGACATTAGCCACAAGTTTGCAACACCCTGGACAATAAAAGACCTAAGACTTGCAAGAAACTGGCTGACCACATTTGCATGCATAATACCACCAGCGGCCAACCTCGACAAAGCCAATTATTCTAGCAAAAACAAAAAATACTCCAGACTAGAAAGTAGAGAGAAATATTCCAAGGGTAAGTGTCTGTGCAACTATTACTCACCAATGATTGGAAAATATAATGTATCTAAGTTTTAATAACTATCCCCATAAATATAGCTTGTCCTATTGCTTAGAAGTAAGGTTATCACCAACTTATTAAGTTACCCTTTTCGATTGTTGGATGTCAAGTATTCTTTTCCTCCCATGAAGGATCAGAAAATCATCCTTCATCGGCATCTCAACACCACTGCCAGTGAATGCAGCTAGCTTATCCTCATACGCCATCCACAATGCACCTATTCTGTTACGTTTTAAAAGAAAAAAACCTTTTTTATTAATTATCGATGGGGAACCCAACATATTCATTAACTATTAAATAACCCAATCAATTGCAACTAAAGGTAGTCATGAGATCATGCAAACCTTCTCTTTAATCCAACCATCTCCGACATTCAACTGTTGAATAGCACTGTAGTCGCACCATACAAATTTTGAACAACAACCTCACCTAAATAAGTGTAACACACACCATAGTTTTGTTTAGCACGTAAACTACTAGTTAAGAATTTTTCATGCGATGCAGATATTTTAAGAGATAATAATTCACAAACATTAGGTCTAGGCTCACCAAAAACTGAGCCTGGAAAAGGCAGGACCCTTGCATACTGTATAACAATAACGGGCTTCAGCCGACCATAATAGTTCATGTAATCCTTAACCACCTTAATGTGCTAATCAAACAACATGCACTCAACCTTCCCCCTAAGTCACACAAATTCGAAAAGAAAGACAAACTTATTAAATCCAAACATTTAACCTTCATTGCAGATTTCTAACGATACTTCGAACTTACGTGTAGTTGGAGACCTCCAAGGATATGTACTTGTGAGGTTCAGGTCTAGACACAATCCCTTGCCGGGGAAATGGCCGTAACAACGACAATTAAGTCTGCATAAAAGAAACATCGGTCAATTAACAGGCGCTCATAACAAAATGGAGAAAGTAATACGTTGCGTCCTTGACTATATTCTTATGGAAAATCTGAACCAGCTCCTTCATTATGCTTTCCTGAAGTTTGCATCCCTACAGACGAATATTTTTAAAAAATTATCTTCCACAATTTAGAACGCATAATATGGTTAAAGAAGATAAACAAATTTGGAAATGTTGAACACATCCACATGCAAAACCATGGTTTCATGAGGGTGAAGTAAGCTCATGCATTGTTCAATGAGTCAGAAATGACCTGGGAATCGACCAATACTATCTCAATGGAGTTAAATTCCCCGTTGTTCTTCATGTCAGGGACACCCCACACACGACTGACCCTCACCTTGATGACATATCTATTATAGTGGAGAGCGACATCCTTAAGCATAACACACACATTTGATGAATCCCCATGGCTTCAAAACTTATGTTTGAGGGCAGACAACTTGCAGTTTTGGGATATCAAAGACAAAGAAGCTATGCTAGTCACACTAAGAACACGCAAGCACTCATGAGTATAAATAACGTTGGTGAAACAGATTTGATGATGTGGTTATTCTTAGTTAACACTTAACAGACTAATAAACCATTGAAAAGATAGTCTTTTATTAAATGTAAACACTCACAATTAACCACTTACCCAATAACCGAGGGACAATTGTTATTAGATACTAAGCATCAAGTGACTATTTGAAATCTCATAAACAAAGCCAACACTTTTAAAAAAAAATTATTTCCTTGTCAATGATGGAACATAAAGATATAAAAGTTGACGTGCACTTGGAACATGAGAACCTGAAATCACATTAATTCAATTGATACTCACTTTGTTGTTCACTGTAAGAGGGGTAGGCTGCAATGATCAATAGTAATAATCATATTTGTTAAATGATGAATTCTTAAGATGGTAATGTCAATAATGACAGGAAAAATGTGCGAATGTGGGATAAGCAACGACACATGTAATCTATATAATGTACTTAATCCCACCTTTCCCGAGTGGACTACTAAAAGAAATTTGCACGTGGGGTTCACATGGAACCTCAGGTACCAAGCATAAGGCTTCAATGTGTTATCTAAACAAACAACCAATTACCATTTGATACACATTTATTGTAACATCCCAAACTAGGACTTAGGAGTTGTAAAAGAAGGTTTAGGTTATGGCTTTAGCCAAGAGTTAGAAAATAAGGAATGTAACGAGGAATTGGAGCTTAGGAGGTGAAATTAGGGAAAAAAAAAGCAAAAAAGGAAGGAAAAAACACAGCTGGGGGAAGCCATTGAGGGTATCTCGTTCATCTCTTAACTCAAGCACTCATCCTTCATGCCACCTCTCTTCAAACCCCAACACCCTTTTCCTCAATCTAAAAACTAATAATCCCCCATTCTCATAAGAAAATACTAACTTAAACTCTCCTCACCTAGATTCACTCTACACACAACTGTGCATACCTACACCAGACACCACTATCACATACCCCATTGTAACCACATCCACTATTGGCATAATAAAGAAAACTCATCCATCATTCACGGCCATTTCAAGATCGAAACATTAGCCATCAGATCCCCTTCCTTAGACCCCGGATCCCCTCTCCGTTGGCCGCGATCCATTGGGACACAAGGTCGCATACGACCTTCTGCTCCGGTCACCACTGGGAGCACCATCTCGGTCCAGAGCCGTCACCGTCGTCAAAGTTGCGGCTGCACCCATCCCTATTCGCAACATCTTCTCCCACAACGGTAGATCCGGTGAGACAGGGACGGTCACCGTGAAAAGAGTAGCTTCTGCAGCTGTCTCGCGCGCACCGCCGTTAGCTCGCCTCTCCTCCGCCGTGCTGGATTCTCAAGCCACCGTGGCTGAAACCACGTTGAACCTTGTCACCCTTGCAGCTGCACGCCTTGAGCTTGCCCCCACGCCACCGCTCGAACTAGTTGCTACAGGTTGCAAGCTGCAGCTCCGTCGTGCCGCGCGTCGCGAGCTCCTCTCCACTGGTTCGACTGTACAACGCCAGGTTCGGGTGCCTTCTCCACTCCCCAAGTCACCCGTCATGCTGAGAGCCACCGGAGCTGCTGCGTCCTCCGTCAAGCTATGGCACTTGTTTTCTCACCTCCCCTGTCACTTGCTTCCATAAGTTGTGTGAGGAAGAAGGTTAGAGAATTTTGGGAATTGGAGGATATCCACCCCCAACATTCACCAACTTCATTCCACTATTCTTTGAGCTTCCTTTGAGGTGAGTAGAGCTCACACACTTTCACCTCATCCTGTGTATGCCTCTATTATGACCCATCCTTTTGTTCCCCTTCCTTTCAGTGTATGTATGTTGGGTTATTGTTTGATTAGTGAATATGTATGATTTGAGTTGTGTATGAGATTGAATTTGAAACCCTAGGTTAGGGAATTTTGGGGAATTTGGGAATTTGAGGAATTTCTGGTATGATTGATGATGAAACCTTGATTATGTGATTAATTGAAGTTAAAAATGGGATTTATGTGTTAGTCATATGTATGCTATGAGACATGTATTGTTTGTAAAGTTTGAGCCATTGCATGTTTTCGGCCTATGGCCCAGTTGAGACTAAGAAAATGGGTTTTTGGCTTCGGCCCAGATAAAATGGCTTCGGCCCAAGTTAATCTAAAGTGAAAAGATTGTTTTCAGAAATTGATTTAAGACTTGGGTGATTATTGCCCAGAGATTTAAGGGGTGATTAGTTCCCAGGGTGATTAGTGCCCAGTGGTGGTTAGGGATGTAAAAAAACCCGCACTCGCGAATACCCGCAAATATACCTGCAATGGGTACCCCATTATTTATTAAATGGGTGGGGACGGATATTATACTACCCGCATACTCATTAAAACATATTTTCCTATTAAATATATTTGAATATTAAGATTTTTTTATTATTTTATGATGAGATATAATTTATTTTATGTTAATTTTTGATAATATTTTTAATATATTAACATGTAATGGTATTATATAATGATTGTTTATATATATAGTATGATATTATAATTTATTCCTCTATTTTTTTAATAAAATTTAAATTCTTAAACATTAATGGGTACCCGTGAATACCCGCGGATACCCATTACTCGCATGGGTACCCGTTAATTTTAGCGGGTACCTATACGGGTAGGTACTACCCGCACCCGCCCCGCCCCGTTGACATCCCTAGTGGTGGTGATTAGTGCCAAGGAAGACATTCCTTGTAGTCTGAGCTCAGGTCTACCAACACAGTTATTCCAGATTTAAGTGATAAGAACCCGACGCCCGGGTTATGTTGTTCATGCGAATTCATGTTCAGTTCTGTGCATATAAGTCTATTTGAGTATTGAATGGCTTGGAAGATCATTATGTAAGTATATGCTAGTTTCCAATGATTTAAGACATGAAGGAAATGATTAGGATATTCAAGTATGCTTTAATGAACTGTGTTGGGTGTTGCATTGCATCTGTTTGTTTCCCCACACTGCTTACTGCATCGCTTTGCTCACTGGGACCGTAGTCTCACCCCACGTTTCGGGGATATATATTTTAGTCTGTGCAGGAAACTTCCAGCTTATGTTCAGAGAAAGATGGAGCTCTTGGAGTGGACTCACCCACTCCCAGTGGTCAAGAAGAGTTTAATAGTTTAATGATGTAATTATATAAAGATATTATTGGAAAGTTACTTGTAGTGACTATTTAAATGATGTATGACGTAGAAGTCAATAGTTTGGCCATGGAGGCCTATTTGCTATTGAGATGGATTAGTAATTATGTCATTATGAATTGTACTGGTGGTTTTGCTGGTTTTCAGGTGAAGCCGAAAATTGGGAAATGTCCAGTTTTTAGGGGAAACTCTGTCGGATTTCCGGTAGGAGCTTCATGGACCGTATCACGTCAAAGTGAAGGTCCCCCTAGCGATACCCAATCCCGCCTGCTACTCAGTTTTCTGATTCTACTAAGCATTGCTTATATGCACAAAAAGAAACCATTTGACAGTGTCACCCATGTGCTTAATTTGTTTTCAACTACATATTAACATAGATGATTACATTACATAATTCGGCCCACATACAATTTACAAAAATAATTTCCCATTCTGACACGAATCACTTCCAAATGGGATCCTTGAATCACTAATCAAATGAGATAAATAATGGATCTAACAAAAATAAAATCAAGTTAGTGACCCATAATCAGTTTTGGATAGGCAATGGACAGATGGAGCCAACTGACTTAGACAACAAAACACAAGAACACCAGAACATTTAAATTCATATAATTTTGCCCATTAAATTTGTTAAATATTTTCATTTATTTTTCAATACAATGGGTCCCAAATTCTAATTTATAGAATCACCAATCACCAGTTATGGTAAAATTAGTTGTGCAACAAAGGGATAATGCATTTTAAGATGGAGATTATTCTTGAATTAGAGACCATAGGGATTCCTAGATGCAAATCTAAACTATTATAACCACCCACGAAAAAGCCCTGGAAACATCAAATCAATTTTGAGCAAATAACCATATAATGTCATGTAAGAGGTTCATCATCGCTAGAATAGTACTTGATAATCCTTTGTAAAATTACTTTCAATTTATAATTAGAAAAACAAAACATTATGACTAATTGGAGACGTGTTCGACTAACCTGTTCTAAAAGACGTGATGAAAACGCAATCCCTACGCACCATCATATCTTCGATCCATGTTCGGCACAAATCACAGACTAACACAGATGAATACCAAGTTTGCACCACCGCTCTCCCATTGTTCATTCTCTCGATCCTGACAGAACCACCAAAGACTTATTACTCCAAATGTACTTTGAAAACATCTTAGCAGGTTTATGCCACAGGGTGATCACGATCGTTCAATCAGCCCATACCGATCTCGCAGCATTCCAATCCGTGTGCAGCGAGAAGACCACTTCATTTCATAAGACCCACCAACTACATCACTGGCCTTTAGCAAGTATACATTGATAAGACCTAAAAGCCACCCAACGACTCTAATGCACTCGTATCCGTTTCTGAACTCGACCTACAAGGGCCCATTTAAAATGCTCATTGTATTAAGGCCCAATCTATGGAAATAGTTGAACTCCCCAAATTGACAAACCTCATGAAATTGACAATCGGATATTGTGAACATAGAGACTCAGTCTAAAAAATTAAAATTAGCATTTACCTAAAATATGTATCTAACTAAGCCCTTATGATTCAAGGGGCAAAGGAAACAACCTCTTATCTAGTGGGTCCCTTTACAAGACAATAGATCTACCCACATACCTATTCCATAGAGAAATCAAGTTCAAAGTGAGCGCCAAGTACCAAGGTCTGACTCGGTCCAAGAAAATTCGAATGTATATTTGTCAGACCTTTTGATTTTTAGGCGAGTCAGCCCAATTTTTCGTTTACTCATAAGGATAAAAACAATTTATATGTCATCTAGCTATATATACCCCACCGAATCATTTATATATTTAAGTTATCAAGATATAATCATTCATTAATTTTTTTTCCATATTAGATGCATATTAATAAATTTCTCACTTCAGCATGCAGGATGCACCATTTCAGACGTGCTCATGATTAAATCATTGTACAGTTAAATTAGCTTCTACAAAGATATAAATATATTAAAATCTTATTATGGACTTGACATCTATAACTTTATTATCACTAACAAAATAACATAATCCAAATATCTCACATGTAGTTCTTTGCTAGCACTTAATAGTACACATACATGCATCCATACACATAGGTATATCCCAAGAGACATTTGCTTGACATTATGTTTAAATGGACCAACAACAGGTATACGTCTCATTTAGAAGTTGGAAAACATGTTCATCCTAAATAATACGGTAGAATATTAACATGTATTAAATGATTGAAATATACGACACAATAGCGAAATTAATCACTCTATCAAAATTGAAGAAACAATTACAAATAACCCACTAATCACATCCACGACTAGAAAGTTTTTTTTTTATTTTTTCGATTGGCAAAAAAAATACAACTTTAACCGTTTAGATAAGCATTTTGACGTTATATAATACCCCAATGAATATAAAATATGCCAACAGTGGGTAATTGGAAGTCCATGAAGAAAATTAGGCCAAAATCACATCACCACAGGATTAACCACAACAAACTTTACGTAGGAATAACAATCTATTCACAGAACCATAATGGGTCTCCAAGTTTATCATAACACAACAAATAAAGGGACCAAAACATAAACAATATCACAATTAGTTTGGACAGTACATACACATCTTATAGTCCATTACAGAGGGTTGTCCCACATCGCTAAGCTACGCATTAGGCATCACAAATAAGTTGATATTAGACCTCCACCGAATTAGGCCCAAACACTCGGACACTGAAAATCAGCCCATGACCCCAGTAAAAACACAACAACATTGGTTGTTCAACGTTGCAAGCCTTCCTCAAGTTCTCCAGTCCATCAACGAAGTACGCTCTCTCGGAGATGACATCAACGCGTACTGAGTAGATGTTATCGCCCAGGTTCTTGAAGACAATCGTGCGATTCAATTGCGTTCCCCAAAGACGATAAAACCACTTTGGTACGGGGACAGAAATTTACAACCGAACCACGAGGAAGAACATAACATAGCATTACTTCATTCCGTAAACAAAACGGTTCAGTGGAAAAAAAGACATAATTAAGAAATAGGCTAAATGTTAAAATAGTGCTAAGTGTTGGTACTAACGTTAAAGGTGGTCAGCATTAAATCTATGACTATTAAATAGGTTAAGTGTTAAAATAGTGCTAAGTGTTGGAGAGTGCATAATCGAAAGGGCATGTTCGATTTTATAGATTGCGGAAATCGAAAAGGAATTTGAAAAGGTCGAAAGAAGAGGAAGAATTTCGAGTAATCGAAAGAGAGATGATCTCAGAAAGACTTAGAAGATATTTCGAAGATAAAAGGCTTATTCGAGGAAAACAAAGTCCTGAAGAAACAGTTGAAATTAGTTATTAGAAGTTTACTGTTCAAGATAGATGTCAGAATCATAGTGGAGCGTCATAAAAGTTCAAAAGGGGGATAAAGCAGTTTGTATCCGTTAAAGGATGTGTCAACCATGCATTGTGCCAACACATATGTAATTGCTGATGTGTCCTATTGGTATTAGTTAGTCGTTAGGATTAGAAATCTATAAATAGGTAAACTTGTTATGTAATAAAGGTTGGATTCCATTTCTTTGAAAACTCTCTGAAACACCAATACGTCCATCTTGTTAGTGACAACCGGTTATAAGGAGATATTCAAGTAAGCAATTCCATCCAGATTTTAATTTCATTGAATGCAATCACTTTTCTTTACAATTCTATTGTTCTTTACTTGTTTAATTTTTATTTCTTGCAATTTAATTTTGTTACTTGTTTATTGTTTATCTTTCTTTGTTGAATATTCTTCTTTTGCTTTTGTTATTTCTTTCTTTCTTTATTCTTCTCAATTGTTTCGATTTTCTTACTGGGTAAACAACAAGCAAGATTTATTACAGTTTTCAGAATCAGTATATCGTAGTTTTAAAAGTTAAAACACTATAAACCTACTTCTTAAATAGTCCCTTTTGAGGACTTGATTCTAATTCCCAGATCGCTCTTAGAATCAAAAGGTTATATTGATTTCTTTGAGATCAATTTTAACACCACAAACACCACCTCGGCATCTATCAACATCATCTTAATGGCAAAGGGGTTTCCCGGCTGGTCAACTGGACACATCTCCCACATGCACAAGACCTGAACCATCAACCTCCAAGTCTGCTTCCCAAGGAACACATCCTTAACCAAATCAAACACTCCATACATGATAAGAATTCAGAAATTTAGCGGACAGTAAATGCAAGATTAAATTAGTAACTTAATAATGCGACGCAACACAAACAGAAATAGGGAAATCAGTTTTGAGAACCCTGGTTTTAGTGTCGGGGTAATCCCCCATTTATAGTTCACGATCGAACACTTACATGATCAGACACCGAAACAATGTTCGCGCTTAGTTTTGAAATTCAAATCCCCCCATCGCGCCATCGTCGAGCACGCTCTGCAACACCCCCTTACCATTCGGCTGTGACCGGAGGAGATTCATGTGTCCAAGCCAGAAACTCTGCTAAAGCACTGCACACATATGGCACTGACACAGTCAATCAAAACCAATGCTGAGTTCCAAGCTCCATTATCATTGTCGAATCAAACATGCACCAGAGGAAGGGGGAAATGCTTGTTTCCCAAGGCAATCTGCACCAAGCGGCTATTTTTTGGTTTATCACACACTCACCACACCCCAGGCGAGCCACTTTAGCTACCCTAATCACAACTTACCATGATATTCCTATGGGCCTCACCCGGAAAGCCCAAATCCGTTTGCAACTCAGCGCAAGACACCCTGCTAGCCTCCCCCAGTTAACCCTTGCCACCTAAGAACAGTAACTTGCAATCCCAAAAATACCAAAATTGTAGAAGTATTGATAAGTAACACTAAGCCAAAATTACTTCACCAATTTTTCAGTCTCCTCTCTCTCTCTCTCTTTTAAGAAATTTGAAAATGAAATTTTGTTTTCAGATAGACCTACAACCCAAATTCCTAATCCAAAAAATCAGAGTCATAATGAAATGTTACCAGCACAACCATTGGGTAGGATCATGGACGGTGTCTTACCACCCACAAGGATGATTGATTTCATTTGGATTTGCAACTTTCTTTTTAATATCTGATTCTTAAAATGAGGATAGAAATAGCAGCATGAACAATGTTGGTTGACCCTGTAAAGATCTCTTATAGTAAAGAGAAGAGAAATGTGTATTTCTCCTTTGAAGTAACTGAACAATGACAATTTTGGGTTATTAGGATTTGACGTGGAAAAATTAACCCACATGTACTCTTTTAACGGGAGAACAATACCACCAACCACTATAAGAAAAACTCAATTTAGCTGCAAAAAATAGCGTAGGCCACGTGGCCTACGCTAAATTTTTAGTTGTAGCGTTGGCTAGCCTACTCAAGGCCTACTCTAATTTACAATTTGGGTTTTTTATGAAAAAATAAATTATTTGCGTAGGCTGGCGGACGCTACTTTGAACCTAATTTGATTTTTCTAGGGTTAGCCTACGCTTACTTAAAACTCAAAGCCCTCTTTCACTCTGCACTCTCAAATCGTCCTGCCCTATTCTCTCTTTTCTTTCTCAGCTGCCCTACCCAAATCGAGACCCACACCATCCCACCTTCTCACCGCGATACACCCTACGCCGTCGAGCTTCCGAGGAACATCACCCTTGCCGCGCTTGAAGCTTCGCTGTTTGCCGCTATGAAGCATTCCACCCGTGAAGGATTTTGCCGCTGTCTTCCTGGACCCGTGCGCAACCGTCCGCCACCCGCGTCGTGAAGAGGTTATGGCTTCTTTGATTTTTATTTTTCTCTTTATACGATGTTTTATTAGAGACATAGATAAATTCCTTCTACATAAATGTTTTGATTCAAACCCTAAAGGAATGAAATAGAGATCATGTTTCTCGGTATAATTTAAAGTAAAGCTGTAATGAGTTTTGACTTTATTTTCTTGGGTATTTTTAATTTTGAGACTTTCAATCTGTAAGTTGTGTTGCTTTGTCACTTCTCTGTAGGTAGCTGTTACTATCTCAGAAATTATAGGATGATAAGGAAAGGCATTTGAAATGTGTGACTAGGTCCCCTTAGAATCCTTTTTTATTCTATGCATAACATTTGAAATTTGTTGTTGGATTCTAATGGAGTGCTTAAAGTATCCGATTTTGGATTGAGTGCACTACACCAATAAGTTCGAGTGAGTATGGTGACTAATTTTTCAAAAAATAAATGGATATCTATGTCCAATTGGTAATTGATTATCCTATTGTTTATTAGGAAGATGGCTACTTCACCCAGCATGTGGTACACCTAATTATATTGCCCCTGAGGTATATTAGTTGTTACTGTGACTAACCATATCTTTTATCTCACTTTTTTATGGTTTTTTTAATCATGGCTTTCCCCTATCATATAGGTGATCCAGGACAAGGGCTATGATGGTGCAAAGGCTGATCTCTGGTCATGTGGTGTTATTCTTTTTATTTTAATGGCTGGCTATTTGCCCTTTGAAGATAACAATATTATGACTTTATATAAAAAGGTGTGACACCCGTCTAGCCCAACACTTATATAATAACGTAGCGGAAGACTTTCGAAAATATAACAAGTTCACATTGGGTAAAAAGGTTCACATAACTCTTTATTCGAAAACCTCATTATTTCGAAAGAATAAAAGAATAAAAATAGAATTCAAATGTACTCAAATACTTAAGCAGCGGAATCTCTAAAATAAAATAATTAAACTTCCTACTTGCCGTTCAAAGCTTCCAAAAGGGTTTATAAAAATATTCCTAACTAAAAAAAACATAAAGAACACCCCAACAATATGCCCCGATGTCACATGTACCAGAGCAACACTCCCTTTAATTAAACTCGACACCAAAGGTGTCATCACCATCACCTGAAACAACAACAGTAACAGTGAGGAAAGAGCTTTAACTCATATATACACATAGGAGGCTACCCTATCCTCACCCACATATAATCAATATCATCATTAACCACACCACGTACCCAAACAACAAGTAATCCATCAAATAACAATCATCTATGAACTCACTTAACAACTCATCAATATCATCATATAAATCTCACAACGTCATTCACCAAAGAAAGCACATAGTCTATTCTCAACACAATATACTCATTTCATCATTATACTCATAACATCATCATATAACTCATTTAAATCATCATATATAACACAGATTCATCCATTATCCTATAACTCATTTCATCATCATTTATAACACATATTCATCCATCATCACATACACCAAAACTCATCAACATCGCCAATCTCATCATCCTCATCAATACTCTCCCGAGTTGCACTCACCCCTCTCTAGGCTTATGCTCCTCGGTACCAACTCTCCCAAGTTGCACTCGCCCCTCTCTAGGCTTATGCTCCTCGGTACAAACTCTCCCAAGTCGCACTCGCCCCTTTCTAGGCTTATGCTCCACGGTACAAACTCTCCCAAGTCGCACTCGCCTCTCTCTAGGCTTATGCTCCTTGGTACAAACTCTCCCCGAGTTACACTCGCCTCTCACTATGCTCATGCATTTCGAGTACAAACTCTCCCCGAGTTAGGAAAGAGCTTTAACTCATATATACACATAGGAGGCTACCCCATCCTCACCCACATATAATCAATATCATCATTAACCACACCACGTACCCAAACAGCAAGTAATCCATCAAATAACAATCATCTATGAACTCACTTAACAACTCATCAATATCATCATATAAATCTCACAACGTCATTCACCAAAGAAAGCACATAGTCTATTCTCAACACAATATACTCATTTCATCATTATACTCATAACATCATCATATAACTCATTTACATCATCATATATAAAACAGATTCATCCATTATCCTATAACTCATTTCATCATCATTTATAACACATATTCATCCATCATCACATACACCAAAACTCATCAACATCGCCAATCTCATCATCCTCATCAATACTCTCCCGAGTTGCACTCACCCCTCTCTAGGCTTATGCTCCTCGGTACCAACTCTCCCAAGTTGCACTCGCCCCTCTCTAGGCTTATGCTCCTCGGTACAAACTCTCCCAAGTCGCACTCGCCCCTTTCTAGGCTTATGCTCCTCGGTACAAACTCTCCCAAGTCGCACTCGCCTCTCTCTAGGCTTATGCTCCTTGGTACAAACTCTCCCCGAGTTACACTCGCCTCTCACTAGGCTCATGCATCTCGAGTACAAACTCTCCCCGAGTTACACTCGCCTCTCACTAGGCACATGCATCCCGAGTACAAACTCTCCCCGAGTTACACTCGCCTCTCTCTAGGCTCATGCATCCCGAGTACAAACTCACCCCGAGTTACACTCGCCTCTCTCTAGGCTCATGCATCCCGAGTACAAACTCTCCCCGAGTTACACTCGCCTCTCTCTAGGCTCATGCATCCCGAGTACAAACTCTCCCCGAGTTACACTCGCCTCTCTCTAGGCTCATGTAACCGAGTACAAACTCTCCCCGAGTTACACTCGCCTCTCTCTAGGCTCATGTAACCGAGTACAACAACAAATTCACCACAATTATATGCAACATGTAATTATTCATCATTAGCAACTCCCCGAATTACACTCGCCTCTCTCTAGGCTCATGCAGTCCGAGTACCACCACTCACATGCTCAACGCGTGATCAATCAACATAAGATTAAATGCATCATCCTCAACAACATAACATTATCATCAACAACATTAATCATCACACATCTCATACATCATCATCAATTCACTTAGGATCTAAAAACCCACTCTAGTAATCGATTACCAACCTGTAGTAATCGATTACCCGCAAACAAGGTCTCTGGTAATCGATTACAACCACCATGTAATCGATTACCTGCAACCAAACACTCTGGTAATCGATTACAGCACCCCTGTAATCGATTACCCGCAAGCACACAGTGCTTCTGGGTTACCCAGAACACTCTGGTAATCGATTACCCGCGACGCAGATCGCATAATTCACGATCTCCAACCCCTCAAACCCATCCAATCAATCCCTAATCAATCTCTTTCATCTAAACATCATGCATAATCATTATTAACATCAATTACTCCGTAAATCAACAATCAATTACATATTATACCCTCAATTCATCAAAACTCCAATTTCTCAATCCTTAATCACCCCTTTTTCAATATCATCTTTATTCTCATTCAATAAGTCATCAATAGACATAAAATCACCATAAATCAACAGATTATATCATTCATTCTTAATTATGCATTCATCCATACGAATTTAGAGCCTTTAGAGGGTCTTATGGTTGCCCCCACTACCCAAACACCCTATACGGGCCCATCCTCTACCCACTTATCCTATTTATTACTTTTATTAATTCTTATTAGATAACCCTTACTCGTTAAATATATTAATTTTATTAATATTATTTACTTATTTATTTATTTCTTCTACTCTGTTAATTATCCTTAATTTATTTTACTTAATAACATTCAGGATGTTACAACTCTCCCCTCCTAAAAGAAAAATTCGTCCTCGAATTTTCCGAGATGAACAACTTTAGGAAGACTCCTCTCAACAGGTCTATCAAAGACACTGCTTCCCTAGAACAACCCAATGGGACATGGTTGGAAGATAACCAGTCCATACCAAGAATAATATCTAGTTGACTCAAATGCAAACAGATCAAATTAACTAGGAATCCTCTACCACCAGCATACCCTCTTGCACCAACGGGCAATCCATCGCTCTAAAAATCTTCTCGATCTCGAAGATCCAGTCAGCAGCACCATCGGGGTCATAACCCCCTCGAAAAATAGGCGGATGGTTCCTCTGGAACCGTGCAAGCCAATCCGTCTCGTGATGTTGGTTAAGGTTGCCAACAGCCTGTGCCATAGCCATCAAGGCATCGACCATCGCTCGATCGTTCCTACCCCCGACCATTACTCTTTCTTATCAAAGAAAGGGTAGGCAAACATACTAAGTAAAGCAGAAAAGTAAAGAAACAAGACAAACAATCCAATTCAAGCAACACAATTCATTCAAACAATCAATCAATTAATCAACCAATCAATCAGATTAGCACATCAAAAGCATAGTAAACTCATAATTCAAGGCCGGTGAACCGACCTGCTCGGATACCAACTAATGTGACACCCTTCTACTCCAACACTTATATAATAACGTAGTGGAAGACTTTCGAAAATATAACAAGTTCACATTGGGTAAAAAGGTTCACATAACTCTTTATTCGAAAACCTCATTATTTCGAAATAATAAAAGAATAAAAATAGAATTCAAATGTACTCAAATACTTAAGCAGCGGAATCTCTAAAATAAAATAATTAAACTTCCTACTTGCCGTTCAAAGCTTCCAAAAGGGTTTATAAAAGTATTCCTAACTAAAAAAAAAACATAAAGAACACCCCAACAATATGCCCTGATGTCACATGTACCAGAGCAACACTCCCTTTAATTAAACTCGACACCAAAGGTGTCATCACCATCACCTGAAACAACAACAGTAACAGTGAGGAAAGAGCTTTAACTCATATATACACATAGGAGGCTACCCTATCCTCACCCACATATAATCAACATCATCATTAACCACACCACGTACCCAAACAACAAGTAATCCATCAAATAACAATCATCTATGAACTCACTTAACAGCTCATCAATATCATCATATAAATCTCACAACGTCATTCACCAAAGAAAGCACATAGTCTATTCTCAACACAATATACTCATTTCATCATTATACTCATAACATCATCATATAACTCATTTACATCATCATATATAACACAGATTCATCCATTATCCTATAACTCATTTCATCATCATTTATAACACATATTCATCCATCATCACATACACCAAAACTCATCAACATCGCCAATCTCATCATCCTCATCAATACTCTCCCGAGTTGCACTCGCCCCTCTCTAGGCTTATGCTCCTTGGTACAAACTCTCCCAAGTCGCACTCGCCCCTCTCTAGGCTTATGCTCCTCGGTACAAACTCTCCCAAGTCGCACTCGCCTCTCTCTAGGCTCATGCATCCCGAGTACAAACTCTCCCCGAGTTACACTCGCCTCTCACTAGGCTCATGCATCCCGAGTACAAACTCTCCCCGAGTTACACTCGCCTCTCTCTAGGCTCATGCATCCCGAGTACAAACTCTCCCCGAGTTACATTCGCCTCTCTCTAGGCTCATGTAACCGAGTGCAAACTCTCCCCGAGTTACACTCGCCTCTCTCTAGGCTCATGCATCCCGAGTACAAACTCTCCCCGAGTTACACTCGTCTCTCTCTAGACTCATGTAACCGAGTACAAACTCTCCCCGAGTTACACTCGCCTCTCTCTAGGCTCATGTAACCGAGTACAACAACAAATTCACCACAATTATATGCAACATGTAATTATTCATCATTAGCAACTCCCCGAATTACACTCGCCTCTCTCTAGGCTCATGCAATCCGAGTACTACCACTCACATGCTCAACGCATGATCAATCAACATAAGATTAAATGCATCATCCTCAATAACATAACATTATAATCAACAACATTAATCATCACACATCTCATACATCATCATCAATTCACTTAGGATCTCAAAATCCACTATGGTAATCGATTACCAACCTCTAGTAATCGATTACCCGCAAACAAGGTCTCTGGTAATCGATTACAAACCACCATGTAATCGATTACCTGCAACCAAACACTCTGGTAATCGATTACAGCACCCCTGTAATCGATTACCCACAGACAACTCTCTAGTAATAGATTACAGCACCCCTGTAATCGATTACCCGCAAGCACACAGTGCTTCTGGGTTACCCAGAACACTTTGGCAATCGATTACCACTCCTGGTAATCGATTACCCGCGATGCAGATCGCAGAATTCACGATCTCCAACCCCTCAAACTCATCCAATCAATCTCTTTCGTCTAAACATCATGCATAATCATTATTAACATCAATTACTCCGTAAATCAACAATCAATTACAGATTGTACCCTCAATTCATCAAAACCCCAATTTCTCAATCCCTAATCACCCCTTTTTCAATTATTCTCAATATCATCTTTATTCTCATTCAATAAGTCATGAATAGACATACAATCACCATAAATCAACATATTATATCATTCATTCTTAATTATGCATTCATCTATACGAATTTAGAGCCTTTAGAGGGTCTTATGGTTGCCCCCACTACCCAAACACCCCCTACATGCACATACAAGGAACACCCTTTTCCCCCCGTTACCTTGGAGTGAAGATCGAACTGCAACAATCTTGATTCTTGGTTCTTGATTCTCGATCACTCAGCAATCTCCTCTTGATATGTAGTTTCTCCCCTCCTTGGCTCTTCGCTCTCCGACGATTTGAAAAATAAGGATTTGGGTGAATTGGTACCCTTTCCTTATTTGAATACTTATACGCTTAATGGGCTTGGGCCCATCCTCTACCCACTTATCCTATTTATTACTTTTATTAATTCTTATTAAATAACCCTTACTCATTAAATATATTAATTTTATTAATATTATTTACTTATTTATTTATTTCTTCTACTCTGTTAATTATCCTTAATTTTATTTTACTTAATAAAATTCAGGATGTTACAAAAGGCATTCTCACCAAATGTGTCTGATGTTACAGTTAGTGAGCATAACACATTTATCTTCTGGATCAACATATTACATATTTATCTTTTGTGTCATGATAGTTATGCTTTATAAGGATTTTAATTTACTGTAACTTACAGATTTTGAAGGCTGAGTTCACTTGTCCTCCATGGTTTTCTTCAAAATCAAAGAAACTAATCAATAGAATCCTTGATCCCAATCCTGCTATAGTATGCCCTTGACTTGTGCTATTTTTATTTGTTTAATTTATCTCAACTTTTCTACTAATCTGGTTTTTAGCAAATATTCTTTTTTCCCCTTCATCTTACAAAATATGTCAGTGTCACCTCTTTTGATGACATGAAACAGCGGATTACAATTGCTGAGATCATTGAGAATGAATGGTTCAAGAAGGGGTATGTGCCTCCTAGATTTTCAGAGGCCAATGTTAGTCTTGTTGATATAAATGTTATTTTCAGGGAAGCAGATGTAAGGCTTTTGGTTTAGCATTTATATTGATTAGTTTTTTTGTTTAGCATATTTTTGGATTCTAACCTTGATCTCAATGTTCCTTTTGGTGTAAAGGACTCACAAAATCTAATTGTGGAGAGGCGACAAGAGAGACCTGTTGCACCACCTGTGACTATGAATGCCTTTGAGCTTATCTTTACATCTCAGGGCCTCAACCTTGGAAATCTTTTTGAGAAGCAGATGATATATATGCTTATTTTTTAATAGAGCCTGGCATTCTTATATATTTAATGGAATGGATTAAAGGGAATGAAAATAATATGGCCATGGAGCTAGATCTTCTTGTTTAGTGATTACAAGTTGCTTGATTTAAGAATGCATGAATTAAAATGCCTGTTACTATAATCTTGTTGTTGTTTCAGTATGAAAAACTAAGTTTAATATTTTCCCTGTGTTTTATGGTTGAACTATGAATTACTATAATCATCTGCTTTGACTGTTATTAATGGGCCTTACTTAAATTCCTTGATTTTTTTAGAGAGTCAATCACCTATTCTTTAGGAGCATAGAAAGTTCAATTGGTAGCAATCAGATAGTAATAGAAAAGTGGTTGTTATATTAAGGAAAGTGTTGGTAAAACTGAGACAATAAAAATGCTAATGAGATATCTAGCCTTCATGGGGGGTAGATCAGGTACAGAAGGAAGAACTGTAGAACAACAGGTTTTGGAGGTGATTTTGAACTACTCACAAATTGTTTCTTGGTTAACTCAAAAAAGATGAATGTAGTGACAATTTCACTTCTTCAGTCCAATCCAGTGTTGGAAGCATTTGGAAATGCCAAAACTATTAATGGCTGTTAAAATCATGGTATGAAACAAATACCTTGGCCCCCTCCTGGAACCCAGGGGCACATTCTAGGCAAACTGGTTCAGATTCAGTAGTGACTGATTTGATATGACAGAGAGATACAGTATGACTCTTCAAAGTCATTATTATTTTAACATTGTTGGACCGGTAGTTTTTCGGTGACTTATAAGGTCAAAAAGGTTTTTTGTTTTGTAGCTTCAAATGACTTTTATACAATGTGATAGTTTTGGCACTAATACTGGAACTTGAGGGGCCATGAGAGTGGTGACATTCTTTCACACAAGGTTCAAATTTTTGGCTCACAGATCACACCAGTGGATGATTTACTAATCACAGATCAGACCAGGTATTGATAAGCTTCTTTTCTAAGGACATAACTTATAGAATTTGTGGCTTTTATACTTAATTACTAATCTACCAAACTACACCTTCATGATTAGTTTGAGTTTCACAATACATGCATATCAACATGAGCTGAGCAGACTCATTATTAGTGTATGATAATGCAGATGTTTGTGACTTTAAGCTTTCTTTTAAAAAAAGTCAATTTTCTTTATTTTTGAAGTCTAGAAAATTCTTATGTATATGTCAAGAACTTGACAGTAATTTCATTTTGATTTTCTTGATATTTAATGACAGACTTAATATATTGTTAAATTGAATTTCTGTGGCAGAAAGCATAAAGTAGCTAAGATTTTGAAGGGACTACTACAAGGATTCAATTTATATAGGTTGGAGTTAATCAACACTAATTTCAGAGTTGTTGCAATTTTTTTTTTTTAATTCAGGTGAGTATTTCTATCCCCAATCCATCATCATTGTATCATTGACCTTAATGATTTGCTTTATCATTGTATCTTTAAGGACATTTAATTATTTTATTCATAGATCAAATATTTTCCAGTATAATTTATTCTTATACCACCAACAACCAATGCATATGAACAACTTGTAGTTACTTCTTTTTTCTTAGTACTGCTGTCAAAGTAATTGGCTTGTTCTTAGATCGGTTTTAGATTTCTAAATGACCTTATCAAATAGAAACTTTTCTAGATGAGTTGTCGAAAAAAGTACTTCAGCGTAAGAGCTTTTTCAATAAACAGAATCTTTTTAGGTCTCAAACAAGCCTTCATTCCCTTCAGATACCAATGTAAGATGTGTATTAATCTGCAAAAAAATAACAAGTTATTTATAAGAAACTTGCAATTGATATGAAGTAGCATTTGCTGGATACACATCATTAATCTTTCTAACAAAGAGACATGTATTTCAGGAAGTTAGGAAAAAAAGGTGACTCATCTTAACTACTGTAATAAAGCATGGCATTGCTCTTAAATTGGCATATGCATTTTAAGTTTGTATTTAGTTCCACAACTTCTCTACTATAATGAAATTTGCATATGTTGAAACTGAAAAGTTTATTTGTCTGAGATAACTAAACCACAGAACAAGATCTTTGAAGGAATCTTCTTATTTGTTTTAAGGTCAATGATGTCAAACACATTTTCTTCACTACTGTTTGTGTCTGTAAAATAACTTTTAGATGTATTCAAGGTAGCTCTGCTCACTGTGTAGGTTGATAAAACCTTGTAATCTGCTCACTGTGTCACTGTACTTCCATGTTATGTAGTAGCAAATAATAATTGTATTTCTCAACAAATTTTGTCACATTGGCCTGTATAATTGATTTCTGACATGTATGTTACATGGTTGTGTTTGCATTCTTTAAACATGTCACATAAGTTTGTATATTTGGCACCAAAAAGATTTTGGTATTGGGGCTCATAATTATACTCCCCACTACTGTACATTGGTAGGAACTCCATTAATAAATTGAAATTTGTAAATTAGGTGAACTCTGGAGCTAATTAGGTGAACTCCATTGGCTCGAATATAGATGAACTCCATTGGCTCCATTAATCAATTCTACTGTACATTGTTTAGTCCAAATTGAAATCTGGCTCCATGGTCATCTTTTACATTACCCAAGACACTCAAAGACATCCCCTACTTCCTGAATTAAACTTTGGTGTGTTGATTTACCTTCAAAGAGTACACATGTTCTCTCAATCTGATTAGAAAAAAAAATTGTGCTATTATTTCATGCCTTAATATGTCACAAGTTGTAACTCTTGTCTTCTGTGTGGCAATATTAAGTTTTTTGTGTTACATTTTAATCATCATGGAAAAAGTTCATCAGTAGTGCACTTGAAAATAGTTGAAAATAGTTGAATTTATGGTTAAATGGTTGATGATTGACATGCTGTCATTTTTCTGACTTAATGAGATTAGCCATAAAATAGGTATATGATAGTTCCTGAGTTAGTTTTGGACTGCATCAGTAACTGAAATTTTAGACACTTCAGATTAATTTACTTTAGTTAGTGTGACATGTCTTTTGTCAGTGTCTACATTGCAATCTATGTAATTCATAGAAGGTTCATTGCTTGACAGAAATGGTCACACTACAGGGAGTATATTAATTGGATCATTATGTTATTGGATCTACATTTGTTTCACTTTCTGTATTGCAGTTCAAATAATATTCACAAACATTGTTTTTTTTTATAATTTTTTTAAATTTTAAGGACCCCCTCACTCATAGTCATAGAGGGTTATGTTTTATCTTACTATCTTGATAAAGTCATTGGAGTTTTTTCCCCCTTTTTTAAACAAATTCAATGTCTCCTTTATTGTTTTTCATTTTTTTACCACCCTCTTTTACCAGGACCACAAGACATTCCTTTAGTATATTGTTTCTTCTACCGTCTTTGTTCCTCTTCACTGGATATACTATATGTTCAAGAAATGGGATTACTATCTCCTGGTAAAGGTAGATATCTCAATTTCTATTTTTGAGGTTTACTGATTATTTGCTTCTGAAAGCATATATTTGTAGGAAGATATACTTGACCTTTCCAACAGATAGGAAGATGTTTCAAATTACTTCAGGTTCTTTTTTTTAGAGCTTTTATAATGAATTTGTATTCTGCATGGTTTGTTTACTAACTAGAGTGTTGAAAAGTTCACTTGTTTTTCCATTATGATGTTGCTGCGGCATTTATGGGCATGTTGAAGATGTGAGGATCCCATATCAGCAAATGCGGATATTTGGATTTGTTACCTTTGTTTATCCAGAGACAGTGAAGCTCATTTCATCTAAAGGAAACCTTCCTTTTCCTTGTCTTTTACACTCTTTTTTTAGTTATTGTTTCACAAATCAGATGTGCTTTGAACTTTTTTGAGCTGATGTTTCTTGTCATATGCAGAAAACAGCAGCAGCAAGTAGATAGAGGGGATTTTTCTCCTTGTGGTACACCTACTGGAATGGATGCTAGAAACCCATTTGATCTCCAAGCTGGTAACTTCTCCAATCATACTAGTTTAAAAGAGTTGTATAAAATATAATATAATGTCAACAATAATAACAAATGGAATTTTTAATTTCTCACTATTGCAGTATCATCACTAGCTTGGTGAGTTATGTTATTACACTGATGTTCTAATTTCTCAATTCTGACTTTTACACTATAAACATGACAATAATATATCATTCCATACTCTATTTTTCTTTGTCTACTCATTTTCTCTTGCATCAAATTATTGTCAAATTAGAGAGCCAACTATTCATAAATGCACGCTTTCTTATTAGAGAGCAAGTTATTCATCAAATTATTTCTCTTATCATGGCTGCTTGGTGGATCAAGCTTAATTTGATGATAATGCATATTGTTTTTAGCGTAGGCCAGCCTACGCTAATGTAGCGTCCGCCTAGCTCCACTGCATTTAGCGTCGGCCATTTTAGCAATATAGCGTGGGCTGGCCTACGTTAATTAGCGTCGGCCTGGACGCAAATTTTTGCTTCGGGGATTTTAGCGGGGGCCACGATACCGACGCTAGGCCTATGCTAATATGTAATTTAGTGTCCGTTTTTGCAGTTTAGCGTGGGCTTTTGGCAACGCTAATGACTGTTTTTCTTATAGTGAACATCTAAGGAATTGTATATAACTTTTGTCCATCATTTTATTTGAGGTAAAATATGAATTATTGTAATTCAAATCACATGCCGGTTTGGTTACGTTTTTTTTTTTTTAAAGTATTTTTAAATTGAAAGATGTATTTAAAAATTATAATGAATGTATTTTTTTTAAAGAATGGTTAAATATGTTTTGTCCTTGAAAATATAGTGAAATTTGGTTTCGTTCCCTTATTTATTTTTCAGTGATTTTGGTCCTCTATTTTTTAAAATCATATGATTTTTGTCCTTATCGTTGGTTATGTTAAGTGATGACATAACAATTTTTCTTGTAAATTTTTCTATGATTTTTCTTTTAAATTTTCCTGCAGATTTTAAAGTTCAAAGGAATTTTTTTTTCAAATTCTAAAATTTGCAAGAAATTTATTTTGGATTTTTCAACAACAAAGCAAAAGAATTTCTTAGCAGCATTTTTATGTAAAACATTTGTGATTTTTTTAGAAAATTATTACAAATGATTTTTCTAGAGAAAAATTCACAAGAATTTATTGTGAACTTTTATATGAAAAAGTCATAGTGAAACTGTGAATACGACTTAATGGAATATAGTTAACAAGGAATACTAAAAGTATGTAATTTTAAAAAATGGAGGAACAAAATAAAAGAAATTGAGGGATTGAAATCAAATTTCATTTTATTTTCAAGGATTAAAAATATATTTAACCCTTTAAAAATTATTTCAAAAACTATTTCAATACTGTTTTTAAAACTAAAAATAAGAATTTCTATAAAAACTCAAAATAAGTTATACAATGATTATTTTTCAAAACCTAAACAGACAATAAAAAAATGAGTGACTTGTGAGAAGAGCAAGTATACCAAAAGACGTACAATAACCACTATCATGCGCACAATAATTGGGAATAAAATTAGAGAACGCCAATAACCACATATCCTTAGTGATAGACTCGACTAGTAATGGTCATGAGAATATTCTTGAATATTAAAAACTGCAAGCATCTCAAAGCTCTTGCAACAACCACGATTCCCAAACAAAGAGTCTTGCGTCAAGCAATTCTCCTCTCTCAGCCTTGTGTTGCTTTGGATAATAAGCAAACGCCAATTGGCATTAAAAACAAATTAAGCTGCACTCATATTTGTATTGTTTGACAAACTTTTACTTTTTTAAAATCAATTTATGATGAATAGAATTATCCTATGTTTGGATGGAGTAATTAGAATTTCAAGAGAATTTAAATTTCTATGAATTTCAATTGCTTCAATTGAAATTCCTTTTTTTTTAATTTTTTTCAACCACGGGTATCAAGATAATCTTGTTTGAGCCGGAACATCCACATTATGGTGTTGCTGGCTCTCCCATCGGGGATTATTTTTATCCACACGACTCGAACCCGAGACCTTGCTTAAGGGGGAATCAAACATGTATCACCTGAACTAAAAAATTTGTTGTTTTGATGAAGAATTAAATTTCTTTATTTTTAAAATTCTTTGTTTGGATGAAGAAATCAAATTTCCCCATTTTTAAAATTCTTTATTTTTTATTTTAAATTAAATTATATTATTTTAAATAAATAACATAGTAATATAATTTAAATAATTTAAACAAATAATTTAGAATAGAATTACAAAACTATTTTTTTATAATTATTTTTTGATATATATACATATGTATAAGTAAATGAAAATTAATTATATTATTTAAAAATAGTAATTTTTCATACTTATAAAAATATATAAAATACATATGATAATCTCTCTATATATAAAATAGTAATAACTAATATATTAAAATCATGAAAATTAGATATGTCTTTTTCATTCAAGCATGGTGTTAACAAGAATTTAATCTTTCTATTGAGAAGTCAATTATTCAACTATATCTATCAAAATTGTACTCATTTATGTAGGGATCAACTAGCTTTTTAGATTTACAATTAAGCCTATAGTAGCAAATATGTAAACAAATAGTGAATTTGAATCTAATGACTTTACACAAGTAACATGTCACAACCTAAGAACAAAAATAAGAACATAGTCAACTAATATTGCAAGTTAGATCATTTTCAAGTTTCTTTTACTCATTCTTCTATCAACTTAATGATGACTTGACTTCAACCTCCAACTAATCCCCTACTTCAAACCAACTAAATATTAACAATGCCAATGTTTTTAAATGCAATATCAATCCAGCCTTAAAAAGATACCAGGAAATGCTAAATTTTATATAAAGGGATCATGCCGGACAGATAAACATATAACTATATTGAGCTAAATTTGAAGCATAGAAGAACAATATTAGAGAATATTATAATTTTTCAATATTTTTTCAATGAACATAATTGATTTTAGATATATAACCTATAAAATATATTATTAATTAATGGGTGGGGATAACTCCTGGAGTAACTCTTGATAAAGTTACTCCACTTAATAACATTTTATAGAATAAGAATTTTATAAATCTCACTGTTGAATAATGTTATATTAACATGATGATTATGCATGTCAAATTTTGAATAAACTGAACATATATAGGTATGTAATTTTATAGTTAGTATTTACTTATATTTTGAAAAGTATATTATACATTAAATTGAAGTTATTTGATGAAATGTCAAATGGTTTTTAAATTTTATGAAACATTGTAGACTTGATCTAATTAATGAGAAGTATCAATTCAACGGTTGGATTGATAATCAACATTCATAAAACGTTATTAAGCGAAGTAATTTTATCAAAAGTTATTACTGGAGTAATTTGATCATCACCCATAATTAATAATTGTTTTACTATTTAAATTGATTCGGTTTTACTATTTAAATAAAATTAATTTTTCTAAATGTTCTATTAAAACATTAATTATTAATCACGGAAATGTTCAATACTCCTACACTCACTATATTGAAAGTTTGTCAGTTTTTTTAAATAAAAAAAGTTTAAAGTAAAAAAAAATCTAATTATACATGTTGTGTTTGCATTTTTAATGGAAAGAGTACATAATATTATAGCACTAATATATATTTTTTTTCAAACCAACAGAGATATGATCATATTAATTTACATGACATTTCTATTTCATTTTAATTTCTATTTCATTTTAATGGGTTAAATATGTTTTTAGTTTTAAAATAGAGTCAAGATTTAATTTTACTCTCTGTAATTTAAAATCAATGAATTTGGTCCTTTCAAAAAGTAAAAATGTCCCCTTTTAATTCTTATTGATAAAAAATTATAGCTAATTCATAGCAAAATATGTAGTATAACTAAGCAAAAAAGATTAAATTGATGTTTTAATTTTTTGAAGGATCAAAACCACTAAAACCAAATCTTGACTATATCTCAGAGACTAAAACATATTTAATCATATTTTAAATTATAATAAATCAATCAATTAATGAATTAAAAAGATTCTCATGATTACAAATGTTTAAAATGCTCTTTATTTTTTGAATTTTTTATTTAAATTTTAAAATATATTAATTTAGAGGAATAATAATTATTTCATATGACAGTCTTTTTATCCTTTGATTTTTTATATTTAATTTTAAGATATAACATCTTTTAGTAGTATACTGTATATCCATTCCATTCTTCCTTGTTTTATTTTAAGTTATGTATGATAAAATAATTTTTTTCATTATTATAAAAATTTAAATTTCTTCTTATTTTTTAAATTTTTTATCTTTTTTATTTTAAATTATCTTAGATATATTAGCGAAATAGAAATGTTCTGAGTATTGTATAAACTAAAGTATTGGTTATTTTTAAATATAAATCAAATTTTCAATCTCAATTCTTTCAAAATTAATTTGTTATAATTAATTCTTTCAAAATATATCTAAAACAAACTTAAATTAGTTTTGTCCTTGTAAAAAAGAAAACGTTTTGGCCTCTTGCCAATCCGTAATAACAATTCAGATTCCATGGTTATTACTTGACAGCACCTGCAATTATTTTATATAAGTATTTTAATTCATATAAATATATAATATATAAAAAATATATTTATTTTTATATAATTAATATTTTATGATATTTAAATATATATTTTAATAAATACATTTTTAAAAATAAATAAATATATTAAAATATGAAGCGCATGTTAGATTTAAAATGAATAATTTAATTTTGATATGTAAATATTATGGTATAAATAATTTGAATTATGTATATAATTTGAATTTTGTAACACCAATATTTGTGCTTTCTATGAAATTGTGTATGTGTGATTATGTGGATGGATGATTAAATGAGTTTTAATTATTATTTGGGTTTCATTAAGGTTAGAAATGGTTTTAATATATTTTTAGGATTTTCATAGAATTTTTTAGCATGAAATCATCATTTTGTGCCCATACCTTTATTAGAAAATTACCAAAATCTCTTTTGACCCAATTATCTACTTTTTCCCTAACCTAATACCTTAATTCTTAAATAAGGTATTCTCGTACTATTAACTCTTCATTAAAGATTTATAGTATGCTTAATTAGAGTAAAAAAAATAAGAGAAAACATATTGTTCCCTCTCTTTTAAATTCAACTTTTTCCTTTCTCTCCTCGTTCTAACTTACCTGAGTTTTCTTCTCTCCCTCCCTCCTCCATTTTCATCTCTTTCACCAAGGTTGAAAGCCAAGCTTTTAACTCAAAGAATCTCACCTTAGTCCTTTAGGCAAAGTTGGAGAGAATATCAAGAGAAGCAAGAAGAGTGGTGCAGTGTGGAGAACAAACCCTAGAGCCTATCACCATTGTTGGAGAGCTTGGAAAAGAGAGGGGAACCCTTGAATCTATAGCTAGTATGATTGGTGACTAGAGTGAGGGTGATCCTATGTCGTCTTCCCTTTTCTTTTCCTTTGTTGAAATTTTGAAATATAAGTATATGTGTGTATGTGTATCAATTTGTTTTTTTTTAAGATTAACATGTGTGGTTGATTTTTAATTTGATTTAATCTTGGAAATATGCTATATGGATGATTAGAAGCATGAATGTATGGTTGTTTTGAATTAAATAAATGGTTTATGAACTTAAATCTTTGGAAAAAATGTTGATGTTATTTCTAAAGTTATGACCTTTGGTATGAGTAAACATGTAAGTTGTTGATTTGACATGATAATATTGATGTTGAGTATAAGTAGCTCATCATATATGAGTTTTACATTTTTTGGAAATTTATTGTTTTTTCATGAAATCCATGGTGTTCTTGAGTGTTCTTGATGAAACTTATACCATGTTCTTACTTATTGTATGTTTGATTCATGTGAATGAGGAATGATGAGTATGGAAGTGTTAGTGAGCTTAACTGGCCCATTAGGGTAAGGGTAAAGGTAAAGGCAAAAGTAAAAGATAAAAGTTAACGGTTAAAAGTGAAAAGCAAAAAGTTAAATTTTAAAAGTAAAAGGTGAAAATCATGTTGGAAATTCAAGTAAAACCCTAAGTCAACATAAAAGTCAGGGTAATTATAGGGTGCGACACTTTGAGTTTGGGTCCACCATAGGCCACTGAATTTTTTGCTGTAAAAAGTAATTTTAATTTTATAATATATATTAATAAATTTTTTAATATTAAATTTATATTATTTATAGTAAATGTCCACCGTGGCCCAAACTTAAAGGGTCAACCCTATAATAATCCTAAAAGTCATCCTAAAACATATTATGCATGGTGGTAACATGCTAAAATGGATCCATGTGGGTTATATAGGACTTGTGCCACTATGTTGAGCCTCTTTACTCATAAAATGTTAATAAAAACCCTAAATAAACATAAAATCAAATAATTGTTTCATGGTAACTTGTTGGACCTAAATCCATGATTGGGCCTTAATCCAAATCATAAGTGATTAAGACCATAACCCAATTGATAAGTCCATTAGTTTAATTACATATGTTTAGGGATGTCAACGGGGCGGGGCGGGGCGGGGCGGGGGCGGGGGCGGGTAATGTACTACCCGTATCCATACCCGCTAAAATTAATGGGTACCCATGCAGGTTGCGGGTATCCACGGGTTTTTCGCGGGTATCCATTAATGTTTAAAAATGTAAATTTTATAAAAAAAAGAGAGAAAATATTATATAATATATTATACCATTACGTGTTAATATATTAAAAGTATCATCATAAAATAATAAAAAATATAATATTCAAACATATTTAATATCCGTACCCCATTTTATAAATATGTGGATACCCATTGTGGGTATATCCGTGGGTACCCACGGGTACGGGTTTTTTTGACATCCCTACTTTGGTTAATTAACTATGGTAATTAATTAAGACTAATTCTAATTAATTAAGTTAATAATAATTAAGGATCTCATTAATGATGATTGAGAGTTAATGATGATGAAGACTTAATTAATTATAATTAAACCTAATCAAGTATAACTAAGATATAATCAAGGATTAAGAAGGTAGTTAATGATTGGTTAAGGCTTAATTAAGCACCTAGTTAAGATGAACACTTAATTAAGGATGAACCACATTTAATTAAGGAATAAAGCAACGTTTACCTAATTGATTAAGACATATTAAGCGTTAATTATCTAAGATATGACTTAATCAAAGGAGATTAAGCTGAGATAAGGCAAGATAAACCTAAAGGAGGTAAACTTAATACATGAAGATTAATTATACACTTAACACTAATACAATATGACTCAAGTTTGAGGTTACATAGTTTAACTACATTAGGAAGTGGATCTTATGAAGCATGCAACACTAAGTTACAATATTTGAGTGAGGGTGGGGGTGAAATACATGAGACGAGACTTGTACATAAGATTCAATAAGTTATAAGGTATAAGTGGAATTAAATGTCAAGTGTGAGAACAATTGAATACCTACCTTAAAAACTTATGAACAACACTCTATGACTCCAAATGACTTGTGATGCCTAGAAAAAGAGTGTGGCTTGACCCAAGGTGAGGGTGAATTCTAGGAGGGAACTGGGATTGAATCTGTTGTGATACCACAGTGGGTAGCTATGAGTAAGATTTAAGGTTACTCTGTTAGTGAGGCAGATGGTGTTGTTGTTTGATAAAAAAATTAAATTTGTCACATGCATCATATGCATAGTGACGTATAAAGGCGGTGGGCCTTGTGACGAGACGAGAAGCTACAAGTGGTACCTTGTGAAATGGAAGACAGGCGACTGTGAGTGATATCAGGTGGGTACATTCACTTGGCCTTGAGGGTGTGGACTGTAGGTCGGGAAAATTTTGCTAAGTGGCACAAGTTGCGCCCCCGTAAGCCGGAATTTCCTCAATATGTACGGGTTACCATGACTAGACTCTAACCATTATCATGATCCATGAAGATCGTCTAGAAGTTAATGTTTTGATTGATTAACCAGTGAAATCATGATTATTATTTTAGAGCGGTGGCTCTTTGTACCAGTGCTAGTACGAACTCTAACTCATGATTGCTTCCTTTGACTATGTTGTTGTGCATTGTAGATGGTGAAGTTACCCTAGGCCTTCATGCATTGCATGGTAGATGGTAGTTATTAGAAATGTTGGGAGATGACATGGCTACTTGCATTGCATGAGCATATTCGCACAATTTTATGATATTATGCTTATCTATGTGATTGATTAGGTATGTCTTTGTATGAATTGTGTGAATCCTCGTATATGTTTACTTTAGTCATTATATCCTACACCAGTGAGTTCATGTAAAGTGTTCTCACTCTCCTTGCTTTGTTTGTTGCTTGGCCGTGTCTTTTATTCTACGTCGTTTAGCTAGTTTCGGAGATGGATCCGATGAACACCATAAGAGTGCAACTGAGGTGGGTTCGGGGCGGAACCTGGCAGGTCATTGACTTGCCTAGGTGGTGCGTCTACATCGGACAGTCCAAGTTTCAATCATTCATCCCGGTCTTCCATGGAATCCACCTGTCGTTTTTACCATTCTCGTGATAATGGAGTTCCAGACACCGCCAAGATTAGTTAAGCATACTACTTTCCATCGCTCGCGTCCTCGTTCGCATCTAGCTTCATCTTTATCTTTACGAGCTTCGCGTGCGTATGATTACAAGAACCCTTATACGCCACGTTATACGCCCACTTCAGAGGATTCAAATTCTGTGGAGTTGTTGGAGCCTCGGATATACCTCCATTGGCTTTCGACCCTCCTGGATTTCCCGTTCTGCGTGCATCAGAGGACATGGTTGTGGATAGTTCATCAAAAGAGGAAGACCCTAATGTGGATCCGGAGTATCCAGGTAGCTTCTCGTGGTCTGGTGATGATGATTAGAGTAGTTTGTTTCTTTTGAGTCTAGTTGTGTTCTGCTCTGAGTTATTGTGACCTCCACTTTGTATTTTGTTTTGTGGTCATTATCATATTATTTTCACTACTAGAACTCATAGTTTATTTGGATGTCTGTAATTCTGATGAATACCTTGGATTTTGGGGATGTATTCCTAACTATTTACTTTATCTTTTTATGATGATGGTGGTTCTGCATGATTTGGTGTATGATTTATATTTCCGCGTTACATTAGTAATTTCGCATTTTACGAAAATGGTTAATAAGGAAATGATATTTTATAATATTTAAAATAAAGTTAGAAATGTTATAGGCTAGTATTGAACTGTAATATATCATCAACTCTTTTTATAATAAAAAAATGTTCCGCATTTTACCGACTCACGTTTAAGTGTCTATTTGTGTCGTGCAACACATGTGATGTTCTTAATAGTAACTAGGATTGTCACAAATTTAATTTAAATATTAAGAAATAATTAGTTTAAATTTGAGATTTTTCATTTTTGTTTCATTTTTCCTCAATTCACCAAAAAAGGATAATTGTTTTTAATTTAAAATATTAATTCATAAATATTAATTATTTCAATTATACTAGTATGTTTCATATAATTTTAAAATTATTATATTTTTTATATATATTTTAAATTTTAAAAACAATAATCAATTATTATATTATTTAAATTAAATTCGATAATTTTTTGTTATAATCATTAATCCTTTTAATGACATTAAGGGCTTAAACAACCCAAACAAAAGAACTAACTGTGATAATTATAATGATAATGATTTTTAAATAATAATAATAATTCATATTTGGATTAACAAAATAGAATCTGAAAAAATAAATTAAGGATTGAAATAATAAATATTTAAATTTTAAAATATGATTGTTTTTTCAAAAAAATTGTAAGTGAGGTGCTTGAAAGACACTTTGCAAAGAAAACAATGAGAAAATATAAAAAAATGACACATAATTTTTTTGTTGAGAGTAGAAAGAGTGATTATCCCATTATCCATACTAAGGTCTCAAAATTAATAAATAGTTAATTGATTGGTATTTTAACTATCACACAATAGATATGACATTATTTCTATTTTATTCTTACTTTAAAGATAATAAAAAAGCCAAATATAAAAGATAATATGTTTATAATATTTAAATAAAAATTTAAAGAATAAAAAGATATTATATAAAAATTACCAATATGCTTTGCGTAATATAATTTAAAATTCAAAGAAAAGATCCAAAATATATGAAAAAAATTCAAATAATGTAAATATTATTGGATAAATAGAAATTTAATTTTTTATAATAATATTTGGTTAAATTTTTTATATTTTAAAAGAAAACAATTACATGAATTAAAATATAATGATAGACGTGTCAATTTCAGGAAATATAAGATGTATTTAAATAATAAAAGAACTCTTAGTAGTTATAAAATTGTTTTAATATTTTCCTGAATTTTTAATTAATTATATCTAAAGGGATTATATTTATTTATATTCATTTAAAAATTAGGGTCCACACTCCACACTATAATATATTAATATCCGCCTTACATTTTTGTTAGGTTGCTCGACTAGTCTGTCACGTGTTTTTGGATGAAAAATACTTCAATTGCAATAACACTGCCAAGGCCACCGCTTATGGTCTGGGAGACTTCGAATTTTATTAAAATATTTTACAATTTTATAACTTCATTTTTTCTTACTTTTATTTTTATTTAATGAGGATTTAAAAAACTGAGAAAAACATATATCATTGTAGTGTAAATTTGTACGATTGACTTTTATAAGCCACGAATAAATTGACTTTTATAAGCCACACATAGAAAACAGAGGTACATAAATTTGTACGACTGCAGTGTATTATTATTATTAAGTGTATTAACCGCAAGCAATCAAAGATATAAAGGTACATTTATCCAATAGAATCTAGGAAGTCAATGACTTCATTATAACACGTATATTAATTTTTAAATTAAAATAAATATTTTTTATTTTCTTCGAAATAAAATTAATTTTCTTCCACTAATATAAAATACAATAAAATATTTTTTATTAATTGAATCAATTTTAATTTTTTTAAAATAAAAAAGTTTTAAATATATATTTTAATTTTAATTTTTTATTATGAATTTTCTATCAAATAAACTAGTTTTTTAAATATAGAAAAAGTATTAATTAAATGGCAAAAATTAACAAATATCTGGAAGCACTTATCAAGGTTTTTTTTTTTTTTTTTGGGACCAAACTGATCAAATGGTAAAGGATACATTTTCAAAGAGCAATGATATATTCTACTATTCATCCTCCTACGTATTAATTAAAAAAAAGCATTAAATGAAAAAAAAATCACTTTTTATTTTAGGAAAACGTATAATTTCATTTAGTACCATATTGAATGGAACCAAAATTATATAATAATTATTAATTAATATTTTTTCATAAATAATAATTTGACTGTTTCGAAGTTTCTTGAGTTTTTTTTATTAAAATTAATATTTTTTACATAAATTTGATTTGAATAATGTTAAGAAAACAAACAAGTTAGCAATATTTGACTATATTCAATTCATTCATTCCCTGAAGATAACATAAGTCAAATGAAACCTTATTTTGAAGTAACCGGTATGAGAGGGCATTAATGTCATTAAAACCTTTTATTACTTTCTTTATTTTGTACATTATAAAACAAAATAGTAGAAATAGATCAATTGCACTTTGCAAAAAAAGAGAGAGGGAGGGAGAGGGAGAGGGAGAGGGAGAGAGAGACCCTACCCACTTTCACTAATCCTCAAACTGCCATAATCCATTTGCACCAAGATCGCAACAACAACAGCAACCAACACTGGAAACATCAATCTCTCCCTCCATACGAGGTTTACCTGTTTAGTCATCAATTTTCGTGTTTAAGGTTGGTGAGCTTTGCTTTCCTTTGAACCTGTTTTTCAATGTACTTGATCACCTTTATATCTCTCCTGTTTCTTCCTTTTTAGGTCTCAGTTTATTTTCTAGGTCTGGTTCAATTTATGTTTACTTACCTGGGCTTGGTGTTTTAGCAGTTTATTTTTCCCCTTTATTTTGGATTGGTCAACTTGGTCATTTTCATACAATACTGAAAATTGGAAACCCCAATTTTGGTTTTAGATGTTAGAGGAAGGATTTTTAACGTTTTACTGAGTTCTTGTGTTGTCAATTCATTATATTTGATTGATGGATTATTTTATTTTAATTACTCATTTTGTTATCGGTAAACCATGTCTTTAGTTGTCAATATGGTGGCCATTTTGCTTTATTTTGATGGTGGGTTTTGTGCTATTTTAGGTGTAGACAGGTGTTCTTGGTTTCTACCTAGAATTCCAGATTTGGTGATATGTTGATTATGGAATTTAGCTGATCTTAGATGACATTGTTCTGTGACTTTTTGATTGTGGCTGTATATCAGTTTTTAGGTTAATCAATCAGTATTTGGGCGGCTGTTGACCTTTGTTTACTTTGAATTCAGTTTTTTGAAGGAAAATGTATATATCTTTTTACATAGAATAAGTTCAGGTTTTTGACACTTAGCATTTTTTTTTTTTTGATAATTTACATTCCTTATCTGAATTCTGAAGTCGGTCCTGGCGCAACGGTTAGAGTTGCTGCCGTGTGACTAGTAAGTCACAGGATGGAGTTATGAAATCAGCCTCTTGCAAATGCAAGGTAAGGCTGCTTACAATATACCCAAAATTGATCTGAACCTTCCCTGGACCTTGTGATGGTGAGAGCTTTATAGCACCGGGTTGCCTTTTCCTGTTTACATTCCTTGGTCTATAAAGAGAGCAGAGTGATTTTATGAAAATTCAATCATGTAAATTAGTAAATAACATTCAGAATGGTTTGTGTTGCTTGCTGTTGCACTTAAATGTTCCAAGCTATTTAAATTCCTATGTACCTTTGCTATATAATTCTAACATATATTATTTTTTTTTCTTTCTCATTATATTAGTTTGTTCTAAAACCCAGGACACAGTTTGTTTGATACATTTCCAAGTTTTAATTGACATATTCTGAGGCTTGAAGAATAAGGAGTATGCTATTGACTAGTACAAATACAAATTTGGTATAAGTGGCCCCTTCATACTCTTGTGCCTTGTGATGGGAGAGTGTCCAACTAGTATAAACACCATGGAGGATATTCAATTGGATATCAATTGGGAAGATGTTGTCTGTCCCATATGCTTGGACTTTCCTCATAATAGTGTGCTCCTTCAGTGTTCATCTTATGATAAAGGATGTCGTCCTTTTGTCTGTGACACAAATCAATTGCACTCAAATTGTCTGGATCGTTTTAAAACTGCCTGTGGCACGCCATCCTCTTCAGTGTCTGATGCAACTTCTGCTGAAAATAGTGAGCCTGTGGTATCAGATGGTCAATGCAATCTGACTTGCCCCTTGTGTAGAGGTGAGGTTTCTGGGTGGATTATTATTGATAAAGCTCGCATGCATCTTGATGAAAAGAAGCGATGTTGTGATGAGATACAATGTACATTCATGGGAAGTTACTTGGAGCTACAAAAACATGCTCAGCTTGAACACCCTAATGCACGCCCATCTAAAATTGATCCTGCCAGGCAGCTTGATTGGGAGAATTTTCAGCAGTCCTCTGAGATCATAGATGTTTTGAGCACTATTCATTCAGAAATCCCACGGGGGATGGTCTTAGGAGATTATGTGATTGAATATGGGGATGATGATGCTAGAGATGAGTTTGATGACTTCCCTGGAGATGAGGGTAACTGGTGGACTTCTTGTATTTTGTATCAGGTCTTCGACAACTTCAGAAGTTCCAGAAATAGAAGAAGGGCAAGAAATGGTGATACGAGAAGGAGTAATCGTCGATTAAGTTATGATACTTCAAATTCTGATGAAGGTTCTATAGCATCTGTGGAGTATGCAGATTATAGGATAGATGAGACTGATGATGAGTTTGTTAGCACAAATGGCTCCTCAAGGGGTAGCAGTGGTTATCGCAGGTGCATAGATTTTTCCTTCTTTATTCACTTTTTCTTTTTCTGTATTGTAATATCAATGTCCTTTACATGTCATGGGTTTACTTTTTAGGTAGTTAAGGTCTGACAATTTCAGAATACGCGTAAAACTGGACCCATCATTGAACTGATAAATACATGTAACAATATCACTAAAATTCCAATAAGAATTTAGATATTTATTTGGTAGCTATTGTATTTTTAATATCTCAATGTGTAGTTTATATTTGTTCGTAATTATGGAAAGAAAAAAAGGAGCATGAAGAGAGTAGGATAGACTAGCCAGAGATCTAGGAGAGGTTGTATTTCAAACGAAGGCCCTGAAAAAGGCCAACATGCGGGAAATCAACAGCTTCAGTGGTCAAGGGATGAGAGAGACAGAGAGGTCAAGGATGAGAGATACATGGAGGTCAAGGGTATCTGAGAGAGAGGAGGGGGGTTGAGTGATTCAGAGAGGATGAGATGAAGAGGATTTAAGGATTTTAGGTTTCTCAATCTCGGGTTGTGGTTGTGGGTTGCTCAGCTCAACATTGTCATTATTATTGAATAATTATTTACTTGCTATTGTATTCTAAGAGAATATGTTCTCTTTATTCATTTCTTTTTTAAATGTTGGTCTGCAAAGCTACTTCCTATAGCTATTGATGATGAGATTTCTTCTAATTTAAGTGATTACACATGTTACCATTTTCCAATGATTCATGTGATTGGCTATGAAAATATCAATATTAGGAGTGATTCAGGAATTTGAATAGGTGTAGAATTTAATGTTTGATCTCCTAATTAGAATGATTTGTTTAAACTATCAGATTTATAATTTCAATTTTCTTATTTCAAAACTGTTTATTCATAGGTATCGGAGACGCCATCCCCGCTTTTATGACAATTAGGTATGTGCTGGTTGCCCAAGAATATCCCTTTTGTTACTGTACAAAGGTCATGGTGACTTCAAATTAACTGCTATTTGTAGATTTTCTTTTTTGGTTTGAAAGCATGTGGCAATGGTGCTAGACATCTTGTTACATTACCTTTAAATTATTCATGAATTTTCTCTAAGTTTGCAGGCAATATATGAATTGAAGGAAAGCATAGTGAAAGGAATAGGACATGCAAAACAATGTGACAGCTTGTTTTTCACCATGCAAAGATTACCTTCGGATCATCTATTGCATTTGCAATGCTATGTGCTGATTGGGAGACTTTATAAATTTGACAGTTCCTTGTGGTCACATACTTAGTTTCTTTTATGCTTTAGCTTAAAAATCACATTTGCTTACTGAACCTAAGTGAAGAAAGAATGCTGGCCATTGGAAGTCTAATTTCCTCATGGGCAACCACAGTATTTCTACTAGCATTCTGAAGCTTAATTATGCAATAGTGATTTTTTTTTCTTTTAAATCTTATTTCCCTTGTACATATAGTTAATTGATTGTGATATGTTACTACATACAAGTGACTTTGGTTTGAGATTTAACTAGTTCCGCATGAACTTTCTGTTGTTAAACTATCTACTAGAGCCATTTCTAAAAGTTGGCCAAATGTAGAAATTATACATTTCTCTTTTGTAGATATGGAGCATAGCTGTACAAATTTTTTAAGATGACTTGATTTAGCCTGATTTATGCTTTTGACAAGACAAATAGTTTATAAAAATAATACTCGTGGTAAAGGATCTTCTTTTATTAAAATTTTACGTGAAGTCATATGAAAAATGTTTTTATTTCTCTTTTCATAGACATGAAATAAGTATGACCATATATATGACTTTGTTTTTTAGTTTTTGAAAATTATTTTACAAAAGAGTTTTTAAAGATTATTTTTTATAAATAAAATGATTTATTTACATCATTTCTAATACAAAAACAGAAAAATTACACTTAAAAATAGTTTCAGAATTTTAATTTTTAAAAATTAAAAAATAGTCACTTTTTATAACTATTTTTAAATATTGTCTATCACACAGGTTTTTCTGTTTTTAAAAACAGAAAATAGTTTTAAAACCCTTCCAGAGATAAACTTTACGGGCAAATTTTTCCTGGTCATTATTAGTTTTACATTTTGCAAAATAGTCCTTAAACCATAATTATAAGTTTTTTTTTTTTTTTGAAAGGGAGGGGCCATAATTATAAGTTTTGTAGATACATTTTCGTTGAACAGTGTCAACCTAACAACCTTCCCTTAACCCCTCCATGGTATCTCGTTTCTCAAACCCATTGGAACTCCCTTGTGTCCGGCCACTGCGACTCGTCGTTGTGCCGCTAAACCAGAAACCATCCAAAGCCATAGCAGTTCCTCAATGTAACTCCTTTTCCCAATGCCAAAAACCACCGTTGAATCCCGAAACCAGCAAGCCACCATCACGCACATGCTTGTTTCACCGAGCACCTCATCTACGTTGCCATACACACTAGTTTCTAGCCAAGTTCGTCGTGCACTTCTTTGCTGCTCATCAACCGCCACCACATCGTCCTGGTCCCACCGTCCAAATGACACTGTCGAGATTCCTTGATCTCACCCAGTCGTCACTCCCTTCCCCAGACCCACCATCTACAGCCTTGAGCCAAACCCCTCAAATGTATTTGGGGATTTCCAATAGGTTTCATTGTAGAAATGAGAAATTTCTTAATGGTCATCAATTTAAAATCACAGCCCTTAAATTTTCTAGGAAATATAATTTCGGTCAATTTTAATCTTCGTTTTTATACTTTGAATCCTATGTTTTTTGTTCCTAAACTTTCTAAACCCTCAAATTGTGGTCTATGTCATTAGTGAGATTTGTTAACATGATCAGATGACCAATAAAAGTTACATTTCAGTCTCAATATAGTGAGTCTCAAATAACTGACTCATCTAATTAACATTTTTTATTAATTTTTAATTATTAAAATAACCCTAATTACTAAATTAGGGTTTTCACCTTAGCAACTTTACCCGATAAAAAAACCTAATTTAGAAATTAGGGTTATTATAATAATTAAAAAATTAATAAAAGAAAGGTTAATTAGACGAGTCTGTTATTTGTGACTCACTATATTGAGCCTGACATGTAATTTCTATTAGCCATCTCATTAGGTTTACAAATCTCACTAACAAGCAGGGACCACGGTTTGGGCGTTTAGAAAGTTTAAGGACAAAAAACAAAAAATTTAAAATATAGGGTCAAAGACCAAAATTGACCGAAACTATAAGGACGAAAAACATATTTTTTCTAATTTTTTATTAATTAATCTAATTGACCGAAACTATAAGAACGAACGACCAATCCTTGTTCACGCTATACAAAGCCAAAATTTTAATATGAAATGATTCATCACCAAAATCAATTGTACTTGTAGTCTTACCCGTTTGGTTCCCAGTTGCTACAGTATGAAACTATGGTTTTGCGGAATTGATTTCAACTTATCTCAACCATTGATCTCTAGAATCAATTTTATTCAACTGTGAACCAAACAGACATTAAGTGTCTGTTTTCATATTTTGAAAGTTTTAACTGTAATTTTCATATTTACAAACAAAAAAAGTAATATCTGAAGAATGTGTAAAATTTTAGTTATAATCACAAGTATCCAAGAGCAATTCTGCCCGGAATTTAGTCAAGAATGTAAGTATTTTACTCCTAATCTTAACAATACTAAAGAACAAAATAGGAAAAAACTCAAGTAGCTATTGAATGCTAGCTTCATACCAAAGCCTAAAGTTGTTCCCATGATTCCAAACTGGAAGAACTCTCCAGTAGGAGAAAAAAAAAGATACACCCTATTTGGGTCCCATCTAGGTTGTATTTCTCTCTCCTATTAGATGTTCTGGTACTAGAGAGAGTCTCAACCTTCCAAAATGATATATCCCCTTCCAAATTCACACACCATCTCTTATACATAACCACCCTTAGGAATTTGCTTTTAACACCCCCTTTTTCTATTCACACCCTCCCCTTTTGAAAAGTATCTTTCCCAAACCACCCCACCTCCAACCCCATTGCCACTCCATTCCACCATTTTCTTTTTTTTTTCTCTTTTCGAAAATTAATTTACAAAAAAACACTATCGAAAATTTATTTCCGGACATTTTAATTTTGTCTTAAAATTTTGTCAATTATTTGAATTTTTTTATGAAGTTTTAATTTTTAGTGACAAAAAAATTTCATTTCTAATAATTTTTTGGAAGTGGAGTATAATTTTAGGTTTTTAGAGTCGGGAAATATTCAGTGTCTAATTTGTCTCTAACAATAACAAGTTTAGAGACACAAATTTTCCCCGTCTCTAAAGATTGGAACTTTATAAAACAAAATGTTACTTTCAGAAATTAATTTTCAGAAGTGTATTTTTATCATTTAGCTTCCGGAAGTTAATTTCTAGAAATTATTGGAGAATATTTTTGGAAAATGACTTTTTACAAAGAGTAAGAGGGTGTGAAAAGCAACAAAAAAAGGAATAACCTCTCCATTTGTTTGTCCTCTATATGCTCTTTTTTCCTAACATGGAATATACTTTCTATATCATACAATTATGGATATGTGTTCCTTTTTTCCTTATGTGGAATATACTTTCTATGTCATACAATCATGGATAAATTGTTGCATTATTGGGGCCTTAGCATTAGCCATTATATTTGGTTGAATGGTGTAATCACTCTATTACAGTTTAGGGTTTAGGCACCTCTTCCTTTGTTTGTCCTCCACATGTTCCTCTTTTCCCTTACGTGGAATATGCTTTCTGTTGAGTCTCAAAATGTTATTAAAAGGTTAATAATGTTTTAAGTCTCATTACCCTAAGTTTTAATGAATAACAAATTTGAATAACATTCTTATGAGAAAGAACAGTTTTTGCTGAAGGTGGTTTTCAGTATTTCAGAAGGTATCAGCTGAAAAAATCCAACCCTCTGAAATGGTGAAACCTACTGAAGAAAAGGAACCTGCTGAGAGATCACGACCTGCTGAAGTTAGAGAACCTCCTGAAGTCGTGAAATGTCCTACTGAAGCCTATACATCTTCAAAATGAACTTCTCTGCTTATTCTCCTTGAAGACTCAAGTCAACCGTAGCTGTCTCAGTTACTTGTGCTTCTCATTCTTCTAGAAAGTCAGAAGACATGCTTTTTGGCATATTTCAAATTTCTCTCACCAAAAAGGCAATGTCTGCTGTGAAGTACAATCTGCTCAGAAAAAGTAAAGTCTGTGCTGCTGACTCTACTACCTGCTACTGCAGAGGTTCCAGGTTATGTGTCTCAACGGGAGCATTTGCATTAAATGCTATCTCTCAACGAAAATCAAATGGAACTCAACGGGCTGAAGTTCCCCACTCTATGAATACAAGTCTCCATGCAGAAACAAAAGAGAGCATACAGAGAAATTAACTAGTTGAAACGTTGCTTAAATTCATACTCATCTATTTCATTGTTTCTTCTTTGTACAACAATTTCTTATCCCGAGTTTTACTCAGTTATCTGTACATCTTTACCCAGTTTAAGCTCTAAACTTGTGTAGTTTAAGATTTTGAGCTTTTTCATTCAAACAGTTGTTACCGGTTTAGCCTGAAGAGGCTGTGTTCAAACAATACTTGGGTTTTTAGCCTGGAGAGGCTGTATGTTCAAAGAATACTTGGGTGATTAGAGCCTGGAGAGGCTAGGTGTGCAAAAAATACTTGTATCTGATCAAATAGTGGAAAATCTAGTAGTGTTTTGCCCTGGGACTGGACGTAGCTCACTATGTTAGTGGGTGAACCAGGATAAATTCTTTGGCTAATTTTTCTCAACCCTTATCTCTTTACTTTCAGTTTTAACTAACTAAGGAGGGTTCTGAAAAGTGATTTTATAAATCCACGCAGCAAAACTATCTTGCTTATCTTATTAAAATATTTCAAAATCACTTTACTCAACCTGCTAAGACATATCGGCAAGTTGCTGAAAACTCCAGTTTTGGAAGGTTGCTCAAATCTTTTCACAAACTACTTGCTTGTTATAAAAGGTTTTCATAAAATCTGTAAAGGATTATAAAACACTATTCAACCCCCTTCTAGTGTTTCTTGTGGTTCTAACAGTTTGTATCAGAGGTTGAGCATGTAACAAGTGCTGAGGAAGAAGATCCAGATGGAAACCTCTACAAGAAACTCTCAGTACATTGTTGAAGGTGCCTCAGTCTCCAGGCCCCCTGCTTTCAATGGCTCTGACTACCATTAATGGAGGGATCGTATGAAGCTCTTCATAGAAAGTAACAACATAGATCTATGGGATGTGGTCACTAATGGTGATTATATTCCTACCAACAATGGTGTGCCTATTCCTAAGTCAGAATGGACTAGTGATCAGAAGGATCGTGTACAACTTAACGCCAAGGCAAAACTCTACCTGATTTGTTCATTGAGTAAATCAGAGTATAAGAAGGTGCATAGCCGCTCTTCTGCCAAAGAAATCTGGGATACATTGGCTGCAGCTCATGAGGGTACAGACAATGTAAAGCAATCCAAAATCAGCATGTTGGTACATCAGTATGAGATGTTCAAAATGCATGAATCTGAATCCATTGATCAGATGTTTGGAAGATTTCAAACCATTACCAATGGACTCAAATCTTTGGGAAAGACCTATGATTTAGGTGATAACAATCGCAAAATCCTTAGAAGTCTATCAAAGATTTGGAGGCCCAAAGTGACTGCCATTCAAGAGGCAAAAGACCTCAACTCTCTAAGAATGGAGGAACTTTTTATTGAGACAAACTCACCTCCATATGTTTTTAATATGACAAACCACTAAGTTTTAAATATATGAAATGCATCTTGTTATTACTAACTGTGTGCTTAAGCATGTGGCATAACATCCTTAGAATCTATGTTGCAGAATCCATATGAAAGAAACAAGGAAGCCTTAAGAAGCTTGAAGCACTAGATGAGCTAGAGACTCAGCAACAGCTTGAGACGCTGTCTCAGTAACAGATGCAAAACCAATAGATCATCTCTAGAACAAGGTATAGATCAAGAAAGTGCAACATAATCTCCATGGCCTAAGTCAAATGAAAATATGAGACTCAAATTGAAAAAGGATACAAGAGATCAGCTCAAGTTCGGAAAAGGTACAAGGTGCAAGATCAGCTTGAGACGCCATCTCAAGGTCAGACGCCATCTCATGTTCAGACGCTGTCTCATAAACAGACAAGAAGATATGAGATCCAAGTAGCAGATGTAAGGAAGAGAGCCAGACTCATTAGAAGATTCAAGTACAGTTCAAAAAGTCAAGACATTAAGTTAGAATAAAGTGAAAGATCTAGTACATTGTGCACTGACACAGTGACGTCTGTACTTGCAAAACAGATGCTCTCATCCAGGAAACATGGACTGACACTCACTCAACGGCTCTCAACGGTTACAAACGGTAAAAAATGGCTAACTGCCATCTGAAATAAATACTGAGGGCTACAAAGAAGTGAGCAAGTGAGACTACACAAATAATTGAACATCTACTACATCTCAACTCATCTCAAGTGACATCTCAAGTGCTCATCTCAAGCAGTTTATATTCAGACCTGATCTCAACTTGAGAATCTTATTAGTCTCCATCCTTCTCTCCTGTTTAAATTGCAATATTTTCAGTTAGAAGAGAGAATCACTAGCTGATCTACTGCCTATTCATACATTGTATGATTGTAAGCTAGACTCATCACAACATCCTATTCTTGTAACCTGTCTCATCTAAGATAGGAGTGTGCCTAGTCTTAGAGTGAGGTGTGTGCATCCTGAAGAGGTTGTAAGAATACTTGTGGCTCAGCCAAGGTAGGAGTGCTTGCGCTTGGTGTGAGAGACGTCCTGAAGAGGTTGTAAGAATACTTGTAATTGACGGATGGCCAATAGTGGAAATCTCACGAGTTGTGAGGACTGGACGTAGCCCAAGGTATGGGTGAACCAGGATAAGATCTCTGTGCCATCTCTCTCCTTTATTTCTTTATTTTGCTTTACACTTAACTCATCTCAAATCTGTTAACAACTAAGTAATTGTTTTAAAGTATAACTGAATCTGATTTGAGATTTTAAAACAACTTGAACGTAATTGAAATAACTGAAATTGAAACTGCTTATATCCTGTCTTACTAGAGACCCCAAGTCAGCAGACTTGAGATCACGTCTCAACTTTCAATTTCAGGAAAAAATTTTAAAGTCTCTATTCAACCCCCCTTCTAGAGACATTCAACCAACTTCAGTTGGTATCAGAGCTCGGCCTCTTTGGGGTTGAACACACCTATGTGTGAAGAGGAAAAGATCAAATGGCTGGACCAAGTGCTACCCTGTTTATTCCTGAAGGAGCATCTACCAACAGACCACCTGCCTTTGATGGAACTGACTACTACTACTGGAAGGACAGGATGAGATTATTTATTGAATCTCAACATGTTGATCTATGGGAAATTATATAGATGGGACCTTACATGCCCCATATCACAGATGAGCTTGGGCTCAGGGAAGCTAAGCCTAGAGAGACATGGACAGATGCTGAGAAAGCAAGATATGTATTGAATTCAAAAGCAAAATACTTACTCACCTGTGCCTTAAGCAGAAGTGCTACAACTAAAGAATTATGAAATGCTTTTGAGATAGAGCATGAAGGGACAAATTAAGTAAAAGAAGCTAAAATCATCATACTGGTCAGACAGTATGAGCTCTTCAAAATGAATGAAGATGAAGGTATTGAGGATATGGTGAGAAGGTTCACTATCATTACAAATGACCTCAAGTCCTTAGGAAATAATCTACTCAAATCAAGACATGGTAAGAAAAATCCTGAGGAGCCTGCCCAAACCTTGGAGACCTAAAGTCACAGCTATTCAAGAAGACAAGGATCTGAGCACTCTCAGATTGGATGAACTCCTTGGATCTTTGAAGGTTCATGTGCAAGAGCTGATGGAGGAAGATCTCCTCAGACGCCCTAAGACAATAGCCTTGAAAGCATCATCTAGCAGCTCCAAAGGAAAAAAGGTAAGCTCATCTCAACTGACTTCACTAAACTCATCTCATGACACAGAAACTGAAGAAGATGAAGGAGATGATGAAAGTGAGATGGATGATGAGTTAGCCTACATCTCAAGAAAGATCAGACACATGTGGAAAGCCAAAGGAAATGGAAGAAGAAGCTTCCCTTCAAGAAGAGGAGAAATAAAGTCTGACAAAAAAGGACAATTCATCTGTTTTGAATGTAGAAAGCCTGGACATCTTAGGTCTGAATGTCCATTACTCAAAAAGGAGACGAAAAAGAGTCCAAAAAAAAAGGCAATGCTGGAAACTTGGGATGACACTGAAGGAAATGAAAGTCAAAATGAAGAATCTGCCAACATATGCCTCATGGCAAATAGTGACTCATCCGATGATGAGGTATGTGACTCCGATTCAGAGCTCTCCTTCAATGAACTCAAATGTGCTTTTGAAAATCTCCTTTATGATTCAAACCTTCTTGTTTCAAAAAGCTCTCTCCTAAAATCTGAACTGGACACAGCTCTTGAAAAAGTGAAATTTTTATAAAAAGAAAATGAGAGTTTGAATCATAAAAACAACAGTCTCATGTTGTCTCACATGAGACTCTCTGAGCTTGTTAAAACAAAGAATCAATCTCATAATGAGCAAGATCAAAGAACTCTTTCTGAAGAAAACCAGAAACTCAAGAAACAAAATAGAACTCTCATAGATGATCTAACAAAGTTTGTAAAGGGAACAAAAAATCTTGAGAGACTCATTGGGTCTCAAAAAGGAATTTTTGATAATGATGGATTGGGCTATGAGAAGTCTTCTAGTGAGATCTGGTATAAGGACTTCTTTGTTCCTGCGAGAAAAAGAAGGAAGGAAAAATGTTCTTGTTGCAGCAAGTTTGGCCACAAGGCCACTGAATGTTACTTGAGACATGTAGCATTCAAGAGAAGGGTAACTAACCATGAAGGACCCCAATATAAGTGGGTACCTAAAGCTAAATCTTGTGTTTCAATAGATGTGCCTAGCAGCAGCAAGATCAAAGAAATTGTGGGTGCTGGACAGTGGATGTTCAAGACACATGACAGGGGACAAAAGCAAGTTCCTGTCACTTGAAGAGAAAGCAATAGGGGTTGTCTCCTTTGGAGACAACAGCAAGGCCCAAATCAAGGACATAGGTAAAATTGGTAAGACAAACTCAGCTCAAATTGAAAATGTCTACTTTGTTGAAGGGTTGAAACATAATTTGCTGAGTATAATCCAACTGTGTGACAATGGTTATCATGTTAATTTCCAACCCACTTACTGTGAGATCATAGACTCTAAAATTGGGAAAATAGCCTTTTCAGGAAAAAGAAACAAAAATCTCTATTCAGTCTCACTTGAGAGCCTATCTGATCTCACATGTCTCATGTCTCATGATTATGAGAAGTGGCTTTGGCATAAGAGAGTTGGACATATTAACATGAAAACCATAAGTCAGCTTGCAAGTCAGTCTCTTGTCAAATGATTACCTAAAGTAAGATTTGATAAAGACATGATATGTGAGTCCTGTGTGAAAAGCAAACACAGTAAATCAAGTTTCAAGTCCAAGTCTCATGTCTCAACCACCAGACCTCTTGAAATCCTCCACATTGATCTATTTGGACTAACTAAAACTGCAAGCCTCAGTGGTAAAAAGTATGGTTTTGTAATTGTGGATGATTTCTCTAGGTTCACCTGGGTTCTATTCCCCTCTCAAAAGGATGAATCTTATGATTCCTTCAAAACTTTTTGTAAAAAGATTCAGTCTGAGAAAGGGTATGGAATTGGTACTATGAGGAGTGATCATCAAGGATAATTTGAGAATGCTAAGTTTCAAAGATTTTTTGATAAACATGGCATTACTCATAACTTTTCATGTCCAAGAACTCCTCAACAGAATGGAGTAGTTGAGAGAAAGAACAGGACCCTTCAAGAGATGGCAAGAACTTTGTTATGTGACTTTGGAATTGAAAATTATTTTTGGGCAGAAGCAATTAACACCTCCTGCTATATCATAAACAGAGTCACTATAAGAAAGATCCTAAACAAAACTCCATATGAGCTGTGGAAAGGGAGAAAACCCTCAATTTCATATTTTCATATATTTGGATGTGATTGCTATATCTTGAACACTAAAGATCAACTAGGCAAGTTTGATACAAAATCTGACAAAGGAATTTTCTTGGGATACTCCCAAACTTCAAAAGCTTATAGAGTATACAATCTAAAAACTAAATCTACTGACGAATCTATGCATATAGTCTTTAATGAGATACATGACAACTCTCAGAAAGAAGTAGATGAAGAAATTGAAGAGATGATGGGAGAATTGAGAATCTCAACTCAGGAAGCTGAAGAGAGATCCTCACCTGAACAGAAACTGATGAGATCATCTCAGCCTGAACAAAGAGGAGAAGCTCAATCTGATATGATGTCTCACAGAAGCATCAATCCTAACCCATCTCATGTACTTCAAGAAGAAGAAGATAAACCAGATGAACAACTTGAGATTAGGGAATCAAGACAAGAAAGTCTTGCAATCCAGAATGAACATGCATCTCAAATGCCCAGAAGTTGGAGAGTAGTGAGATCTCATCCTAGAGATCAGATCATTGGAGAGACTTCAGATATGGTCAGGACCAGATCTTCCTTCAGAGATGCTGAGAACTTGATGGCTCTTCTATCTGAAATAGAACCTAAAGACATACAAGAAGCTCTCAATGATAAATCCTGGATTAAGGTTATGGAAGAAGAGCTGAGCCAATTTGAAAAAAAGTAAAGTCTGGGATCTGGTTCCACCTCTCTCTTATCAATCCATTATTGGAACCAGATGGGTATTCAGAAACAAGCTAAATGAGAAAGTCAAAGTCATGAGAAATAAAGCGAGACTTGTGGCACAAGGATACAATCAACAGGAAGGAATTGATTATGATGAGACCTTTGCTCCTGTCGCCAGACTTGAAGCAATCAAAATTCTATTGGCCTTTGCTGCTCACAAAGACTTCAAACTCTATCAAATGGATGTGAAGAGTGCATTCCTAAATGGAATTATTGAAGAGGAAGTCTATGTAAGGCAACCACCGGGATTTGAAGATCCCCATCATCCAGAGTATGTTCTCAGACTCAAAATGGCCTTGTATGGTCTCAAGCAAGCTCCAAGAGCTTGGTATGACAGATTAAATTCTTTCTTAATTAAAAATGGCTTCACCAGAGGTCAGATTGATACCACATTGTTCAAAAGGGAAGTTAACAAAGATTTACTGATTGTCCAAATTTATGTGGATGATATTATTTTTGGATCCACTAATGAGTTTCTTTTTCAAGAATTTTCAAGTCTCATGCAGGGAGAATTTGAAATGAGTAATGATGGGTGAACTGAGATTTTTTCTTGGGCTGCAAATAAAGCAATTGTCAGGAGGCATTTTCATCTGTCAAGAGAAGTATGCAAGAGATCTGCTGACAAAGTTCAAAATGAGTGAGGAAAAGCCAATGAAGACTCCAATGCACCCCTCAACTCAGTTTGACAAGGATGAGACTGGTAAAGCTGTCTCAGACAAGCTCTACAGAGGTATGATTGGATCTCTTATGTACCTAACTGCAAGCAGACCTGATATTCAGTATGCTGTAGGCATCTATGTAAGGTACCAATCAGACCCTAAGGAATCTCATCTTACTGCTGTTAAAAGAATTTTTAGATATTTAATAGGAACCACTAATCTTGGTCTTCGGTATGAGAAAGGTTCAAGTTTTGATCTTATAGGATACAATGATGCTGACTTTGCTGGGGATAAAATGGATAGGAAAAGCACAACTGACACTTGTCAATTCCTTGGGAAATGTCTTATATCCTGGTCTTGCAAGAAACAGAATACAATAGCGTTGTCCACAACTGAAGCTGAATATGTCTCAGCAGCTGCATGCTACACTCAGATATTGTGGATCAAGTCTCAAATGCAAGACTATGCGCTCAGGTACTCCAAAGTTCCCATTTACTGTGATAACACAAGTGCTATAAACCTTGCTAAAAATCATATTCATCATTCAAGGTCTAAACATATAGATATTAAGCATCACTTTATAAGAGACCATGTACAAAAAGGAAATGTTGAAATTATTTTTGTTGATACAAAAAACCAACTTGCTGATATCTTCACTAAGCCTTTAGTAGAAGAAAGATTTGTTGAGAATCTAAAATTATTAAATATGTGCTCTCTTAGTTAAGAATTGTAAGATGAGACAAGCTGTGAATCTCACAGAGATAAGACTAAAGGAGTCATATGAGAAGAGATGACGTCTCAGGAGCATGCTAGACGAGGAGCATCTCATGATGCATCTCAACTCGTGTCTCACTATTGACTGAGACGTTACTGTGGGTAAAAAGAGCCGTTAACCAACGGCTAGTAACTCTCACTCATTAGTGAACTAGTTGTTACTATATAAAAAGGAGAGCCAACCACCTTCAACCGTTTCATTAACTGCTATTCTGTCACATGCGCACTAATTCTCTCTCTGAAACCTCTCTTTATTTAAACCAACCCATAACTTCTCGTCTCATCTCTTCTCCTATCTCAATGCGCATCAAAATCGTTGGAATCAAACTTCCCTACTCTGATAAATCATCCTCGTCTTCATCACCGGAAATCAAGATGTCTTCTGACGATGAACAATCTTAGTCCATCAGTGTACACTCAAGCCAAGAGAGTCTCAGCCGCTCTCCATCACCTCAACCAAGCACTGAGTCTGAACCCTCTCAAACCCAGTCCCAAAAATCTCCCTCATCTAAGTCCACTTCTTCCAAGAAGAACACCCCTCTTCCTCCAAGAATGAAGTCTCAAAGAATAGCCTCTCAAGTTACCCAGACCACGTCTCGTAAATCTCCAAAATCTCCTATCCACATAGATCTCACACAGCCTGAAGTTTCAAGAAAGGGCAAAGGCAAAGTTGTTGAAGGGAAGAAGCTCTCATTTCAATCAGACTTGTTTGAAAGTGCTGACGTAGAAGAAAAGTTTACAAAGAAGTTTGCTAAGAAGAAAATCATCATTGGGAGGGTCATTTCTACCCAAGAGCTGAGTGATGAAGGTTAGGACATTGGTCCCTATCTAAGAAAGCAAGGATGGGAAGATTATCTATCCATGACAGAGTCAGTCTATCCCAAGATGACCAGAGCCTTCTATGCTGCCTGTTACAGAGCAAAGAGATCATCTCAAGGGCTACCCCATGTTATTTCTGACATCAGAGGAGTTCACATTGAACTCACTGAAGAATCTCTGGGTGCCATAATTCAATCCCCAATAGCTGGAAATAGGCTTTATAATGAAGAGCACTGGTGGAATGAGATTGGCATTCCTGCAGCAAATGTAGGCACTTCTCTGTTCAATGGTGGTGTCATTACAGATTCAGCCTCCTCCCTCAATCTCTTTGGAAAATTTCTATTTCATCTAGTTGCAAAATGCATCATGCCTCGTGCTGGAACTTTCAACAAGGTCTACACCCAAGATATGATGGTTATGTATCATCTCAAGCATGGTATTCCCCTCAACCTTCCTTTTCTCATTCTGAGACACATGGAGCATGCCTTTCACAACTCCAAAATCATTGCTTCTCTTCCCTTCAGAATGCTGACTACAAGGATTATGAAGCACTTTAAAGTGGACTTCAGTGGGTGTGACAAGTCTGATGAGAGACCTGGATATGTAGGAAAAACAAATCTCAAGTCTCTCGGACTAGATCGTAAGTCTATCCCTCCTCCTACTTTCCCTCTTGATAATCCTCCTTCTATCCCTATTGCTGCACAAGCCTCACCCTCATCAAAGATTTCAGACACCCATAAAAAGAAGAAAAAGAAGAAGGCAGTCAAGGAGACAACAGAGGGACCTCAAACAGGAACTGAGTTTCCCAAAAAAGATAAAAAGAGAAAATCTCATCAGTCAGTCTCAACTGAGACTGAGACAAGGAAGGAGAAGAAGAAGAAGGCAAAAGTTGAACAGGCTGCTTCTGCTCTCACCCAACCAGAGCCTCAACCACTCACCTCAGAAGCACCTCTTACGAAGGAACCTGTCCCTAAGTCTCCCTCACCTAAGTCTCGTCCATATATCACTACTCCAATTGACTCTCAACATCATCAAACACCACCTACCTCTCCTCATCAAGAAATCAATACATCTGATGTCTCTCCTGTCACAAAGGTTATTGCTGAATCCCTGGTGAGCTTAGAAAACACTACTTCTACACATGATGAGATGCAGGATACTCAGGTAGCCGCAAATGAGAACCCTGTTGATGAGATGCCTACTGTTGAGGCTTCTGGCACACAAAAGACTCCTCCAAGATATAAGCCATCTCACTCCCAACAGACCTCATTTCCTACACCTGGAAAATTCTTTGCGGACATTGTGTTGTTTGACTCTCCTCAGCCCAGATATGATCAATCAGCTCCTCCAATAGCACAACAATAACAAGCTCCATCCTCTGAGCCCTCCATTCCTACCCACATCTCCACATCCATCAACACCTTCCTCAATCAGCTCCAACAACAAGAGAATCAACAACATCAACAGGATCTAAGCACAAGACTTGAGAAGAATCAGAAGAAGATCCTCAAGAAGACGAAACATCAGAAAAAGAGGCAAGAGGCTATCCTTGATGGACTTGACACAGTCCTTCAAGCCAATCGCATTTCAAATGATTTCAACAAAAAGATGAATCTTCATCTCTCTAATCTTCCTCCTCTGCCTGAGATTCCACAAGCTGTTATGCGCCCATCTGGACCAGACTCTGACTCATCCTCTTCTCCTTCTTCCTAGCTATGCTAGTTTCCTTTATTTTGATAATGGCAAAAGGGGGAGAGTTGGTTAGATGTTTTAGCATCTGATGAGAGTCTTAGTTTGTTTATTTGCAGCTCTGTGTAGTCTGTTTAGGATGTTTTGGAATGTTTAAGATGTAATAGCATCTTTTCTTTGTTTTGATGAGATGCAGTGGCATCTTTTGTTATCAAATTATGTACTTCCTTTCATGGTTAATGAAATGACTCTCTGTTCACATTCATTTGCTATGATTAATCTGTGGCAAAACTGTTTTAGCAAAATATTATGCAAAATAACTTTCAACAGTTTAGATCTTCAACTCAGGGGGAGCTCATCTCTTTAAAATATATAAAATTGCATAGCTCAGGGGAGTTATTTTCTGCATCTGTAACTTAAAACTAAAATTGCTTAGTATTTAAACTTTATGGTTTGCCATCATCAAAAAGGAGGAGATTGTTGAGACAAACTCACCTCTATATGTTTTTAATATGACAAACCACTAAGTTTTAAATATATGAAATATATCTTGTTATTACTAACTGTGTGCTCAAGCATGTGGCAGAACATCCTTAGAATCTATGTTGCAAAATCCATAAGAAAGAAACAAGGAAGCCTTAAGAAGCTTGAAGCACTAGTTGAGCTAGAGACTCAGCAACAGCTTGAGACCATGTCTCAGTAACAGATGCAAAACCAAGAGATCATCTCTAGAACAAGGTATAGATCAAGAAAGTGCAACATAAGCTCCATGGCCTAAGTCAAATGAAAATATGAGACTCAAACTGAAAAAGGATACAAGAGATCAGCTCAAGTTCAGAAAAGGTGCAAGGTGCAAGATCAGCTTGAGACGCCATCTCAAGGTCAGATGCCATCTCATGTTCAGACGTTGTCTCATGAACAGACGAGAAGAGATGAGATCCAAGCAATAGATGTAAGGAAGAGAGCCAGACTCATTAGAAGATTCAAGTACAGTTCAAAAAGTCAGGACATCAAGTCAGAATAAAGTGAAAGATCCAGTACACTGTGCACTAACACAGTGACGTCTGTACTTGCAAAACAACTGCTCTCATCCAGGAAACATGGACTGACACTCACTCAACGGCTCTCAACGGTAAAAAACGGCTAACTTCCATCTGAAATAAATACTGAGGGCTACAGTGAAGTGAGCAAGTGTGATGAGGACATGACCCATGACAAGGCACTTGAAGGACTTGGGGGACCAATGATGAAGTGTCAGTTGCCATCAATGCAACTACAAGTTGAAGAACCATCAAGAGCATTTGATGAGGCCATGTGGGCGGCCAACTTAGCCTTCATTTTGCTGAATTATTTCATTTTATTTGCTTTCAATAAAGATTAGGGAGTTACATAGACAAGGGATCAATTTTCTGGTGGTTACAAAACAAAGTTGTAATGTTGTTTAATTGCATTAAAACTTTGTCTACTAGCCGTTGGAAGAGGATGCTAGGTGCGCATGAACCTGGCCATTTTTAGAGCCACATGGAAGCCTAATACATCCTCATAGTGTGCGGCCAACATGTGCAAAAATGGCTGAATAAAGAGTCTTCAAAGAGGTGCCAACAAGGAAGTAAATGGGGGAATGAAGAGCAATCAAGATGGTGGCCATCATCATGAAGAGGGAGGTTACAAAATGAATGGAAACTTGATGATTGTGGGCTGTTACATGCGGCCACTTATTGGCTGATTCATGAGCCATTTTAATCCATGTTTGGTGGTTACATTTCAAGAAATAATGCAGCCACATGTGCTCAAAATTCTGGTTGGAAAATGCGGCCAAACAAGCTTACTTAGATTGAGTTTTATTAGCTTTAATTTATTTAATTTCTAGTAATGTATTTAGGGTTGCATGGGAGTTGCATGAAGGGTATTTTGGGGTGAAATAGGCGTGTAAACCTAGCTGGTTGCATGACCTTTGAGTACCTTGTAATCCTTATAAATACATGCTTCATGCATGCAAGAAAAGGAAGATGAAATATACAAAGTTTTTGCTTATACTTGAGAGTGATTTTCTCTGAGTTTCTTGCTAGTCAAGAGTGAAGATTATCAAAGGTTCCTTACCTTTGTGTGTGTATCTTCAAGGACTTATCTTTCAAGTCTTGAAAGTGTGACGTCCACCTTCTATCCCTTCTACTTTTCCTACTTCTTCTATTTTGTTCAAAAACCTATTTTCCTATACGTACTACTTGAATTATATGTGACTTATCTTTCAAGTATTCAAGGTTGAATTTTGTTTTTGTCAAAGTTAGAATTTTTATTTTCTATCTTATTTTATTTGCTGCTCGAAAACAAAAGAAAGAAAAAGAAAAGAAAATAGAAAAAGAAAAAGAAAAGAATTGAAAGAAAAATATTGAAAAGTCAAGAAAAACTTGTTTGCCAAGGAAACTATTGTTTTATTCAGAAATTTCTAAGGTCCATGAAAAATAGAACCTCAAGGTTCATATCATTTGGTCATCAGAGCTCCGGTTATTAGAAATTTTCTGAATTCTTCTTTCTAACAAATACTTTTTTTTCTTAGCTTTTCTTGTTTTAATTTTTCTTGACTGCACGCAGGTTGGTGAACTATTTGATTTTTCTCCTCGTTGGTTGGGTAAGAAATCCAAGAGAAATAGAGTGGAAAAAGGCAAGAGAGTCGCATCATAGAAAAAGCCAAGTGTTGTGTGCAAACACGAGTGTGGTGAGGATTTTTAAACACCTAACATAATTTTCTCTGTTGCGTTTTTTTCTTGTTCTTTATCATGGCAGAAAGGGTGGGAGAATTCTACATGATTAGAAGACTTCTTGGTAGCCAAACCGTGGACAAAGAGGAAAGCCAAAGGGAGAACATATTTCACACTAGATGTTCAATCAATGGTAAAATCTGTTTGGTGATTATTGATGGTGGTAGTTGTACTAATGTGGTCAATGCTAGATTGGTAGACAAGATGAAATTGGACACAAAACCACACCCTAGGCCATACAAGCTTCAATGGCTTAGTGAGGGAGATGAAGTGCACGTGAAAAGGCAAGCTGAAATTCCTTTTTCAATAGGGAAGTATCAAGACAAGGTGACTTGTGATGTAGTACCAATGGAGGCCAGCCATATTCTCCTTGGAAGGCCGTGGCAATATGATACTAGAGCTATCCATGATGGCTTTACAAATAAAATTTCTTTCATGTACCATGACAAAAAAATTATTTTGAGACCTTTAACACCTAGAGAAGTTAGTGAGGATCAAAATAAATTGAGAGAAAAGATTGCTCAAGAGAGGATGAGTGAGAAATTAGAAAAAGAAAGAGAGAAAATGAGTAAGGAAAATTTAAATTCTAATGATTATTCTTCTCTTGTTTGTGATGTTATCTTACAGGAGCAAGAGGATGTGACTGTGAATGACACACACCATAAGTTGCCAAGTTTGAAAATGAATTGTGTTGATATCATTCCTAGTGCTCCATTGTACGTTCAACCCACTATTAGAAGCCAAACTCATGACAAAATTGAGAACAAACACATGGAGTCTTATGGTTTGTCATACAAAGTTACATGTTATAGTAATTGTGTGGTTAAAATCATAAAGGAAAATCATAAGCATATTGGGGCTAACTTGTTATGTGATGAAAATGCTTTTCGGAATAATCATTTGAATACTCTTGATTTGTTGCTAATTGAAAATATTCATGGTTATCTCCATTTGGTTTTATTTGATTTGTTGAATATGACTAACATGCAAAAGGATAAAGCAAAAGAGGAACACAAGAGAATTGTCTACGACCCCGGTGATTGGGCTTGGAGACTCAAAAAGAAGGCTTCCTTAATGCATGAGGAAGAAAAGACAAGATCTGAATTTGTACAAGTTGTGTTTGATCCGGGAGGATGGATTGGTTTCAATCATGTAATAGGGGAAACATCAATATAAGTGTTAATTTCAATATGATTGACTTAACCTTTTTTGATACATGTGAGGAACCTTCAGATTTGAGGACAAATCCTTTTCAAGAAGGGGGGTATGATGAGGATATGACCCATGACAAGGCACTTGAAGGACTTGGGGGACCAATGATGAAGTGTCAGTTGCCATCAATGCAACTACAAGTTGAAGAACCATCAAGAGCATTTGATGAGGCCATGTGGGCGGCCAACTTAGCCTTCATTTTGCTGAATTATTTCATTTTATTTGATTTCAATAAAGATTAGGGAGTTACATAGACAAGGGACTAATTTTCTGGTGGTTACAAAACAAAGTTGTAATGTTGTTTAATTGCATTAAAACTTTGTCTACTAGCCGTTGGAAGAGGATGCTAGGTGCGCATGAACCTGGCCATTTTTAGAGCCACATGGAAGCCTAATACATCCTCATAGTGTGCGGCCAACATGTGCAAAAATGGCTGAATAAAGAGTCTTCAAAGAGGTGCCAACAAGGAAGTAAATGGGGGAATGAAGAGCAATCAAGATGGTGGCCATCATCATGAAGAGGGAGGTTACAAAATGAATGGAAACTTGATGATTGTGGGTTGTTACATGCGGCCACTTATTGGCTGATTCATGAGCCATTTTAATCCATGTTTGGTGGTTACATTTCAAGAAATAATGCAGCCACATGTGCCCAAAATTCTGGTTGGAAAATGCGGCCAAACAAGCTTACTATTCTTGTAACCTGTCTCATCTAAGATAGGAGTGTGCCTAGTCTTAAAGTGAGGTGTGTGCATCCTAAAGAGGTTGTAAGAATACTTGTGGCTCAGCCAAGGTAGGAGTGCATGCGCTTGGTGTGAGAGACGTCCTGAACAGGCTGTAAGAATACTTGTAATTGACGGATTGTCAATAGTGGAAATCTCACGAGTTGTGAGGACTGGACATAGTCCAAGGTGTGGGTGAACCAGGATAAGATCTCTGTGCCATCTCTCTCCTTTATTTCTTTATTTTGCTTTACACTTACTCATCTAAAATCTGTTAACAACTAAGTAGTTGTTTTAAAGTATAACTGAATTTGATTTGAGATTTTAAAACAACTTGAACGTAATTGAAATAACTAAAATTGAAACTGCTTATATCCTGTCTTACTAGAGACCCCAAGTCAGTCAGAAGACTTAAGATCACGTCTCAACTTTCAATTTCAGTGTGCAAATTTCAGGAACAAATTTTAAAGTCTCTATTCAACCCCCTTCTAGAGACATTCAGCCAACTTCACTTTTGGGATCCCTTAAAGTCCATGAGAGTTGGAACTTGGAGAAGATGCCCCTAAAAAGAAGTCACTTGTCCTGAATGCCAAGTCCAAACTGCCTAGGTCTGGTGCACAAAAGGCCTTGAGAGTGGAGGAGTCCTCAGAAGGTTCTGAAGACTTAGAAAGTTGCTCCGATGATGAAGATGACCTTGCTCTTCTGAGCAGGAGGATAAAGAGGATGCTTCAGAAGAAAGCAAAGTTCAGAAAACAATCTTCATCTGACAGCAAGATGGGTAAGTCAGGTAAAGAGACTTTCTCTTTTGACAAAATAATCTGCTATGAGTGCAGACAACCTGGCCACATGAAAGTTGATTGCCCAAAGTTAAAGAAGCTCTCTTCAAAGAAGAAGAAATTTCCAAGAAAGAAGAAAAGCTTCATGGCCACATGGGAGGATCTTGATGACTCAACCTCTGAAGAAGATGATGAAGCTGCTGAACTCACAAAAGACCTTGCAGCTTTTGTCAATGGAACTAAGAACCTAAATAGGCTTCTGGGAGTTCAAATGAATTCCAAAGACAAAAGTGGTCTTGGTTATTCAGAAACTTCCTCCCTGCCTGATGTTGAAATTAAAGGTGCTGAAAAGGCTAAGAAAGGTAAGGGATGCCTTTATTGTGGTAAGCCTGGACACAACATGTCATAGTGCAGACACAAAAAGAAAGGCATACCTGCTTCTAACAAGAAAGGACCCAAAAAGATATGGGTACCTAAAATCTTAATTGTTCCTGTTGCAGATGTGTTTAACAGGACAAAGGAGATGCCACAAATGGTACCTGGACAGTGGCTACTCGCGACACATGATAGGAGTAAGGTCTTTGTTCCAAAACCTTAGACCAAAGGATGGAGGAGCGGTGACCTTTGGAGCAGATCAGAAAGGCAAAATCTCAAGCATTAGTTCATTAGATATATTTCCTCTATCTGTTATCCACAATGTCCTTTTAGTTGAAGGTCTCCAACACAACCTGCTGAGCATAAGTCAACTGTGTGACAGTGGTTTTGTTGTATCCTTCACAAAGGATGGCTGCATAGTCAGAGACTCCTCTGATCAAATCATTTTTACTGCCAAAAGACACAGTAATGTGTATAAAATTGATCTTGAGGACCTTGCTTATCAAAATGTGACTTGTCTTATTTCTGTGAAAGATGAAAAACAGATTTGGCATCAAAATCTTGGGCATGCCATCTTGAGATTGATCTCAAAGCTTACAAAACACAATCTTGTAAAGGGATTACCCAAGCTTTCTTTCAAATATGATATTTTATGTGAAAATTGTTTAAAGGGGAAGCAAGCCAGAAATTCTTTCAAAAGTATAAATGTTGTTTCAACTGTAAGACCCTTAGAACTCCTTCACATTGATCTGTTTGGTCCTAGAAGAACAGAAAGTGTTGCTGGTAAAAAGTATGGTTTAGTCATTGTTGATGACTATTCTAGATTCAAATGGGTAATATTCCTCAAAAGCAAGGATGAAACTTTTGAGAACTTTGCCAAATTCTGTAAAAGAGTGCAAAATAAGAAAGGATTTTGCATATCTTCCATTAGAAGTGATCATGGAGGTGAGTTTGAAAACTAAAGCTTCAGTATGATTGTGATGAGAATGGGATCTCTCACAATTTCTCAGTGGCTAGAACACCTCAACAAAATGGGATTGTTGAGAGAAAGAACATAAGCTTGCATGAGATGGGTAGAACCATGCTCATTTCAAGCAATCTTCCAAGGTCATTCTGGGAAGAGGCTGTTCACACAGTTTGCTATATCCAAAACATAATTTTGATAAGGCCTATTCTCAATAAGACTCCCTATGAATTGTGGAGAGGAAGAAAACCCAACATTTCAAATTATCACATCTTTGGCTGTGAGTGTTTCATACTCAACACCAAGTATGATCTGGGTAAGTTTGATTCAAAATCTAACAAAGGATTCTTCATTGGTTATTCATAAACCTCTAAGGCCTTTACAACTCTAGAACCCTAACTATTGAAGAAACCATTCATGTTAGATTTAATGATGCTAAAGAGACTGATAGGGAACTATTAGATCTAGAAGAGGATTTTGCAGGAATGGAGCTGAACCCTACTTCAGAGACTTCAAAAGCTAAGGATGAAGAACCTGCTGAAGGACCCTCTGAAGTACCTGCTGAAAAATCAACTCTTCAACCTGCTGAAACTAATACTCATCAAAGAGTTGATGCTGAGTCTTAAAATGAGCAAGTTTTCCCTCGCTTTCGTAAGTGGAGATACAAAACTCATCATCCTCGAGAGCAAATCATTGATGACACTTCAGAAGGAGAAAGAACAAGATCAAGACTTAGAGAAGTCAATAATCTTGCCTTCCTTTCTGAAATTGAGCCAAAGAATATTGAGGAAGCTCTGCATGATGAAGGGTGGATCCTAGCCATGCAAGAAGAGCTTAATCAATTTGCCAGGAGTGATGTTTGGACTCTTGTTCCTAAACCCCATGGGAAAACTATTATAGGAACCAAGTGAGTGTTTAGAAACAAACTCTCTGAAGATGGTCAAGTTGTTAGAAACAAAGCCAGACTGGTTGCCCAAGGTTACAATCAACAAGAAGGTATTGATTTCACTGAAACTTTTGCTCCAGTAGCAAGGCTTGAAGCCATTAGGATTTTACTTTCCTATGCAGCAAATAATGGCATCAAACTATATCAAATGGATGTTAAGAGTGCCTTCCTAAATGGTTTCATTGAGGAAGAGGTATTTGTTAGACAACCCCCTGGTTTTGAAAATTTGACTTTTCCTGAGCATGTTTTAAACTGAAAAAGGCTTTGTATGGTCTGAAACAAGCTTCCAGAGCTTGGTATGAAAGACTGAGCAATTTCTTACTCAAAAATGGTTTTGAAAGAGGAAAAGTTGATACAACTCTTTTTAGAAAAATGTCTAACAAAGACCTGATTCTAGTCCAGATATATGTTGATGATATTATTTTTGGATCAACCAATTCCTCTCTGTGCACTGCGTTCTCAAGGCTTATGCAATCTGAATTTGAAATGAGTTTAATGGGTGAACTAAAATTTTTCTTGGGACTTCAAATTAAGCAAGATTCTGATTGTATATGGATCCATCAAGAGAAGTATACAAAGGAAATGCTTAAAAAGTTCAATATGCATGATTGCAAGCCTATGGAAACTCCTATGCACCCCTCATCAATATTAAATAAAGATGAAGGAGAAGAACTTGTTGACCCAACCATATATAGACGTATGATTAGATCCTTATTGTATCTTACAGCAAGTAGGCCTGAAATTATGTTCAGTGTATGCTTGTGTGCAAGATTTCAGTCTGATCTAAGAGTAACTCATTACCAACCTGTAAAAAGAATTTTCAGATACTTGAAAGGTACTACTAATCTTGGTTTGTGCTATAAGAGGAGCAAGGATTGCAGGTTAGTAGGATTCTGTGATGCTGATTTTGCTGGGTATAGAGTTGAAAGAAAATCAACCAGTGGTGGATGTCACTTCATTAGAAGCAACTTGATAAGTTGGTCAAGCAAAAGACAAAGCACAATAGCTCTTTCAACTGCTGAATCTGAGTATATTGTTGCCGCGTGCTGTTGTTCACAGCTGTTCTGGGTAAAATATCAATTAGAATACTTTAATATTTTTGTTAAATCTATTCCAGTCTTCTGTGATAACACTAGTTCAATCAACCTTTCCAAAAATCCAATTCAGCACTCTAGAGCAAAACATATTGAAATAAAACATCATTTTATAAGAGACTATGTTCAGAAAGGAGTTATTGACATACAGTTCATTGATACAGAGTATCAATTGGCTGATATATTCACCAAACCACTTGCTGAAGATAGATTCAAATTTATCAGAAAAAATCCGAAAATTCTCACACTTTCTGAAAATTAATTTTCACTGAATTATTTTACACAGAAAGTGTTGATATGCACAAGTGGTATCCTGAATCTATTTCCTTCCTATTTTTTTTCACTTCTTCAGTAAGCTCTCTATTTACCCTTTTGATTGATGACAAAAGGGGGAGTATTAAGAAACTAACAAAATCTGAAGTTAAGTGTTTCAGAAGGATTCTCTGATTCAGGGGGAGCAAATTTTAAGCAAGTTGCAAACAAATTGCAACAAGAAGCTCTGCCTCAGTATCTGATATAGGGAGAGAAATGCTCTAAAGTTTTATTATTATTATTTTCCCTTTAGATATTTGATTTAGTTCTTTAACAAATTTGTCATCATTAAAAAGGGGGAGAATGTTGAGTCTCAAAATGTTATTAAAAGGTTAATAATGTTTTAAGTCTCATGACCCTAAGTTTTAATGAATAACAAATTTGAATAACATTCTTATGAGAAAGAACAATTTCTGTTGAAGGTGGTTTTCAGTATTTCAGAAGGTATCAACTGAAGAAATCCAACCCTCTGAAATGGTGAAACCTATTGAGGAAAAGGAACCTGCTGAGAGATCAAGACCTGCTAAAGTTAGAGAACCTCCTGAAGTCGTGAAACGTCGTACAGAAATGTACGTCTTCAAAATGAACTTCTCTGCTTATTCTCCTTGAAGACTCAAGTCAACCGTTGTTGTCTCAGTTACTTGTGCTTCTCATTCTTCCAAAAAGTCAGAAGACTTGCTTTTTGGAATATTTCAAATTTCTCTCACCATAAAGGCAATCTCTGCTGTGAAGTACAATCTGCTCAGAAAAAGTGAACTCAAATGGAGCTCAACGGGCTGAAGTTTCCCACTCTATAAATATAAGTCTCCATGCAGAAACAGAAGAGAGCATACAAAGAAATCAACGTGCTGAAACGTTGCTTAAATTCATACTCTTCTGTTTCATTGTTTCTTCTTTGTACAACAATTTCTTATCTTGAGTTTTACTCAGTTATCTGGACATCTTTACCCACTTTAAGCTCTAAACTTGTGTAGTTTAAGAGTTTGAGCTTTTTCATTCAAACAGTTGTTACCGGTTTAGCCTGAAGAGGCTGTGTTCAAACAATACTTGGGTTTTTAGCCTGGAAAGGCTGTGTGTTCAAAGAGTACTTGGGTGATTAGAGCCTAGAGAGGATAGGTGTGCAAACAATACTTGTATCTAATCGGATAGTGGAAAATCCAGTGGTGTGTTTGCCCTGGGACTGGACGTAGCTCACTGTGTTAGTGGGTGAACTAGGATAAATTTTTTGGCTAAGTTTTCTCAACCCTTATCTCTTTACTTTTAGTTTTAACTAACTAAGGAGGGTTCTGAAAAGTGATTTTATAAATCCATGCAACAAAACTATCTTGCTTATCTTATTAAAATATTTCAAAATCAATTTACTCAACCTGCTGAGTCATATCAGCATATTGCTGAAAACTCCAGTTTTGGAAGGTTGCTCAAATCTTTTCACAAACTGTTTGCTTGTTATAAAAGGTTTTTCATAAAATCTGTATAGGATTATAAAACACTTTTCAACCTCCCTTTTAGTGTTTCCTGTGGTTCTAACACTTTCATATCTTACAATCTTGGCTATACTGTTGCTTATTAGACCTTTAATATTAGCCACTATATTTGGTTGAAGGGTCTCATCACTTTAATCTCCTCTCGAAGTATAGTCGTGTCCCTAAGGGTGTTTTTGAAAGAGCTTATTTGATCTTATCTTATGAAATAAGTGTAAGGTCCAAGAATCCTCTTGAGATGTTTTCATAATGACAAACTCTCAAAATACACTTAATATAATTCCGAATAAATGCATACTAATGGTGGCAATTGAGTTTATCTTAGAAAGAACAGAAAAAGCTAAATAGAATAACCTATTGAGAAGAAGCAACCATCATAAGATAGACACCAGTACCAAATACACATTCTCAGAAGAAATAGTTCCAAGAATCACTACTCTAAACTTCACCAAAAAGATACTAAACTTTTTCAGAAGATGATAGAAAGCAAGAAAGTTGATTAGAAGAATGAAATGAATCTGTTATTAGTACATCAGATTGCTTCAGAAGAAATGAATCTGTTATTAGTACATCAGATTGCTTCAGAAGAAATGAATACTGAAAGTTAGCTCAAGGAGAAAGAAGTTGAAAAAACAAATTACAAATTCAAATTAATGGAGATAAAAATACCATTTGCTAAAAAAATAAAAATACCCAGTATTACTACATGTCTCACTAAATGCTCCAAAAGAAGGAAGCTTAAACTGAATGAAAAAAACTGGCTCCAGAAGATACGCTCTCCAAAAGACATGACCAGTCAAACCTAATGAAAGAGAAAAGCTGCCACATGAAAGTGACAACTCCTTTTGTCTAGTTGGGAGCTTAACCCCTTCTCCTAGGATTCCAACGGCTAGTTGAGCCAACCTTGCCAATAAAAAGGATCCCCCTCTTCATTCCAAGACACATAACACCAGAAGAAGCTCTCTGTGCTTAAAAATTACCATTTCTACCTTATGGAAAAAATCCACTTTCCGCAAATCTCTTAGTATTGTTCTTAAACAGTTAGGAAAGTGTGAAAGAGTGTGTGTAGGCTCACTAAAATTCTGTTGTGCTTCATTGATTGTAATATTGAGCCTTTTATTGTAATTTTCTATTCATATCATTGATTGTATCTCTCAAGACTAACAAATAGTTGTTAGTTCTTCTTGAGAGAGCTGTGTAGAATCTGCAGAAAATAGGTGTGCCCTTTTGCTGTAGATTTTCCCATTGAATCTTGTGTAAGAGGCTGTAGAGGAATACTGAGTGTAGGAGCCTGTAGAGACTGCAGAAGAATACTGACCGTGGGAGGCTGCAGAAGAATACTGGGTAGAGCCTGTAAAGGTTGCAAAAGAATACTTAGTGGTTTGCTGCACCAAGAGACCTGTTGAGATTGTTTGTATCATGGTTGATATAGTGAAAATCCTACTGAGGGTAGGGACTGGACGTAGCCCTAAGGTTTAAAGGGTGAACCAGTATAAAAATACTACGAGCATCCTTCTCCTCTCCCTATACTCTTTATTTTTTTAAAGCTTCATTTAATTACTCATAAGATATGATAATTTTCATACTTGTATAAAACTGTTTTTAAACCTATCTAATACCTAAGTAAGTGTGACTCAAAGAAAGTCCTTCCAAAGAGAGGAGACTATATTTTTTAACATACTAGATTTATTCAAGTAATTTGTATTATTACATATTGGTTCATCTGTTTATCCAAGTTTCTAATATCATCCAAGAAAACCACTTAAGTAGAATATATTAGAAGTGATTGCGGAAATTTAAAAAGGTCACAATTTAACCCCCTTCTTGTGACTGCAAAATAAGAACTTATGACTTATGTAAATGTCCCGACCCGAATGTAAATATGCGGGTTGGGTTGGGTTTACGGGTTGGTTTGGTTCTTTTTTAGTCAACTCGATCACCTTCGATTCGGGTCTCGGGTCAGGAGATTTTGAAACCGATAAATCCAACCTGATCAGGTAGCGACTTTAAAAACAAAAAAAGTAAAGGCCCAACAAATCAATCAATATAATTGCAGAAAGATAAAGAGAGTAAGGGTAAGAGATGTTACACACATGATTTTTATACTGGTTCACTCTCACAGTCCTTAGGCTACGTCCAGTACCTACCTTAGTAGGATTTTCCACTAATCAATCTTGATTACAAGGTATTCTTTTCTCCCACAGCCTCTTCAAGCTCTTGGCTAAGTATTCTTCTGCAGCCTCTTCAGGCTCCTTACAAGTATCATTCTGTAGCCTCTTCAGGCTCTTAACAAGTATTATTTTGCAGCCTCTTTAGGCTCCTTCTCACACTCTCAACCAACAATAACTTTCTCTAGTTAGCTTGGAAGATCACAAACACTCTTTAACAAGAGATGGATTTTTTACAAATGGCTCAACAAAACACTTATGAAGTGGATTAATCTTTACAAAACTAAGCCTAGACACACTCTCTAAGAATTAAGAACATTAGCTCTGCATTTTGGAGTGGTCAAAAGGAGAACCTCGCTCCATAAGGTAATTTTTTGCACTCTGTCTCTTTGGATTTCTTCTCCTTGCTTTCCTTGATGTTCCCAGCTGAATGAAGTTGTATTTATAGAGTTCTAGGAGTCAAACTAGTTGTTGGAGTTGTTCATAGTCTGGTCAAGTTCTTTGTTGGTCTTGTAGGAGCTGTCACTATCATAAGACAACTTTTTTCTCTTATTCTTTGACCAGACAATTCTTCTGATAGTGTGCTTATGTCCTTTCATGAAATCTTCCTTCTGAACGTGTAAAAACATCCAACAACTTGATAAACAACAAGAATAAACTTATGGAAAAAATTTGTGATGTTTTTCCTGCTTTTGGAGAAAACTATTTCTTCTGGAAGTATACAAAAATTCTATTTTCTGCTTCTGCAGAAAACTGATGCTCCTAGAAGTGTGCAGAAATTTTGTTTTATGCTTCTGAAGCTTTAATCATTTTTCTAAAGCTTCCACCCTTTTACTCTTTCTTTGCTTGCGGTTGTAAGTTAGTTAATTATGCTTCTGGAAGCTTCTTGAGTTTTCGTCAACTTGAAATACTCAAGGATAATAGCTTGAAGAGTGTGGAAACTTGTTCAATGATTCTAAAGATACTTTGAACATGTTTACAACTTGAAATTCATATCTGATGCTTCTATAGAGAGTGATATCTTTACTGTTGAAACTGTAGGTTCTGCTTCTAAAGACAAAATTGTGTTTCTAATGATATTGACCATCTCAAATTTCTTTGTTTACATCAATAACATTTGGATTCAATATGCTTGATTTGCTTAAGTGATCTTTCACATTCATGAGGTGTCAGGTTTCATGAAAAGCTCATTCTCATGCTTCTAGTTGTCTTGAATGATCATTCTGAAGCTTCTGTTGTTAAATGCTATTTTTTATCTTTCCACATTCCTTCTGTAACTTTTCCTATATTCTTTCAAGCATTCTCAAGTGCAAACATTAATACCAAAGTATTAAGAGCACTTAGAATTTTGTTGTTAAAGTTTGTTGTCATTAAAATCATTGCTCAAGAGGGTCTTGGACCTTACATATGCCTTGTTTAACTTTAAAGTTATTTCGCCTAAACACCTCATAACTTGTGGGACTATGTAGCGTATCGCCCGAGGTTATACCTCGTTTAACTTTAAAGCTATTTTGCCTAAACACCTCATAGCTTATGGGACTATATATGTAGTGTACCGCCCGAGATTATATCTCGTTTAACTTTAAAGCTATTTTGCCTAAACACCTCATAACTTGTGGGACTATGTAGCATACCACCCGAGGTCATCCTATACCTCAACAATACACGATGATCAACCTTAGCCAATACCGCAAGGACTAAGGTAAGCCACTATGTCCAGATTCAATGAACAACCAATTAAGGAAAGTCAATCAGAATCGTTAACATATCAATTAGCTATACGAGACAGGAAGCGAATCACAATAGAAAATGATAAAATTGAAATAGATAACCCCTTTTATGGACCGGGAATTATGCTGAAAGGATATAGACATTAAAGGATAAGTCAACCCAAGCAAGCCTAAATAAAGAATCCTGCATCCATAACCACACACACACACACACACACACACACACACACACACACACTCTTATTCATTCTTGACTATGTTACTCTGCCAAATTGTATCCCCACCCCATTTTGAGTAGAGCAGGGGTTTTGTAGTCTTTGGAAGAACAATTACAATAAATTTTCACAACTATGAATTCACAAGTTTTGTTACTTTAGTGCATGTTTAGGGTTTTAGAATTATAACATCTTCTTTCTCTTATGCTTGTTTTTCCTTGTTATGACTATGCTTGATTGATGATGAATGGTTGAATGGATTGAATATTAGGGTTTGGGATTGTTATGGTTTTGGGAAAAAGGATATAACTTGTTATGCTCATGCCTATTGTTATGATTCACACGATAGAACCTTTGAGGAAATATAAATGACTTTAGATTACTCTTACATCATGAACTTATTACATACAATTATATGAGAGGAAATTATGGGTCTTTGACCTAAGAGGAACTATGTAAAAGTAAAATGAATACTTGACTATTAAATAAGACACGAGGAAACGATAGGTCTAGTTGGACCGCAAGGAAGACATTCCTTATACAGATACTGAGCTTAGGTCTAACCAGAGGTTAAGTGATAAGACCCTAGAGGTTCTGGGTAAAACACCAAGAGGTTGATTGTTAAATTATGTACTTTGATGAATATTAATAATGTATGTCTTTTCCGCTGTGCATTTTCATTTATGTGAATCCCTACACTACTTGCATGATCACGCTCACTGGGATTTTAGTCACACCACATATATGTGGTTTATTTTAGATGTGTAGGGTTCTCAACCGCATGTTTGATTAGGGCATCGGGAGCCTATGGGTGGGTTGTGCTTCGCCGAATTTATTTTGATGTATTTAGCTACCTTTTTGTAATAGGCATTACTTGATATATTCTTTTGTGGGATATCATGGTACATGTGTAGCCCTTAGAGGTTTGATTCTATCTTGTCAGGACACATGTATGATAGTATCCCCTCCGTTCCTATATTTATGTGTTACGACCTGATCAGCCATTTGTTGGCAAGTTTATATTGGTTTATGTACATGACTATTTATGTTAATGCTTAAGTAAAATTGGAATGCCTGAGCAATTGATGTGTAATGATTGTATGTTGATATCCATAATCATGCGAAACAATTTCATACACTTAGGAATATGTCTCCAACGAACATTATTTTCAAGTTCACAGAATTAGGACGTTACAATGGATACTATAGCACCTTACCCAAACTCATACCTTATCTATTGTCATCCCTAGCTACCTCTATTAGGAAATGGAAATATTCAACGGGAGATGCTTGCTTCATGGGATTTCCTCTTAAACATATCTGGAAGTTGAAAAAGGTCTGACTACTCGTCAGGGGCCTACGACCTAATTCGTTTAAGACCTAATTTAGCCAGACTCATTTAGTAAAAAAAATAAGCCCTAGCTTTTGAAAATACATTTTTAATTAAATAAACTGACTTAGGTTTTTTAAAAAGTCTGTTAGGCTTTACAGACTAATCAATTTATAAATAATATTATTTTCAATAAAAATAAAAATATATAATATATAATATAATAATATATGACTTTTTAATTTCTCTCGTTAGCTTATTTAAAGATAAGTCTATTAGCCTATTTATAGATCTATGTCAATGGCCTATTTACATTATTAAAAAGAAAGTCTATTGGTCCGTAAGCATATTAGTCTATTTAAAAATGGACCTATTGACCTATATAAATAATATGAAATATATTTTTAAACAGGTTAATATGCCCAACCAGACGTTCAAACAAGTCAAACCTGAAGAAAAGGCCTATAACAAATAATAGGTCAGGCTTCGATCACAATATTATAAAATAAATCAGACTTTAACCTATTTTCATCCCTAAACATATTGTTTATATTCCTTTCAACTATAAGCAAAGTTTATCATTTTCATCTCAAATAAACACAGCAAGGCCGCCTCCCCCTCCACAAGAAAAATAAATATTACTTTGACACGTTCAAAATAAGTATAGAACTAGATTTATACCCGCGCGTTGCGCGGTTGGAAAAAAGATTTAAGTCCACTATTTTAATTAAAATTTAATTAATTGGGTTTAATTGGGTTTTAATTGCAATTATTGTTTAATTTCGGATTTTAAGCCTATTGACCTATCTATCTTGTTTTGATGATATCTGGAGTTATACGTCGACGATTTTGGTGATTCAAGTGACATTGAAAAACTAAGATCCGAGGCTTCAATTTGATATGCTGCAGGATGGTATTTCCATTATGGAATTAGGAGCAGTTTAATTTTGAAGGTGGGCTACGATTTCTGACTCGGGATAACTTTGTTTTTCAAACTTGTATTAGTGTTTTGGGCCTGATACTTGTTAATCAAGATCAGAGCCCAACCATCATTTTAATCTGATTAATCATGTGGCTAGGATTAGTAGTTTAAATAGGGGCATTTACTCTTTTGGAGGGGACTCTCTTTCATTTTTCTAAATTCCATATTTGAGAACTTTTCATTTTCTCTCTTCCTCTTCCTTCTTTTTCCTTGATAATTTCTGATTCTTTGCTTCATCCTCCATGGAAGGCTGAAGATTAAGGATTGATCTCTAGTGTAATTCACAATGATTCTTGAAGTTTTAATGCAATAGGAATTCAAATTCTTTTATTGCACAGGTTCTATATATCTACTATAATTTCTTAAAACCTAGGTTTTGATCTGAAATTGAATTGTTTGCTTAATTTAATTCGTATTTTGTTTTTAACAAAGGATTCACAATTCAATTTGCTTAATTTTAAATTGGATTCAAGGTTTGCTTAATTCCAAAAATAAGAAAATAGGATTCATACAAGTTGCTTAATCTTTGTATGTGATGTTCAATAAATAATTGATGTTTGATCTGTTTACTCAATTTTGGTTTTTTCTGAATTTCCAAACAACAACAAATCCCCCTATGAGTGAGTGTGAGTTGGGTGATATGATTATGAATTTGAGTTGAATTCATTGAGAAACGACTTTGGGTTGAACCAACCCTTACTACATTTTAAATCTTTTATTTAATTGAGAACGACCTCGATCAATGCCCATTTGATTTACAGTTAAATAAAATTGATTTTTTTTATAAAATTACATAATGAATGACTAAATAAAAAATGAGACACGATTTACAGAGGTTAGATGATAGTGATTTAACCAGACAACCCTATGTTATCTTATTAGATTAGAATTTGAGTTTTTATTGTGGTAAATATAAGAATATAATTAATGCTATGAGATAAAATATAATATAAAGTTTGAATTAATTAAAAAGAAATATGAGTTTAAGGTATTTCATGCTAGTAAAAAAATTATACAAATGTCCATTTTTACTATAAAAAAAATATAATTTTTATTTGTTAGATACAATGATTATTTATGTATTTTGTTGCTTTCGTCATTCTTTTGTGTTTTTACGAATTTGTGCCTTGCTATCACTGTTTGCGTTCCTAACTTGTGATTTCTTCGACTTTTTCCATCTTAAACTTCGAATGAATATGGGTTTTCTTCATGGGACGATGTTATGTCAACTATTTCTTTGGCTTGTTTTTTTCCTTGACTTGTAATTTTCTCTTCATGATAATGAGGTGTGTACTGCATGATGTGTTAATTGTCTCTTTTGTTTGGCACAATTTTTCTTTCTCATCTAATGATATTGTAAGTGGTGAAATGGGCTCCTTCCTATAATAATGAAAAGATGTTATGGTGAAATGGGGTTTAGGGTTTAAAAATCGGACCGATAATTAAACCGGTAAATGCGCTGGTTCACGGTTCAATGGTTCAACCGTGGTCGAATCAGTATTAATTAAATATATATTTTTATACTATATAATATTTTAATCAATAAAATAACACAAAATTATAAGAAATTAAGGTATACAAAGTTATAAATTTGTATAAATAATCATATTATAAGGTTTACAAGACAAAAAAAAATAGATATGTATGTGTAATTCTCAAATATATGTTTTTATTATCTTAAAAATATTTTAGATTAAACAAAAATTAAAAAAAAAATAAAAAATTTTGATTTTTTTTTAAAAAGACCGATTCAACCGATTTTTAGACACCGGTTTTTACCGGTTTTCACTGGTTTTTATTCGACCGATTCTGGAATCTACCGTTTTTTAGATTAAACAGACCGGTTACAATAGATAATTTTTGGATGTTACACGCTGAACAAGTTACAAGTGCTAATTTTGCATTAAATGACTAACCAAAGGTTTGGAGCACAACAGGACCTTTGATATTTACTTTATGCATTCGTACATAATATGATAAAGATTATGAATTCATGATGTAGAATTGTCCATCCAACACATGGTGTCATGACAATTGAAATTTTCACCTTAGCCATTAATAAATTTATGGTTACTTGACAAGTGTTGATTAAATTGTAGTGTTCAATGAATTCAGGAAAACTGCACTTTTTTTTTCTAGAACTGTTTATTTGCACTTGTGGATCACTATTATTAATGAGAGAACTTATTACAACACATTTTGAGAGGTAGCAAATTGCATTACATTACAATCACTATAGATTGTTTCTATTTGCTCTTAAGAAATGGGCATTGAAGAAGTAAATATATACCTCTTGCTTCGTTGTTTGCCGAAAATTTCACCAAGAGATTGTACCTATGCCAATGCAGTTTTAGGTTCTAGTCTCTCAAAAAACCTTTGTTCCACACATTGCAGAATGCAGATGCAATGGTTCTATCATAGTGACGATTCTGATTGAGTATGTGTTGTTGCCAGTTTGTAGAACATGGGAGGAGGAAAGGAAGCTCTAGAATTGGGTTGTGTAGACGTTGACTGATTACAGAACAATGTAGGAGGTCAGAAGGCTTTGAGATTTCGGATATACTGAGTGGAAAGATATGGTAGTTTGGTTGCTGGATTGGTGTTATTGTGCGGTGATTTATGATGAATGTACAGTTTTGGAATAGGAAGTTTTAGAGGAGTAGTAACGGCTAAAATGAGACTATAACACACTACTATATTATAGAATAAAAACACACTATTGTAGAAACATTCAGATATGTTGGGAAAGTTTAAGAGATCTCCTCACAGAAGAGTGACACATCAGATTTTTTTATGATGTGGCAAAATTGTGTAGAAGTGGCAATTAAAGATGTGATATGGCAAAATTAAGTTAATAAAAACACACTACTGTAGAAACATCCAGATATGTTAGGAGAGTTTAAGAGATCTTCTCAAAGAAGAGTGACACATCAAATTTTTTATGTGACAAAATTGTGTAGAAGTGGCAATTACATAGGGCAAGATTAAGTTGCACGACTCAGCTTTAATTAATATAATAGAATAGATAGATGTATTAAGAGGAGAGAGAAAAAAAATTAATGAAAAGAGGGAAAGTGAAAATATGGGAAAAGAAGTATGAGAGAAAAGAGTGAAAAGGTTGTAAAAAAAAGTGTAACTTAGTATCTGTAATCTTATATACATCTAAAAGATTGTATTTAGAGACTAATTGAGAATTTACTATGAAAAACTTAAAAAAAAGAGGAGATAGAAAACCCTTTTCTGGGGGCAGAAAGTTCATTCCAAGAGAAAATTCCCATCCCTTTGGAATGCTAACATTCATTTTCGTCCTATTTGATCAAAGCCATATATGGTTCATGAAAACGAAAAACGATCCAAATTATTAAGTTTTTGAAACAAAGGGAGACAAGGCTTAATCTCACTGGTTCACCAAACAGGTCTTGTAAACAAAAAACAGGTTCGATGCCTCCATGACAAATAAATGACAACCATAGAAAATTGTATTCCCCCTAGATTAAAATTAATATTACCACTCAATTTGGTGATCCCATCATTTTCACGTCAATATCATCAATCCCTTACATATGTTTTCCTGTGAAATCATACTGTAATTTCCTTTTCTTTTCCCCAAAATTGCATCAACCAAAAACGTCCTTATCATTCAGATGCTGATTATACTACTTAACAAACAAATAAGTAAACCGCCTAACACCTCTCATTGAGAAAATATCGTGTCATTCCATTGGAACACAAATGGTACATTTGGATATGCTTTGTGGATTCTTTATGAGATCAAGAAATGCAAAACTACTTCAGAAAGAAAGCTTATAGCTTAATAACTATTACACATCACGGCATTTCAGACCCATGAGTGCAGCAACAAAAAGTGAGGAAGAAAACTAATATGGAACATTCTTTGGCAGGTTTCGGATAACATTACTCTTCATCGCTATCTTGGTACGCATATAATCCACACCTGACTTGTTCATTTCCTTCAGGACTTTCATTCTCACAATTTGCTCCCTTGATTGGACGGTTGCCAAACCCATGCTCTTGTACCTGTAAATAAATACATATGCATCCCTATTACTAAGTGACTTTTTTATGGTTTGCTAGTCTGATACACCTAACGTTTCCCCTCAGTATTACCCAAAAAAGGAGGATAAAGGTTAAAAACACAAACCTTGAAGCCAATGCAGCAGTGATGGCCATATTATTCAAAGGTGATGGTCGAGGTTTCTGACGATAATAACGCAGAAATACACGGGAACCTAGTGTTCTGGTTGATATTCTATCACCAGATTTCCTAGTGATTATGAGCTCAGACCCACCACCAAGTTCTATATTGTTATTAGAATCACCAGATACAACCAGCTGCTTGCCTTGATCATCCAGATAACTGGAAAAGAAATTAGGAATATTTGAGATAGGAAGTATCAAAAGGACTTGCAAATTATATGGGGATAGTTTATCAAGAAGGGTAAATTCAAACCAAAACAGTAGGAACTAAAGTAACCTGCTGCTATAATCGTAGAACTCTTCTAACTCTACTTCCTCATCATCATCACCATCACCATAATGCACTTTACAGTGACCTTTTGCTGCCATATGTTTCCTGACCGCTTCCAGGCTGCTGAAAGGATAACATCGATCATTGCAGTACAGACACATGTAGTCCCTTTTAACCTAGAAAAAGGGAAAATATTGGTGAAATTAGGACCAAACTTTTTTTGGGGGGCAGGGGGTGGAGGAGAGAATTATATACCTTAAGGCCAAGATAAGTGAGGAGGCGTTTTGGATCCTTCAAATACTCTACATCTGGAATGAAGAATCCATGGTGCTTGTGCATGTGAACCATGCAGTTCTCTATTGTATTGTGCTCTTGATCGCACATAAAGCAACTCGTTGGATCTAACTCCTCAAAAGCATCATCATCACCATCTTCATCCATATCAACATTATCAGCATGCTCAGACACATTCAAATCAGTCAAGGACTTTGCAGCATTATCAACCAAATCATCTTCCGGATCAACCTCTTCCCATTCATCTTCACTTTCTTCATTTTCAGAGTTATCTACCTCTCTTTTAGGAGGAGGCCTATTCACAACACGTTGCGGAAGCGGCTTAATTATTGCCTTCTCATCTGACTGACTAGTTCCTTCAGAAACTCGCATCAAATGACCACGTGATTTAAGATGCTCAGCATGAGCTTTAGAACTTTTATAATCCTTGCCACAAAGGCCACAGCTATAGAGCATGGGGGTTTCATTTGATTTATCTTTCTCCTGAGCAAGTGCAGCTTGTCTAGCAAGAAATAGTGTTTCAGTCACCCCAGGAACCCCGGCAACCTATTTAATTTTAAAAAATCAAAAGAGAATTGGCATTATTTTATTATTTTCCAGAAATTAATCAAGTTCTTCAAACGAGATAATGACCAAATCCTCCTCATCCCCAACTAAATAATTTATCAACAGAAACTTATCAACGCTAATCATTTACATGTTTAAATCCTCCCTCTTTTGGCAACACCTCCTAAAAATATTAGAACCTCCCTAAACACTAAGGGTGTGTTTGTGAGTTTAGAGGGCAGGGGAAGGAAAGGATTGGAGGGGAAATGGAGGAGGGTAATACTTTGTAAAATGCATTTGAGAGAATCAAACTCTCAGACACAAAGGGCCTCCCCTTCCCTCCCTTTCCCTCCAAAACTCAACTCACTTAGGGTATGTTTGGGAATGTGAAGGGAATTGGAAGGGGAAGGTTAGGGGGAAAATGGAGAAGGAGGGAGGAGAAACACTTTACAAATATTAGACATTCTCAAATACATAAAGGGAGAAGGGCTTCCCATAACCCTCCCCTTCCCAAACGAACCCTAAGGCTTTGTTTGGGAAGAGGAGTTAAAGGGGAGGGAAAGGGTTGTAAGAACCCCTTATCCCCATAAGTGTTTGGGAATGTCCAATATTTACAAAGCCTTCCCCCTTCCTCCCTGTCCATTACCCCCCTAAAACCCTCCCCCCTCCCCCTCCAGTCCATATTCCCAAACATACCCAAAATTGTCAACAATTACTTGGTGAAAATGTTCATAACACATTTGATTTGAAGTTGTTACATGTTTGATCCTACCAGTTAAGCCAGCCTCCATGGGGAACACATTTCATACTTGACATATCCCACTCATAACAAATTTTACCCACCCCCTAAAAAAACACACATAACACAAGACGGATATTCCCACAAAATTAAAAACTAAAATAACAATCCTAACAGAAGGTATGGCATTTAGTATACAGAAGAAACAAAGTCCCAGTGAGAAAAGGTAAAGCACACAATTAATGGAATAACAGAATTCAGGGCAAAATAAGCCAAAATGGTGTAGCTAGCCATGAAAACTGTCATTCTTTTGTTTTTTTTTGGGGTGGTCCTATGGAAAAATAAAAAATAATTAAAAGCTTATATATGAAAATAAACTGAAATAAAATATATGGCCATAAAACTTAGAACAGTTACGATATTTTCATTTTCACGCCCACTTCCTCACTTCCTCTCCCATCCTATCTCTCACTCTCTCTATCATTCTTAAAACTTAAATAACATAATTTTCATTTGCGTTACTCTCTCGGTACATGCATATTCTCAAATTTCCAATTATTCTAGATTGAACCATTAGAAGAAAGGAAAAACAAATAAAAATTAGGGTTTAACAGAATTTAAATATAAAAGGTAATGATTAAGATCAGCAAACCGTATTGAGACCATAATCCTAATATTGCAGGAGACATAAAGTAAATTTCTCTCGCAACGTAAATGGAACAAATGAATCAATTATCGAAGTTAAAAGAAAAAGGAGGAAAATAAAAGGAAGAACCTTGCGCTTGAGGTTGTAGCGATGCCACTCGGACTTGTAATGGAGCTTTTGGTCTGCGTCATCCTTGAATTCTGTGTTGCAAGCATTGCACGTTAATCCCGGCATGGTTCGAGAAAGTTAACAACTTTTTCTCTCTTCCTTGTTTATAAATGATTATTGCTAGGGTTTGAGTTTTGTTGAGAGAGTGAGTGGTGGTAGGGTTTGTTTGGTTTGGGGGGAAGCAAATAAAAAGGGAGAAGAAGTGCTTAAAAAGGAAGGAGGAAAAGGAAGAAAGGTTTTCGTTGTCGGCGAAACGGTGGAAGGTTTAGCAGTCGCTTGCGTAATGGCTTTTGTCATTCGCTTTTGGACCGCTTCGTGTTCTTTTTCGACCCGTTTCACGTTCTTGAGTTGGGCCTTCTTTTTTTATTTTTATTATTTGATTTTTGTTTTCTTCTAATGTTATCGGACTTTGGACTATAAAAAATGATGAGACTAGGCCATCCCATTGCTTTGGCCCATTATAAGTCTTCAAGATTTTTTTCAGAAATAAATGCGGCTGTTTAAATTTTAAGAAATTTTATGAAATAAGCTATTGAATAATACTCTTCACCTAAAATAACTTGGGAACAACTTTACTTAACCATCACCCAGCACAATGGTTAATCCCTCAATAATGCTTGTGAAGATTATTAATCAAAAACTAAATAGTAGTGCTATATCTTATGACAACAGAAATAGGAATACATAGCGTTTTTAAGCGTTATCTATGTTACCCTGCAAACGCTATCTGATCTTGTGATATCTATGTGAGATCAATAAAGATAGCGTTTTCCAAGCGCTATCTATGAAGTACTTAGATAGCGTTTAAACTCTTAAACGGTATTAGGTATGCGATATATACTCGTGTATAGATAGCGTTTCATATTTTAAACGCTATCTAAGTATCACTTACATAGCGTTTCAATATAAAACGCTATCCATGTTCTTACTTAAATAGCGTTTTATATTCGTAAAACTGCGAATTAACTATGAACTAACTGCGAAATTTCCTAGCTATTCCGCAGCGAATGCATAGCTGTTTAATTGAAATTCCATAACCAAATCAGTGACCTCAGAAAACTGTTCTCTACTGCACTCCCATTTAGGCATCCAGTCAGCATCATGATTTCCATCTAAGCTTATTTTTTGTCATAAGCAGTACATGAATGAACTTTAATTTTCACTGTCCAGACTCTCAATCCCCCTTCACCAAAAAAATCTTGCTTCAATTTTAAATTGTGCTTAAAAAACAAATATTAGGAAATGTTTATACTTGATAATGCATCCTTCTGTAATAAAGTTATACTTAGTTCTTACAGCACAAAGAAAAAGTAATCAATATTAATAGAAACCTTCCTGCATATTATTCTTCAAATACATACCACTGAAAACCAAGTTATGGGTGCTTTTAGGATCTAAACCACGATAAAGGACACTAATATATCTATCTTGGTGCTCAGGGCTGCCAAATTTGCCGTTATATTATCAACACTCACATGTATTTTGCCAAACTAGAACTGTAAATACCAAACATATAATAGAAAGGCCAAAAAAAATCATGGGGGAAAAAGTGAACATTAAAAGCTCAATAGCTTGGATACTATCAATTATCAATTATATATAAAATAGCTGGTTTGTTTTCCTATTAACAAGTTTGTCGTTGATAGATCAGCCCACGTTGCACAGACTTCCTAAAATAGAGTTTTATTTTCAACCGATTCATGAATGGAGACAAACCAAGATAAAAACTGACCTGTTGGGAGACATAGACAACAAAGAAGGAAATCCACCACCATCAGTGAAATGCCAATCCTCCGTAGCACCAAGTAGTTATTAATACTTCAAGCATTGTTTCAACTTGGCATCACTTTGACTTGAACGGAATGGCCCTGATTACTATCTGATTGTACAGAGCTGCTTTTAGGAGGGAGGGGAGGCTGCATGTTAGCAATTTTAGCAAGCATGTACCTCTTTATGTAAGAAAAAAATATTCCAAGTTTGCATCAAAGCTTCACAATAGCATGAACAACTTATCAACTATAGAAAATCATACAACAAGGAGACCGCCTTCTTTTCACAAAAGGAATTAAAATAATGTAAGAAAGAAAAAATTTCTCTAAAAAGATTGTGGAAACTTTCATAATCAAATCACCAATGCATGTACCCTATTCTCCTCAAAGATAAAATGGAAAGAAAATCGATTAGAGGCAAAACATTAATCGAGACACATCCCATGGGTTTTTAAACTGATAAACTTGTTCTTATGAAATTATATAACAACTTATTTGACAAGGAGTAAATTTTTTCCATAATATACTGCAAGAGAGATATAATATTCTCAAATGAAATGAAAAATTGCAACAAAAAATAAAAAGGGATGGGAGGTATATACCAGGAAAGTAGGAGGCACCAATGGCACTTAAGAGGTTAAAGACCGTCGAAGTTGTCCCAACCACTAAGAACAAAGCACAAAAGCCAGAAACCTTCATGATGTCAATTATTGGTTAAACAAAACCTCAAGTGGCAAAGAGAGCTCTGATTTTAGTTATAAGATAGAATATGGAAAACTGGCAAAGATACCAGCAGCTCCATGTTCCTATTGGAGACCAATATCATGAATAATCTTGACACTTAAATATGCAATAACAATAAATCTAGAACTGAGACTTCCAAGCTTACAGAATTAAGTGGTTGGAGACTCATTTGAGCATAGATTTCATCCATCTCCTTATCAGCCTATCATAACATAAGAAAAAATTGGTAAAAAGTTTTATGGGGTTTTTCATAAACAACAACCATATATATGATTGAAAATTTGAAATAGTAGCATCAAAGACATGCAAATACCTGTTTCATAAATGTTGAATAAGCATTTAATGATCCAGAGTAGCGCCTGGGCACACCAGGAGGTAATTTTCCTTCTGCTTAAAGTACAACTTTCACAAGATCAGTTGGATTTGTCACTGTAATTGCCACAACACCTGTTGATAAGACAAATTCAAGGGTCTCAATCTTAATATTAGAGTTTTGCATTATGTGGTGAAAATTCTAGGCAGAAATAACACATACTCCTGCTAGAAAAAAGTCCATTCAAATAATTTAAATATGCACATACTCCTGGATGATAATTTTATGAGTATGTGTCATCTCAGTTTGATGAACTTGATGATTTTGCCATGGGAATTAGTTACATGTCTCTCAGCTTGCTTTCTTTGAGTTTGTAAGTCCCGCTGATTCTTCTCAGCCAATGCTTTGGCCTAGTATGAAATGTCAATTCCATGGTCATAACAATGACAAGAAATTGGTTTAAAAATCTAATGTCAAGTTAAACCTATTCTTCATATCAACATCAAGAAACATTGAAAAGATAAAATTAAGGAGACAAACAGAAAATGCAATAACAAAATAAAGAAGTTACAAAAAAAAGAGAGAAACCCAAGATCAAACACAAGTAGAGATTATGCCCTCTAAGGAACAAAATGCTTTATTATAAGCTCTCACATGTTTCAGTTATTTCCCCAAAATGAACAGCACTTTTATATATTTTCTAATACACCTCTATTTTCTAGTCAAGCAAGTGATCCAAATACTGTTCATCTTTCAATTTTCCCCCTATGATTTTCTATTTTCTACAGCTTACTATCCTACAGTTAAAAAAATGAATAATAGAATGAATTGAAACTATCCTACAGTTTTCCCCCTCATGTTATCCTGCTGCTCATACTATACTTTTAAAAAAATGAATTGAAAGAATGAAAAGAAAAAGAAGAAATGAATAACAGAATAAGAAGATGCACACAAAGCAGGTGTCACATTGCACAAAAGCTCTGCAGAATCATAACAGAATTTAGGGGATCTCAATCCCACTCACTTTCTCACGTTGCACACATACTCATTATTTAAAAGCACCAAAATTACACATAACAGGGGGTGGCACGGGGGAGCTTAGCTTTTTTTTGGTCACCACAGGGGAGTATCTTTCCTCTGGTCACAATGTAACACCATCATTGGGGGATCTATATCTTCACTCACCACCATCCTCTATGTAGAACCCATCTATAGTTCTTTTAGCTTCACAAATTGAACAGTTCAGAGAAAGCACAGCCTCAAGATCCCATATAAAAATTATCTAATAATAATAAATTACAATAAAATAAAAGATAGATCACTTAAACAAAAATGAAATTAAACTATAGCCTCTAATCAAAATAAATGAAACAAAATTGCTCAGGGGCGCTTTCTAACTTTAGAACATCTAAGGAAAGGTTGAACTTGGGCAATAGCTCTATCAATATCAGCAAAATAGAATAAATACCACTTCTAGCCTCTAATAGCATCTAAGTCCCTGTTGGCATTTTTAGTATTCTTTGTTGCAACTCTCCCTTTGGGAACTGCTGATAACTGCCAAAGAGTTCAAACACAATACAAATTAGCTTGAGCAAAAGAATTATGATAGATGATGGGAGTGAAAAGATTAATAACAACTTATTCCTATCTCTGAGACAACATCCACACCAATTTCATGGAGCACCTGCCAAAAAACATTAGTGAAACTGCCATTAGTTTCTTTTTGTAAGTTCAAAAGCTAATGTCATCCCTAAACAAGATGACACTGAATTTTTGCTCATCTAAACTTGTAACATTGTGTTTTATGAATCAGAAACCATTGTAAATGGGGCTTGTGCAATTGATGGTGAATGGGGACATCAGGGGCAAACACCCCAAACCCAATGGATCTTAATGTACAGAGTTTGAGCAATTAGCAAACAATTTATGATATATTAGGTATCCCTAAGCAAACACCATACTTTGTACTCATAAACATCAATCTTTTAACACTTATCATTGCTTCAACGAACAACTAAGCCATTCCCAAAACCTTGATAAACGTAATAAGCACAAAGACATTTGGTGAAATTGGATTTTTAAGCATAAAAACAATAGCAAATGTCATATTATTTTTCCTTTTCCTCTTAAGGAACTAATTTAAAACTACAGAAAGAACTGTCACAGATCAGGACCCAACATTACATATTCTTAAAGATTTATATAAAAAATGGTTCAAAATGAGAAGTAGACAACAGATTAAATTATAGTGCATAGCCTAATCAGTTTTTTTATAGGCCAAGATATGATATGATTCCAATTATATTTCAAATTTGCAAAGATAGAAAAAGAACTGGCATGGTTAAGGTAAACTTAACTACATCTAAACAAATTTTCAAGAACATATGATGAAACAACATAAAAATAAGGGCAATTCAAACAACAATGAGTCATATATAACTCAGGAATGAAGGAATTCAAACATTGAATCTTCTCCATAATTCAACTTGAATTTAAGAACTCCTGAAACTGGTGGCAATGAGGATGACAATGACAAGAATCAAAATCAAGAAAAGTATGATCCCAATGCACATCCACTTCCTGCTGCTCCTTTGGTATTTCTTTGCAGTCTGAAGGTTCTTGATTTTGTCTTTGACATAGTGAGAAGCATGAAGCACATGGTGCTCAATGTCATCCATTTTCTCACCCTGTGCTTCTACCATCACAACCATGTCCATAAACACCTGATGCAGCTCCAACAAGCTTTTCTTAAACTCTTTAGCGGCATCATGCCTATCTTGTATCTCCACCACATTTTCTAGAACCTTCCCCCTTCCATGTTCCTTTATGACCTTTCCCAAAATCCCTTCATCTGCCCCATTGGAAATGATCTTCTCAATCACCTGGATATTCTCCAGTCACACTAAAATACCTTCTCCCATCAGTTTCTTCGTACTCACTCATCATCCTCTGCCTCAAACCGTGAAACTCCATCATTAGCTCTTTCAGATTCTTTCTCAGCCCATTGGTGACTGCAAATCTGGTTCTGTAAATTGCTAGGGTTCCATCTTTGAGACCAGAGAGCCTCCTATTTGCTACAATAGCACGATCCATCTCTTCAAGTTGGGTCCTTATGACCCTTGCCTTCTTCAGAGCAGTGCCAATGTCTGCAATGATTATGCTCCTCAGTGATTTCAACGCTTCGGGCTTGTGAAGGGACTTGCTCTCTTCATTGGCTTATTGAAGATTTCCCAGAATATCACGAAGATGACCCATTTATGTTCTCACTTTCTCTACCTCTTCCAAGAAGAGATCCATGTCAGTGTCCATGTGGGTGGTGGAAGAGGTAAGTTCCATATCAGAAGGTGGAGGAAGATCAGCTTCCAAATCCGCTTCTTGGTCTTTCATAGTTGCTTTCTTCAAATTTACGTAGCTGATCGTTTATTTTCAATCTAAAATTTGGGTATTCTTCCCTTCCCTTTAGCCTTCTGAGATGTGAAAATGAACACAAAACGAGAAGAATAAGAGATCGAGGTAGAGAGAGTGAAAGGAGATTTTGCATAGCCTAATCGATTACATTTTCAAGAAGCATTTGGCTTCCTCAAGTGATTGTGACCACTTAACAAGAACAAGCTAGCTAGCACTGGCAACAAGGCAGCAACTAGAATATAATCTCATAAAATTGTGTTACTTTTCAACATGACATTTAATGATTTTGTTGTTAAATGCATTTCACACATAACCTCGTACCTGATTCACAGTTGCGACAAGAACGCACAAAGCAGGTGGCTTGCTAAAGCGGCGACGGCCTGCAGGAACAGCGAGAGTGGCGGCAACGACTAGGAAATTAGGGGAGCAGCAACGGTGATCAGGAACAGGGGAGTAGCTAGCGTGCTACAGCAACGGTTTCGCAAGAACGCGAACAACTATGCAAGAACGCGCAGGAGACTGCAAACTAGCACAGTTGGGGCGACAATGGCGGCTGCAAGAAGGAGGGACGACAACGAGAAGGGTTTCACACCAAAGAAAAGGGGATTTTGCAGAGGGAACCGTTTCCGAGCAAAACGAGGGTTCTCGTAGTGAGAGAATGACGAGGGAGGGGACATTTTGCGCAACCAGGGACATTTTTTTTTAATTTAGGTTAACATACGTTGAAAATTTTGGGATCGATCCTTATTTTTTTTTATTTTTTTTTTTACGATAGATCTTTACTAAAATAGCATAAATTTAATATTAAAATATTTAATAATATATTTTATTAATTTAAATTTATTTTTTATAATAATAAAGTATTAGAATTTACGGTAGATTTAGAGGGTCTATTCTAAAATTATCTTACGTGGATATCGTTTTAATCTTTGTGCTATTTACGTGATTAATTAATTTTAAAAAATTAAAAATCGGATAGCGCTGCCTTGTAAAATAACGTTATCTGAGTTCATTGTTTATTTTTTAAGAATAGCGTTTTGTTTTAAACGCTATTTATGTTGTTCCGTGTTTTTGTTATAACACTTAATTTTTTAAATGCTATCTAATGCACGCTATTATTTCTCTTTTCTGGTGTAGTATAAAGATTTTTTTTTTGGACCAATTGAGTTAGAGAAGAAATGAGAATTGGAAACGATACATGGTGGGGAAGAAATGATAAAATAGTACTTTGTGCAATTTCTGTGAATTTGTTTTTGTGTGATCCAACAATTTTCAAGACCAAAATACTCTTTAATAACGTCTTTTTTTTTCAATTTTAAGAATTTTAAAAATTCTTAAATTTTTGAGAAAGAATTTTTTTTAAAAAAAATCTTTTAGTAACATTTTAATTATAAGTTATTTTAAATATGAAATAAGTTAATTTGAATACAAATTAAATATTTTGTTTTGAGTTTACATAATTTTTAGCTAGTCATTTATTTTCTATGTTAAATTTAACGGTTTTGATAAAATCTATCCTATAAGACTTTTGAAAATGGAAAAATTTTATTTACATAAAAAATATAAATGAACAATAAATTTTTTTATTTTTATAATTTTTTTAAAAAATTTTAACCTTAGCCCAAAGGGTTGATTTTATTAAAATCATAAATTTAAAATCAATTTTAACCTCATCTCTTAAAACTTTTGATGCATTTAGGCATTAATATAACTATAAAATTTCCACCAACACGTGGTTGGTTCTTGTACATGTCTGTTTGGATTTAGGTAAGGTTTTTGATTCTATTCCCACTATAGTATGAAAGTCTCTAAAGCAGGTTTGTCTCATATGAAAAATATCTATGATTAAAAAAAGAAACTATAGAATTTCCTTAACCAGTGAATAATTTTATATATGAATAAAACGATTGGCAGTTTCAATTATCCATTCACATGTGTTAGTGATTATTTTTAACTGAATGAGTATTATGTATTTCGTAATTAACATTTTTCTTTTTAAAAAATAAACATTTTATTTTATTTAAGAAAATATCATATATAAATTAGGAAGCATCTCATGCATTACATAAATATTCTAATATTAATATATATGAAAAATAAGAATAAATGAAGTAAAATATTTAGGAAAATATTGAAGTTATAAAATAAATGTGCATAATTAATTCAACAGAATAAAAAAATTACTAATGATATATGTCATTGTTTAAGAAATAGTATAGTAAAAAGTTAAACCTTCTCAATACTAAGGATCCCAAGGATTTCGACCCATAGCATTGTTGACAGAAGTTTGTTTGAGGTTCAATCGATCGAGCTTGACCAATCTTAGAAGGTGTTGATGAATTTATTGCAATAGATGAATGTGTTCTTGCAAAAGAAGGCATATATGGATGGCAATGAAGTTCTAGTGGTCAAAGAAGGACGATAAGTATTGATTGAGCTGATTTGAGATGAGATGAGAGAGTTGAGATGTGATGGCAATGACTGAGCTAAGATGTTATTGCCAATCATGAATTTAAGATGCGACCTAATAGATGGAGCTCTACCTGAGATGTGACAAGAATGGAGCTCCTTGTCGATCTATTTTGCTAGGGAAAACATTTTCTTCTTTTACTGATAATTATTAAAAAATTAATAACTACGGTTAATATAAAAAGAAATTACACTAATATTTCATGATGTGTTACCACATTATTTTTTGAGTATGACATCTCATACATCATTAAACTCATTAAATGATGTGACAACACATAATTGGATGTCAGTGCAAAACTTTTGTATGGTAATTAAACTAAAAAATCACCTTATTTCTTCTTTATTTTCATATTTTCAAGGATTGGACAAGAAATGAACCACCATTTTTGTCTCTGAAAGTGGAAAATTAATTATTAAGTCCCTGAAACTGTCTACCGTCAGTCACTTTAGTCCCTCTGTCACCTTCAGTTACCTGACACCATTAATTTTGCTAACTTGGCACGTTAAGTGCCAATTAGGTTGCTTATGTGGTCTACCTTACGCACTCACTCTCTCTCCAGTGACTAAAATGAATGATTTACCCCCTCTTCAGGGACTAAAATGAATGAAACTGAATAAATAATTTTAATATAGATATATTTAAAATTTAACATTATTTAATAAATAGAAAACTTTATAAAAATAATTTGTGTCATATCTTATTTTTTTTCTAATTTTAAAATCAGGTTAATAATTATTTCATGTATTTTTAAGATATTTGAAACTAGGTATTTTATGAAATATAAAAATATTAATTGATAAAAATTATTTGAGTGGTATAAAATAATAATAGGCTAGTTGAGAACTTAAAAGAAGACTTATATTTAAAGAAAAATTCCAACATTATAAATAAAAAAAGAAAAATTTTTATTTATTTTCGTTCAAAATGAATAATTAAATTGAACTGAATAATTATTCTAAAATAATTATCAGATGACAGTGTGATTATGAAGTTTTGGATCTATTGTTTCTGGTTACTTCCATATATTTCAGAAAACTATGATGGTTTTACCAACATGTGTATGGTAAAAGCAGTAGGAGAGTAGAATATGACAAGACTATAGCCATCTCATCAGTTAACTGCAACAATTTCTATTTTCTTCAACTAACAACGGGGAATAACGTGACAACAAAATCATAAATAGTGAAGTTGGAGAAAGGTTGAGACAAAATGTGTGTTTGGTTTGGGGCGGAGTCTAAGGTACATGGGGTACTCATAATATGTATGGTACATTGACTTATATTATCGTTCAATTTAATAATAAAGTATTGAACGGTTGTGATGAACCGGTTCTGGAATTTTGTACAAATGCCCCTTACGATTCTTCCAACAAAAACCATTATTTTGGAGAAGCCCCAACCACGGTTGGTACATGAAGAGCAACAACCACTCCCTCATCACTACACTTCCTTCACATATTCCTCTTGTTTAAAAAGATGAAGAGCAACAACAAGCACTACTTACCCACAAAGATTCAGATGGAAAAGGCTCTGATTTATGGTTTGAGAGAGAACACATAGAAAGGTTTCAGGCTTGCGGATCTTGAGTTTTCTTTCCCAACTGATACTGGGTCTATCGTTCAAGACAGAGAGAGCGAGACTGAGTCAAATAACCCAACTCGGAGATGATCCAAGCGAAAACTGAAAGCCAAACGTTGGATTTAGTCAGTGAGAGGGAAAACGTTTCAATTTTGAATAGAAATATTTTTTTTTCTCCTAAAATAAGATTGAAGAGCTACGTATGCTCTTTTTTTATAAAAGAATACAAGACCAAAGATGAACAACAATTATTGGTTTTACTTTTCAGATATAGGAAAGTAAGGCTCCCAAAGAGAGTGTGAAAGGTTTTTAAACATGTGCGGCTTGAAGGAAAGAGGCAACATTTCCATCCTAACACACAACGAAGGCGAGCACCACCTTAACCCCACGCTTCTCAACTTTATCCAATATGTCCTCCGCCGCTTCCGCCAAGAAGCCACCACCACCTCCACCCACGGCAAATTCTTCTTCAATGGCTACGATCGCGCCTAGGCACAATCGCTGCAAGTACCACTTCGTCGTCTTCGCTCTTCTCTTGCTCCCTAAGCCCACCCTCGCCGCCATCACCGGGCGTGTCTCCACCGCCGAAGAGAGGTTTGTCTCCATGGAAGGCATGAAACAAGTTTACACAGTCTAGGATGATATTCAAGAGTCATGGTGACCTGCAAAGTACAACACATAGATTTGCTTTGGCTAGCAGAAAGAAGTCAGGAACATGGATTTGGATAAGAATGAAAAACACAACATCCCCATTACACAATTAAAAAACACCCTAGGGATCCTTATGCAAAATATGACATTTTAGGCTTACAGCTTACTACAGGCCACTTTACCTAATGTACCATTCATGTTATGTTATCCCAATATACCTTAGACTCACCCTTGGTTTGGGGTTAAAATTAACCAAAACTCAAATTTAAATTTCAACGCAAGTATTTCTAACGTTGAAAACATGAATTTATCATGTTTTAACGTTTAACCAATATTTCGTTCTCGAACTATTTTCACCCAATATTCCCAAACCCTAAAAAATATCTTGCCAAACAAATTATATCCATCACCCAATATGAAAAATACATTTACCATTTAATGTGAGTATGACAAGTGATAATAGTGAAACAATTAAATTATTCTTACTACTCAAATAATTTTTATCAATTAAATTATTTTTAATATTTTACTATTTTTTTATATTTCATAAAAATACCTAGTTTCATATATCTTAAAAGTACATGGGATAATTATTAATCTGATTTTAAAATTAAAAAAATATATAAATGAATGTAAAAAAAGATATGAAATTTTTTTTACAAAGTTTTCTATTAATTAAATAATTTTAAAAGTTTAAGAATGTTAAATTTCAAATATATTTATGTTAAAAGTTATATTTCAATTTTATTCATTTTAGTCCCTGGAGATGGGGTAAATCCTGTAAGGTCCAAGAATCCTCTTGAGATGTTTTTATAATAACAAACCCTCGAAAGACACTTAATATAATTATGAATAATTGTATACTAATGGTTGCAATTGAGTCTGTTGTAAAAAGAACATAAAAAGCTAAATAAATCATGAAAGAAGAATATGTTCAGAAGAAGAAATCAGATAAAGTTATCAGAAGAAACATTCCTACAACAGATATGCAATGTCCAGAAGAAACAAATTCAGGAATTAATGCAGAAAGAAGGTTCTGCACAAGTATAAACCTCATATTCAATGCTAAAAGGAAATACACTTGTTCAGAAGATTAATCAAAGCAAGAAACTGTTGAGAAGATTAACAAGAGACTGTTGTCAACTTCACAAGACAACATCAAAAGAAATGAGTACTTCCAACATCCTCCAGAAGAATGAAATTGTTAGAATATGTTACAATTTCAATTTACAGGAGTTAAAAACACTTTATGCTAAAAATGAGAAAATGCCTAGTATTCCTTCATGTCTCACAAACTGCTCCAGAAGAGGAAAGCTTAAACAGAATGAAAATCCTGACTCAAGAAGAAACGCTCTCCAGAAGATAGACTAGTCAAACCTGATGAGAGAGAAAAGTTGCAACATGAAAGTGACAACTCCTTCTTGTCCAGCTAAGAGCTTATCCCTTCTACAAGGCATTCCAATGGCTAGTTGAGCTCTCCCTTGCCTATAAAAAGGAGCCCCCTCTTCATTCCACGACACACAGCACTAGAAGAAGCATTTTGCGCATCAAAATTACCATCCATACCTTTTGGAGAAATTCCACTTTCTGCAAAATCTTTAACTTTGTTCTCAAATAATTAGGAGAGTGAGAAAGAGTGTGTGTAGGCTCATTATATTTCCGTTGTGCTCTATTTATTTAATCTTGAGCCTTTAATTGTAATTTTTCATTCAAACCATTGATTGTAACTCTCTGTTGAAAAGCAGGGAAACACTAAAAGGGGGGTTGAATAGTGTTTCAATGGAAACTTTTTCTGTTTCATATATTTTGAAGGTTTAGCTTCTGAAAATCTTCAGATGATAAGCATCAGTCTGATGGTTTTGATTATCTTCTGAAAAGCTTTTAGATAAAGAAGATTATAAACTTGACTTGATTCAGATAATAAGTTCTCACTTGAATCCTTTTTCAATCCCCTTGTTAGAATAAAAACAGAATTGAAATAGCTAAAGGGATAGAGAAAACTTGGCCAAGAATTTATCCTGGTTCACTCACAACCACCGTGAGCTACGTCCAGTCCCAGGGCAAAACCAGCACCTGGATTTCCACTATTCTTGCAAGAATACAAGTATTCTTTTCTTTCAAGCCTCTTCAGGCTCTACAACAAGTATTGTTTCTTTCACCAAGCCTCTTCAGGCTCTACGACAAGTATTGTTTCTTTCACCAAGCCTCTTCAGGTTCTCAGAAACTTATCCAAGTGTAACCCAAGTATTCTTTCAAACAGAAAGCCTCTCCAGGCTTAACAACCCAAACCGTTCTAAGTTTAAACAAGAAAGGGATTTAGTTCACTATCTTCAGATGATAGCTACGAATTAGAGAGTACAAAATAACTGAGACTTTCTCAGAATATGAAAATGAATAATTATACAAAGAATATCAGAGTTTGATTTTTGCAGCATGTAGTTTCTTTGATTGAAATGCTTCTCTCTGTATTCAATTCTTCATGGGACGTATTTATAGTCTCCAAGGAATAAATGCTTGTTACCAAATAACATTTAATGCATTCAGAATACGTTTGACAGAGCTCTGTTCAAAGCAACCTGAGTAGAAACAGGTGCAGCAGGTCTGCACACACAAAGCAATATGGCAAGAGCAACAGCATTGCAGACTTTCCTTAAATGTGCTAAACATTTGAACGAGGAAGAAAAGCAACACTGACTCTTATGCTGAAGTAGGTAAGATCTTGATTTGAACGTTCCTCGTACTCAGCAACGTCTTCCAAGGTCAAACCATTGTCCTGAAGACTTCATCTTTCAGATGCAAGGGATGCTTCAGATGAACTTCTATTCTTCCGAGGATAAACGCTCTTCAGACGATGTTTGGTCTTCAGACGATCTGAAGCTTCAAATGATGTTTCACACTTTTTATGATCTGAAACAAAGCAGAATATTGTGAAAGTATATTGCCACAAATCCATCTTAATTTTTTATATTTGTTCATTAAAACACTTTAAAGGGAGTGAGACTCAAAGTACTTAAGTATATAAATTTTTGAGACTCAACACTGTCGAGACTAACAAAGTGTTGTTAGTTCTTCTTGAGAGGGATGTGTATATTATGCATAGGTTAGGTGTGTCCTTAAGCTGTAGATTATCAGTTGTGTACTATGTTGGGAGCCTGAAGAGGCTGTAGAAGAATACTGTGTGGGAGACTACAGAGGCTACAGAAGAATACTATGTTGTGTGTTGCACCAACGAGCCTGGGGAGGCTGATTGTATCAAGGTTGATATAGTAAAAATCCTACTGAGAGTAGGAACTGGACGTAGCCCTAAGGTTTAAAGGGTGAACTAATATAAAAATACTGTGAGCATACTTCTCTCCCTAAACTCTTTACATTTGAAGCTTCTTACTAATCATTCATAAGATAGGCTAATTCTCATAATTGCATATCAAAATATTTTCAAACCTATCTAATACCAAGGTGTGATATTCAAGAAGGTCTTTCCAAAGAAGAAAGACTATATTTTTTTAATGCTAAACTAATTTGATCATATATAAAATAACTAGTCTTATTGCATATTGTCTAACTTGAATATCCAAGCTTCTAATATCAACTAAGAAGATACTCTTGAGTAGAAATTATTAGAAGTCTTTGCAAAAATTTAAAAATGTCACAATTCAACCCCCTTCTTGTGTCTACAACAATTACTTCAACCCTAAACCCTAAAAAGATATGACAAATTATGTTTACAAAGTTTTCTAATAATTAAATAATTTTAAAAGTTTAAAAATGTTAAATTTCAAATATATTTATGTTAAAAGTTATTTCTTCAATTTTATTCATTTTAGTCCCTGAAGATGGGGTAAATCCTTCATTTTAGTCCCTGGAGAGAGAGAGAGTGAGTGTTTAAGGAAGGCCACATAAGTAATCTAGTTGGCACTTAACGTGCCACATCAACAAAATTTACGGTGTCAGTAACTGAGGGTGACGAAGGGACTAAAGTGACAGACAGTAAACACTTTAAAGAACTTAATAATGAATTTTCTACCTTAGGAACTAAAGTGACCGACACCTACATTTTCACGGACCAAAATGATGGTTTACTTGATAAGAAATGGTGAAAAAAATAAAAAAAAAATTATATTGACACGTTGAGTACTTTGTTTGATTCAACCTTTTGAAATGAATTGAAAATTTTGTGGTATTCTAAATATTTTATATGGTACCTTTTTGTGAGTTCATGTAATTGATTGCATTAGGCTAGATCTCAAAAAGTTTTTCTTTCACTTGTGGGAGAACAACAATTTCATAGTGTCCTTCAGACAAAGAATTTGATTTCACTTCTTAAAATCATGTATAGTCCATTAAAAAAGAAAGTTGATAATGTGTTTGGTTAAGGAAGACATGCGACCTACTTTTCCAGTAGCAAATAAATTCCAATGACTTTTATATACAAAGATATGCATATATATGTAACACATTAACGAGAGGATACAGGCAAGGAGAGAAACAAATCATATTTCTTTAAAGTTTTTCTTTCTTCAATAATGGCCTCTAGAAGAATAGTGGTGTTGATGTTCAACAAGTTTGATCAAGTAAGAATTTGATAAACTTACTCACCAACTTGTTACATACATTTATATTGAACAAACTAGTTCAGGACCCGGATTTTTTTCAATAACCATTTTGGAGCATTCACGCAGTCAGTAAATTCGGACCATTCAATCTTTATTGGACGACTCAGATGCCAAGATGATTAAATTAAATTTAAAAAATATCTCGGCATCTAAATCGTTCGATCTTTATTAGACGGTCCAAATTTGTTGGCTGCGTGAATACACCAAAATGGTGACTGCAACAAATCTAGTTTAAACTAGTTCACAAGGTTAGAATGCATCTAATCAAAGTTTTAAATAATATTTTGACAAGAGAAGTTAAAATTATCGTACCCTTCTTCTCTTTTTCATGGATTTTGTTCAATTGGATTTTCTTGAGAAGATTTTAACTAGGAATATTGTTATTCATATTAGTTATTAGTGAAGAATATATTCTTTTTATTGCACTAAGACTTGTTTTCATTTGATACTTATACAAAGCATGTCCCTAATGAAAATTTTTTGGTGTTAACCATAGGTTCGAGGTTTACTCATCGTTAAGGCTCGTCACCCCTGCCTAAGAGTGTGTTTAGCGGGGATCGAACCTGTGAGTTCTTCCCACAATTTCAGTCTGCGTTTCCAATTAAGCCACAACTCTTTGGTATGCCCCTAATAAACACTTTGAAGAAAGTGTTGTGAATATTATTACAAAGTGGAGTTTCATAAAATTAAATATTATTTTATCGTGATTTCATTGGAATTTAATTATTAAGAAATGTGTATTTGACTAATTTTTTCAGGAAATAGATATAATTGATTTTATGGATCCATAACACGAACCCACATAATTATAGTATATTTCTATAATAATCACAAGAAAGAGTTAAATCATAACACGTGCCTATTATGGTTGAAGGTTCCATGGAGACTTCGTGATAACAGGAAGGTTATAGATCTAGAATTGAGCAAAAACAACCGGTTAGAAGTGAAATTTCAAGCAAAATACACGGCTGGGCAGCAGCTATATTCACGCAAGAAAATGAAAGAAAAAGAGGGAAAGTGAAAGAAAAAGTGGAGAGAATAGATATGGACGAACGCCACTGGTGCAAGCAACCCCCACAACAGATAAGTTCAGGTGCTAGATGCCACTGATTCAGGAGAATTAGATATGTCTCTGGTTGGTTTAAGTAAGAACCACCAAGCCTTCTCTACTCATAAAGTTGAGGAGGAATTTTGGCATAATGCTTTTACTCAAATTTAAAGTTACAAAATGAAGAAAGGATCCCCCTATTTATAGCAAAAGTGGGCGGCCAAAATAGAGAAAAAAGAGAGAAAATACAAGATGAGTAAAAAGCTATCCTAAGTGGGTGTTGAACCCCTAACCTTTGGCTAATGTAGCTCAAGAAGCTACTTAGCCACTAATTCCACTTAAAAGTAGCGCCCCTCTTAATGAGGGGGATTAGGGAAATTACAAAATTTAATCCTATTACAATAATCCTAATTAAATGGAGTCTTGAATATTGACTTGGATCCAAAGGTCAAAGGTTGACCATGGGTGGGTTGACCAAAATAAGGTTGACCCTTGCCTGGCTCAGCTCCAAGCATTCCAGCAGGTCCAAGCTTGCCAATAGCTTACCAGCTCCGAACTGTTAGCTTTGAAGTCTACTGACAGATGCCATTATTCCCTCCCCCTTAGAGAGGATTTGACCTCATATCTGAAAATTCATAGAGAAGCCATAAGGAAAAGAAGAGAGAATAAGGGAATGGATGACAAGAGTAGAGAGGTAGGTAGGAACTTTCCTTAGAAGATGGTGAGTTCTTGCTAGATTCCTCAAGCTATGAACATCTTCCTTGAACCTTAGCCAACAAGAAGAAGACCCATTAGTATTATTCCCAAGCAATTTATTTTCAAACCTCATAGAAAAAATACTTGGGAATCATGTAAACAGAAGGAGTAGTAGTAGTAGAAGGAGAAGAAAAAGAAGGAGGAGGAGAGGGTGAAGAAAACTCCCTTGAAGTGATGTGCCCTCTTTCTTCCTTGAGCAGGTGGTTTGAAACCTCATAGTAGTAGTAGTAGTAGTAGTAGTAGTAGTAGAAGAAGAAGAAGAAGAAGAAGAAGAAGAAGAAGAAGAAGAAGAAGAAGAAGAAGAAGAAGAAGAAGAAGAAGAAGAAGAAGAAGAAGAAGAAGAAGAAGGAGAGAGTGAAGAAAACTCCCTTGAAGTGTTGTGCCCTCTTTCTTCCTTGAGCAGGTGCTCCTTCTTTTGTTTACCTTCAAAACAGCTAAGGTCAGCAGTTTTAAAAGAATGAATCAAGAGCATTGCTTCCCTTTTATTTTTTTTGTTTTTCTTGGTTTTTCACTTTCTCCACTTTATTTTTTGAGTTTCTTCCTTCCTTTTCTTTTTATCTTCACTTCCTATTTTCAATTTCTTGATTTTTTCAAGTTTAATCTCTTTCCTCATAAGGGCTTGGTCCTCACATATCTCTTGGGTTGACATTGGCATTAAAGTTAATTTGACTCCATCATTTTTAAAAGTGATATTATTAGAGTATTGATCATGGATGATTCTCTTATCAAATTACCAAGGTCTACCCAAAAGCACATGTGTAGCTTCCATAGGAATTACATCACATAAAACATTATCATCATAAGCTCCTATGGAAATGAAAAATAGGACTTGTTTATTTACTTCCCTTTCCCCATCATCGCTAACCCAAGATAGCTTGTATGATTTGGGGTGGGGTGTGGTAGTCAAACCAAGTTTTTCAATCATTCTTGCACTAGCTATGTTAGTGCAACTTCCACTATCAATTATAAGGGAACAAAGTTGTCCCTCAATTAAACACGTAGTGTGGAAGATTGTTTCCCTTTGATCATCCTCCCTAATTGATTGACTTCCCAAAGACCTTTTAATCATAAGAATGTTGCCCTCAGGTCTATACACCTTTTCTTTTTTCACTTTCCTCTTCACTACTTTCATTAGATGATTCTTGTGAACTTGCAATGGTATACTCCCCATTTTCTTTTATCAACATTGTCCTTCTATTAGGACATTGGGAAGCAATGTGTCCCTTCCCAGCACACTTGAAACATTTGATGTCTCTAGTGGAAGTTGAGGGATTTGCGCTTTGTGTTTTGGAAGGAATAGGGTTCGAAGTAACCCTAGGGCCCTTAGGCTCTTCCTTCTCTTGACTCTTTCCCTCATCCTTCTTTGGGATTTCTTTGTTCCTAGTTGAGTAACTAGAGTTGTTCCTTTTAAAACTTCCCTTCCTTTTGAGTTAGGTTTCTACTTTGATGGCTTGATGTACCAAGTCCTCCATCTCAACATAAGGGTGCAACTCCACTATGTCCCTTATGTCGAAATTAAGGCCATTGATAAATCTAGCCATAGTGGCTTCACTTTCTTTTATTATGTTAGCCCTTATTAATGCAAGTTCCATTCTTTATAGTACTCATCTACACTCTTAGACCCTTGCTTAAGTGTTTGGAGTTTAGAGTACAACTCCCTTGTGTATTGTTGAGGTATGAACCTCTTACGCATTATAGACTTCATTTCCTCCTAAGAGGAAACCAAGGGTGCATTACATCTTCTTCTATCAGCTTGAAGCTGATACCACCAAACCAAAGCATAATTCTTAAATTCAAGAGAAGTTATCTTAATTTTTTCCTCTTCCCTATACCTATGGCAACTAAATATTTGTTCAATTTTAAGTTCCCATTCTAGGTATTGTTTTACATCATTCCTTCCATTGAAGGTTGGGACTTCTATCTTAACTCCTCTTAAGCCTTGTTCCCTTTGAGGCTCTTCTTCCCTCCTATGCTCTCTCCTATGCCTCCTAGGTATTTCCTCATAATACTCTTCTCTATATCCCCTAGGTTCTTCCCTTCTCTCTCGCCTCCTATGCCTCCTATGTATCCTATTCCCTTCATCCTCTCCCCTAAAGGTATGACTTGAAAACCTCTCTCCCTCACTACTCTCCCCATGGTATCTATCCCCAGTTCTAATCCTATTGTACCTTCCATCACATTCTTCACCATGAGAAGAATGTCTTCTCTCCCTCCTACTCCCAGTTAATTCTTGCCTAAGGTGATCTATTTAATTCCTCAACATCCTTGCCAAGTTTTGAGACATAGCCTCTATCTCGGCCCTAAACCTTTGAGTTCTAGGTGATGGAGGGGGTGAGTTTCTACCAGCCATTGTTTTTAAGTTATTTTTGTTTTTTTTGTAAAGTTATTAAATGACCTTTCCACACAATCTAAGTGTTTACACTCCAAGAATGTATCCACTCGTGTATGTCACTTTATTTTTTTTGGTTTTTTCTATGATGAAGCACTCTTGCCTCTTCTACTCGGGTAAGGTTGGTTTAATCTTGCAAAGACCAACAGCGAGACTCAATCTTAACTCTACCCAAATTGAAGCGCACGAGCACAAAATTTTATCTACTGGAAAACTAGAAATTTCCTAAGACAAAATTAAGAATTGATGAGACAAGCAAGAAAAGCAGACACTCAACAAAGCTTATACACAAGATCAGAAAGCAACAAGACAAGATAGAAAGAAATTGCAAAGAGAATTATTTTTGGTTTGATTTTTTGAAAAAAAGTTGTCAAAACAGTTGTTTTAAGGAAAACAACAGCTTTACAACTTAAGAACTAAATACAATAAAATGAAAGGAAAAATTACAGCAAATTGACAACTACTGTATTGTTGGGCTATCTTTTTACTGTTTTTCTTTTTGTTTTTTTTTTAATTTTTGACTTTTTTGGTGTCTTTTGACTTTTTCTCTTTTTGTTGACTTTTGCACCCTTTTTGCTTTTTGCACCTCTTTTTGTATTTTTGGCTATGTATTTTTTTAAATCTTTTTGCTTTTTTTCTTTTTCTTTGCTTTTTGCCCCAACAGAAAATTACAGAAATTTGTACAAAATTACAAAAAAATAGAAATCTACCTAAAATAAAATTTGCAAGATTTTTGCCTAAAAAGTGGACCAAAACGGTACCAAAAAACTGAATGGACTGTCTATTTTCTAAAAACTTTTTTTTCAAAATGGTATGACAACTTGATTCAAAAATTGACCAAAAAAATTGCTTAGCAGTTCCTTATTGATTACACAATCACAAAACGTTGTTTCTAACGAGCTTGATTCAATTTTAAGATTGGAATTAAAAACTAGTCTATTGGTGAACGTTTTGCGTAATCAAACAGGAATTCCTAAGGTTGGAATATCAGTCAATTCAAATTTGCAACCAGAATGCCAAGAAGACAAAAAGAATAAGAGCAGAAAACAGTGCCAAAAGAAATGCGCATAAATGGCAAGAAAATAGAAGAAAATAGCGCAAAATTAAATGACAAGAAAGTAAAGGGGAAAACTGAAATTAAAAGGATGGGGATGACTGAAAATAAATGGCAGAAAGTAGAGGGGATGCCAGAAATTAAAAGGATGGGAAAAACAAAATTTAAATGGCGAAATGTAAATGACTTGAAAATTAAAAGCGGAATAGTAAAGAGATGAATATGGATGAACAATTATATGGGGAGATGAACAATTAGAAGGTGGATTGGGGAAGAAATGTAGGTGAACGATCTTTGGAAAATGGAAGCAAGAATGCTCTCACTCCACAATCCACCACAAACAAACAATTAATTTGCAAGAATCACTCAAGAACAAGTTATGAGCAATTAGAAGAAGCAATACATCAAACACCTATGGGGTGGTATTAGCGCACCAAAAGCCCCTCTAAATCGAGCAATTGCAAGCAAATCAAACACGCTGAAAGTAGAAAAAAGGCACCCCGGGACTGAGAACAGTTCAGAGTCCAAATTACAAGTGAAAAGGATGAACAATTACACAAGAAATGAGATGAAAATTCTGAACCCAAACTTAGCAAGTTCAACGCCCATTCTCCATGGAAACAACCCCCAAATTGCTCAATCCAACAAAGCTCTAATGATCAATTGATAGCAGGAAGGTTACAGATCTAGAATTGAGCAAAAACAACCGGTTAGAAGTGAAAATTCAAGCAAAATACACGGCTAGGCAGCAACTATATTCACGCAAGAAAATGATAGAAAAACAGGGAAAGTGAAAAAAAAAGTGGAGAGAATAGAGATGGATGAATGCCATTGGCGCAGGTAACCCACACAGTAGATAAGTTCAGGTGCTAGACGCCACTGATTCAGGAGAATTAGATAAGTCTCTGGTTGGTTTAAGCAAGAACCACCGAGCCTTCTCTGCTCACAATGTTGAGGAGGAATTTTAGCATAATGCCTTTACTCAAATTCAAAGTTACAAAATGAAGAGAGGAGCCCCCTATTTATAGCAAAAGTGGGCAGCCAAAATAGAGAAAAAAGAGAGAAAATACAAGATGAGTAAAAAGCTATCCTAAGTGGGTGTTGAACCCCTAACCCTTGGCTAATGTAGCTCAAGAAGCTACTTAGCCACTAATTCCACTTAAAAGTAGCACCCCTCTTAATGAGGAGGATTAGGGAAATTATAAAATTTAATCCTATTACAACAATCCTAATTAAATGGAGTCTTAAATGTTGACTTGGGTCCAAAGGTCAAAGGTCAAAGGTTGACCAAGGGTGGGTTGACCAAAATAAGGTTGACCCATGCCTGACTCAACTCCAAGCATTCCAGCAGGTCCAAGCTTGCCACTAGCTCACTAGCTCCCAGCTGTTAGCTCAGAAGTCTATTGACAGATGCCATCACTTTGCCACCAACACAAGGATGATGGTTATCAATATAGAAGGCACTACTCTTTATATAATGGGTAGGTACTCAAGTGCATTAAACCGCTTGATGGGATAACGATTTATAACCCATCAGATGAGACCAGGAACCTCTTAACAAGCAATATGTAACAGGCTTAACCCATCACGGTCCAATTACATCACAAGCCTAATAACATACCGTCATATAGATATAGTGTAATTAATTAATAATTAATTTCATAATTGATATATAATACTTTAAAAATTAATTAATGTTAATCGGTTAATTTTAAAAAATTTTTGCTAGAGAAAAAATTGTATTTGATCAGAATTCACTACCAGAAAATTCTTAAATAGATACAGACAAAATTAGTCTCTAAAACCCACTTTTTCCATCTCTAAACGAGTTAGAGACGAAATCATAGTAGTCGTTGATTTCCACGTTGCAAATTTAATAGAGACATGTTTTTCTGCCTATCTCTAAGTAGAGACGAAAACTTTCTATCTCTACAATCTACGAAATCTGTCTCCAACAACATCATGAAACTTAAATCATTCCGTCTCTAATATAGACAAATTTATTCTGTTGCTAAGTAATTTGATAGTCAGTCTCTAAATAGAGACAAAATTGTATTTCCGTCTCTAAGAATTGTGATTAGCTCTAATAGCACCTCCTTGCCCGGATCTAGAATTGAAGCCAGGGAGCACAAAAACAATGTTAGAATCGGTTAAAATTGAGGAAAATAGTGCAGCAAGGCCGCGACCTTAAAGGAACAAAAAGGAAGAAATTAAAGAGAAAATGAAGAAGGAAAGGAATGGTGATGAACGCCACTGGTGCAGGGAACCCCCACAGTAGATAAGTTCGGTGTTAGACGCCGCTGATTCAGGAGAATGAGATAAGTCTCTGGTTGGTTTAAGCAAGAACCACCAAGCCTTCTCTACTCACAAAGTTGAGGAGAAATTTTGGCATAATGCCTTTACTTCAAAATCAAAGTTACAAATAAAGGAGAGGCCCCGCTATTTATAGCTAAAGGGGGGCAGCCAACTTGAAGGAAAAATAAGGAAAATACAAGATGAGTAAAAACTATCCTAATTGGGTATTGAACCCATGTCCTATGGCTAAAGTAGCTACTAGCCACTAAACCCACTTAAAAATAGCGCCCCTCATTAAGAGGAGGATTAGGGAAAATTACAAAATTAATCCTAATACAATAAATCCTAATTAAGTGGAGTCTTCATGTTGACTTGGGTCCAAAGGTCGAAGGTTGACCATGGGAAGGTTGACCAAATCATGGTTGACCTAGGCTTGACTCAGCTCCAAGCATCCCAAGCAGGTCTAAGCTTGCCACTAGCTCACCAGCTCCTAGCTCAGAAGTCCACTGGCAGTTGCCATCATTCCCTCCCCCTTAGAGAGGATTTGACCTCAAATCTGAAAATTCAGAAAGAAGCCATAAGAAATAAAGTGAAGAAGAAGGAGGTGAAGTTGGCTGAACGTCTCTAGAAGGGGGGGTTGAATAGAGACTTTCCAAATCTGTTCCTGCAATTCCACACTAAAATTGATAGTTGAGATTTGCTCTCAAGTTGTTAACTTGGAGTCTCTGTTAAGATAAGATGGAGTTTATCAATTTTGGTAAAGATCTTTGTCTAGACTTTAGTTTAAAGTCTTATCTTGATTATCAATTCAACTGTATCTTTAGTTATCAAGCTATATTAATTGATTCAAGATAAGCAAATATAAGAATAAGGTAAGAGACAAGAGACAGAGATCTTATCCTGGTTCACCCACTCCTTGGGCTACGTCCAGTCCCCACAACCTGTGAGATTTTCCACTATTGACAAACCAGTCAATACAAGTATTCTTACAGCGTCTTCAGGACGTCTAACTCACACTAAGCCTAGGCACACTCCTATCTTAGCTGAGTCACAAGTATTCTTACAGCCTCTTCAGGACGTACACACCTCACTCTAAGACTAGGCACACTCCTATCTTAGATGAGACAGGTTACAGATAGATGTTTGTGATAAGTCTAGCCTAAGCTCATACAGAGTATGGATATAAAAGTAAATGAGCTAGACTAGGTCTCAACTATGGTTACAGTATTGGAATGATATTCACAGAGAGGAGATGAAAGAGACAGATGTATGATCTCAAGATGAGATGTGTCTGTGCTCAGACAGCTGGTAGATACACTTGAGATGTCTGTTGAGATGTGATAAGATGCTTAATGATTTCACGGAAGTGTAGGCAGTCTCTCTCACACTCCTTAGCTCTTGATAATGTCTCTTTTATATCAAGACTTGAGAAACTAGCCGTTATATGGTCGTTACAGTCCGTTGGAGGGTACAGCAGTAGGCACAGTCTTTACAGTAGGCAGACAACAGCTTTTCAGTCTTTAAGGTACTGTGTCAGTGTCCTTGTGTCCTTGTTTGTCTTCATGCTGACTCTACTTGCTGTCTTCTCAGCTGAGCTTGAATTCTTGCTTCTGTTCAAAGTCTGACTTACTTTTCTTGCATCTGTGCTAAGATCTCATCCTTCTACGTCTGACCTTGAGACGACGTCTCAAGCTGTTCTTGCATCTTAAGCTGAACTTGCATCTATTCATGGCTTGCATCTCAAGTTGTGCTTGAGTCTCTTTTTAGTTCTAAGTCTTCTTGCATCTTAGCTGGGTCCTCATCTGATCATGAGACGACATCTGAACATACAAATCTTGCATCTCATGCTGTGTTGATTTTTGAAGTGTTTCTCATAGTTTTAGCCATAAGCTTTGGTTGCACCACATCTGTTCTGATTCAGATTATGTCTTAATCAGTGAAGCTCTTGTGAATTCTGATCTTGTGTTACTTTGCTTGTATCCTTGCTTTCTCAAGTGGATTAAAGGTCCTTTCTATCTTTATGTATTCCTGTAACAACTTTAGATGTAGAAAGTCTCTGCCAAACTTGAACACACAGTTAGTGACACAAGATGCATCTCATCTGGATATTTAAACTTACTCAGTTTGTCATATTAAAAACTTCTTTAGGGTGAGCTTGTCTCAACAATCTCCCCATTTTTTGATGATGGCAAACTGTAAGTTATATATCTGATGAGATCAGTGAAAGAGAGATGCATTTATGATTTTACTTTTCTTAAGATGTGCAAACTCTTGTTAAACAAAAGTAATGTAAGGAGAAGAGCTCCCCCTGAGTCATAGACTATTTTTCTGTTATGTTTTGTCTTAAGACTTAGTGTTTGAAATTTTGATTAAGATATTTAAGTGAACTGAACAAGGATATACTGCAATCATAGAGAGTCACTTCCATTAATCAAAAAGATAATTATAGAGGATTACATTCACAAAAGATGCCACTGCATCTCATCAAAGTTCTGTGAAGAGATGCAAACTGCATCTCTAGCTAAGCATAACTAATCCTCATAGACTGAAATTAAAAAAAATCCTAACACAGACTCTCATTAGATATCTAACCAACTCTCCCCCGTTTGACATTATCAAAACAAGAAAACTAGCTAAGCTAGGATGAGTGGGAAGAGGATGAGTCTGAATCAGGTCTTGATGGGCGCAACACAGTCTGAGGTATATCAGGCAGAGGAGGCAGAGTGGATAGGTGCAAATTCATCTTCTTGTGGAAATCATTTGATGCATGCATAGCTTGGAGTACTGTATCAAAGGCATCAAACAAGGCATCCCGCCTCTTTCTGTGGTGTCTCAGCTTCTTCAGAATCTTCTTCTGGTTTTGCTCAAGTCTGGCACTCAGATTTTGCTGATACTGTTGTTGTTCCTCATGCAGCTGGTTCAGAAAAGTATTAATTGAGTTGGAGAGATGTGTGGGGATGGATGGTTCAGATGAAGGTGGATCAGTTGGCTTAGGGCTTGCAGCAGATGGGGCAGACTGATCATATTTGGGCAGAGGTGAACTGTTGAATATGGTCTCAACAAAGAATTTCTCAGGAGTGGGAAATGAGGTAGGGAAGGAGTGAGTTTGTTCAGGTCTTACTGGAGAGGCTGGTTGAGTGGTTGTGACTTCCACTGTCTCATGCTCAAGTTGCTGCTGCTCTGGAGCTGTCTCATGGCTTGAGGCAGTGGTATCCTTCTCCAAGCTGACCAAGGTCTCAGCAACTATTTTGCTCATAGGAGAGACTTCTTCTGTGATCATTTCTGGTGGAGGAGAGTGTGGAGGTGACTGATGCTAGGGTGAGTGGACCAAGGTCTCTTCTGCATTCAGAGGCTCTTCTTCTTCAGTAACAGGTGCTTCTTTTTCAGTCATGGCTATATCCCCTTCAAGCTGTGCTTCTTCTTCTTCATTTCTTATTGCTTCTTCTTCTGCCACTTTTTCAGGCTGTGGCTCATCTTCAGTAGGAGTCTGTCCAGCTTGAGTAGACGACTCAGGCTTGGACTTCTTTTTCTTCTTCTCAGTCTCTGTAAAGATGGATGGTTGAACTTTTCTTTTCTTTTCTTTGACAGGGATCTCAGATCCTTTTTGAGATCCCTCAATAGCTTCCTTTGAGGCCTTCTTCTTCTTTTTCTTTTTGGCTTCAGACATCTTGGAAGAAGGAGAAGCATGTGTTATGGTAGGTACAGCAGGAGTGGAGTCAGTTAAGGGAAAAGTGGGGGAAGGAATAGACTTACCATCAAGACCAAGAGACTTGAGATTCTTGTTGCCAATATATCCAGGTCTCTCTTCAGACTTCTCACAGCTGCTGAAGTCAATTTTGAAATGCTTCATGATGATGGTGGTGAGCATCCCAAATGGAAGAGAGGCATTGATCTTGGAGTTGTGGAAGGCATGCTCCATGTGCCTTAGGATGAGGAATGGAAGGTTGAGAGGAATCCCATGCTTGAGATGGTACATCACCATCAAGTCTTGGTGATAAACTTTGTTGAAGGTGCCAGCTCTTGGCATGATGCACTTGGCCACCAAGTGAAACAGAAATTTTCCAAATGGGTTAAGAGATGAGGCAGCATCTGTGATGAGTCCACCTTTGAAGAGGGAGGTACCAACATTGGCTGAAGGAATTCCAATGTTATCCCACCAATGCTCCTCATGGTACAACCTGTTTCCAGTCACAGGTGCTTGAATGATGGCTCCTAGGGTCTCTTCAGTCAGCTCAATGTGGATTCCTTTTATGTCAGAGATGATGTGGGGTTGTTCCTCTGAAGATCCCTTAGCTTTGTAACAAGCAACATAGAAGGCTCTGGTCATCTTGGGGAAGACATAATCTGTCATGGTCAGATAGTCTTGCCATCCCTGTTTCTTCAGATAAGGACTCAGGTCCCACCCTTCATCTTTCAACTCTTGGGTAGAGATGACTCTTCCCACTATAATCTTCTTCTCAGAGAATCTCTTGGTATATTTTTATTCAACCTCACTATTAGAGAAGAGGTCAGATTGAAATGAAATTTTCTTTCCCTCTGGAACCTTCTCTTTTCCTTTCTTTGAAGATTCGGCTTGAGTTAGTTCAATATTTCCTTTTTGCACATGATCTCTTATAAAATGATGTTTGATATCAATGTGTTTGGACCTAGAATGATGTACAGGGTTCTTAGCAAGATTTATGGCACTAGTATTGTCACAATAAATACGAATTTTAGAGTACCTGACTGCATAATCTTGCAATTGAGATTTGATCCACAGAACTTGAGTGCAGTATGCAGCTGCTGAGACATACTCAGCCTCTGTTGTAGATAAGGCAATAGTGTTTTGCTTCTTACATGACCAGGAGATAAGGCACTTTCCTAGGAATTGACAAGATCCACCGGTGCTCTTTCTGTCTATCTTATCTCCAACAAAGTCCGCATCACTATAACCTATGAGATCAAAACTCTTTCCCTCTGTACAGTTTGTCTGATACTGCTTTTCCATCTTCATCTTGATCAATCTGAGTTGAGGGGTGCATAGGAGTTTTCATTGGTCTTGGCTCACTCATTTTGAACTTGCTGAGAAGATCTCTTGTGTATTTTTCTTGACTAATGAATATCCCATCAGTTAACTGTTTGATTTGGAGCCCCAAGAAAAATCTCAGCTCACCCATCATACTCATCTCAAACTCTCCCTGCATGAGACTTGAGAACTCTTGACATAAAGATTCATTAGTTGATCCAAAGATAATGTCATCAACATAAATTTGAACAATTAATAAATCTTTGCTAATTTCTTTCTTAAATAAAGTAGTATCAATCTTACCCCTTATAAAATCATTTTTAATTAAAAATGAGCTTAACCTATCATACCAAGCTCTTGGAGCTTGCTGGAGACCATATAGAGCTTTGGATAGCTTAAGCACATGTTCTAGATGGTCAGGGTCTTCAAACCCAGGGGGCTGCCTTACATAGACTTCTTCCTCTATGACCCCATTTAGGAATGCACTTTTTACATCCATTTGATATAATTTGAAGTTTTTGAAGGCTGCAAAGGCTAGTAGGATCCTGATAGCTTCAAGTCTTGCCACTGGTGCAAAGGTCTCAGCATAATCTATTCCTTCTTGTTGATTAAACCCTTGAGCCACCAATCTGGCTTTGTTTCTCATCACTTGACCTTTCTCATTTAGCTTATTTCTGAAGACCCATCTGGTTCCAATTATGGTTTGATGAGATGGTGGAGGGACCAGATTCCAGACCTTGCTTTTCTCAAACTGATTTAATTCATCTTCCATGGCCTTAATCCGGGATTCATCATTTAAGGCTTCATGTATGTCTTTTGGCTCTATGTCAGATGTAAGAGCCATTAGATTCTCTGTGTCTCTGAAGGAAGATCTGGTTTTGACTCTGTCTGAAGTTTCTCCAAGTATCTGATCTCTTGGATGAGATCTTACCAGTCTCCAGCTTCTGGGTAGTTGAGATGCATGTTCATTTTGTATCTCAACATTCTCTTGTCTTGTTTCTTGAGATCTGGTTTGATTATCTGATTTATCTTCTTCTTGAGGATTATGAGAGGGTTCAGATTGGCTACTTCTGAGAGGTACTCCTTCAGACTGAGCTTCTCTCCTGTGTTCAGACACAGGTGACCTCATCATCTTTTGTTCAGGTGAGAGTCTCTCTTCAGCTTCCTGAGTTGAGATCTTTAGATCTTTTATCAGTTCTTCTATCTCCTCATCAACTTCTTTCTGAGTATTTCCCTGAACTTCATTGAATACTACATGCATAGATTCTTCAGTAGTTTTGGTTTTTAGATTATATACTCTGTAAGCTTTGGAGGTTAGTGAATATCCTAGGAAAATTCCTTTATCTGATTTGGTTTCAAATTTTCCTAGTTGATCTTTTGTATTTAAAATATAGCAATCACATCCAAATATATGAAAATATGAAACTGAAGGCTTCCTACCTTTCCATAGCTCATATGGAGTTTTATTTAAGATCTTTCTTATAGTGACTCTGTTTAAAATATAGCAAGAAGTATTGACAGCTTCTGCCCAGAAGTACATTTCAATTCCAGAGTCACATAACAAAGTTCTAGCCATTTATTGAAGACTTTTATTTTTCCTCTCAACTACACCATTCTGTTGAGGAGTCCTTGGACAAGAGAAGTTATGAGTTATGCCATTTTTATCAAAGAATTTTCTAAACTTAACATTCTCAAATTCTCCTCCATGGTCACTCCTAATAGATCCAATTATGTATCCTTTCCCAGATTGAATCCTTTTACAAAAGGTTTTGAAGGAATCATATGATTCATCTTTCTGAGATAGGAACAGAACCCAGGTGAATCGTGAGAAATCATCCACAATGACAAAACTATATTTTTTACCACTGAGACTCACTGTCTTAGTTGGTCCAAATAGGTCAATGTGGAGGATCTCAAGTGGCCTAGTAGTTGAGACATAGTTCTTGGGTTTGAAGCTTGATTTGCTGTGCTTGCTTTTGATACAAGGATCACACTTCAAGTCTTTGTCAAATTTTACCTTAGGTAATCCTTTGACAAGAGACTGACTAGCAAGCTGACTCATAGTTCTCATGTTAATATGTCCAACCCTTTTGTGCCAAAGCCATCTCTCATGATCATGAGACATGAGACAGGTGAGATATGACAGACCCTCTAGTGAGACTGAGTAAAGATTTTTCTTTCTTGTTCCAGAGAAAATGATTTTTCCAGTTTTGGAGTCTATGATCTCACAAAAGGTAGGCTGGAAATTAACATGATAACCATTGTCACATAACTGACTGATACTCAGCAAATTATGTTTCAAACCTTCAACAAAATATACATTTTCAATCTGAGCTGAATTAGCCTTACCAATTTTACCTATGCCCTTGATCTGGGCTTTGTTGTTGTCTCCAAAAGAGACAACTCCAGCAGTCTTTTCCTCAAGTGACAGGAACTTGCTTTTGTCTCCTGTCATGTGCCTTGAACATTCACTGTCCAACACCCATTCTTTCTTGGTCTTTGCTGCTGCCAGGCACATCTGTTACAACAAGAGATTTAGCTTTAGGTACCCACTTGTATTTGGGTCCTGCATGGTTAGTTACCTTTCTCTCAGATGCTACTTGTCTCATGTAACAATCTGTGGCTTTATGACCATATTTACTACAACAAGAACATCTTTCTTTTTTCTTTTTTCTTGCAGGAATGAAGAAATCTTTATACCAAACTTCATTTGATGATCTCTCATAACCAAGCCTAGCTTTATCAAAAATGCCCTTTTGAGATCCAATGAGTCTCTCAAGGTTTTTTGTTCCATTTACAAATTTTTCTAGGTCATTTATGAGAGTTCTGTTCTGCAGTTTAAGCTGCTGATTTTCTTCTTGTAGCCTTTTTTGATCTTACCCATTGAGAGCTTGAGTCTTAGCTTTTACTTGTTCAGACAGTTTCATGTGAGACAACATGAGACTACTGTTTTTATGATTTAAATCTTCATTTTCTTTTCAAGAAATTTGATTTTCTCAAGAGCTGTATTCAAATCTGATTTAAGTAATGAGCTCTTAGAGGCAAGAAGATTTGAATCATACAGAAGATTCTCAAAAGCAGACTTAAGTTCATCAACAGAATATTCAGAGTCAGATTCATTTACCTCTTCATCTGATGAGTCTCCTTTTGCCATGAGACATAGGTTAGCTGACTGTCCATCTTGACTTTCCTCTTCATCTGTGTCATCCCAGGTGGCCATCATTGCCTTCTTCGTAGGACTTTTCTTCATTTCTTTTCTGAGTTAAGGACATTCAGACCTAATATGCTCAGGCTTCTTGCATTCAAAGCAGATAAATTGTCCTTTCTCGTCAGATTTTATTTCTCCTCTCCTTGAGGGAAAATTCTTTCTTCCAGTCCCTCTGGCTCTCCACATGCGTCTGATCTTCCTTGAGATGTAGGCTAGCTCATCATCCATTTCACTATCATCTTCCTCTTCCTCATCTTCTTCTGTTTCAGAATCTTGAGATAAGTTGAGTGAGGTTTGTTGAGAAGAGCTTATCTTTTTGCCTTTTGAGTTACTGGAAGCTGCTTTCAGTGCTATAGACTTGGGTCGTCTGATGAGATCTTCTTCCATCAACTCTTGCTCATGTACCTTCAGAGATCCAAGAAGTTCATCTAGTCTGAGAGTACTCAAATCTTTAGCTTCCTGGATGGCTATTACCTTTGGTCTCCAAGGTTTGGGCAGACTTCTCAGAATTTTTCTTACCATATCCTAATTTGAGTATGTTCTTCCTAGTGATTTCAGGTCATTTGTTATGACAGTGAATCTCCTCACCATGTCTTCAATGCCTTCATCTTCATTCATCTTGAAGATCTCATACTGTCTGACCAGTATGTTGATCTTGGCTTCTTTAACTTGATTTGTCCCTTCATGTTCAACTTCAAGAGCATCCCATATTTCTTTAGCTGAGACACACCCAGCTACCTTGTCATATTCACTTCTGCTTAAGGCACAAGTGAGAAGGTATTTAGCTCTTGAGTTGAGTACATATCTTGCCTTCTCAGCATCTGTCCACTGTTCTCTGGGTTTAGCTGCCCTAAGTCCAAGCTCATCTGTGGTGTAGGGAACATAAGGGCCTATTTCAATGATCTCCCAAAGATCAGCATGCTGAGATTCAATGAACAGTCTCATCCTGTCTTTCCAGTTATAATAATCAGTTCCATCAAAGGCAAGAGGTCTGTTTGTTAAAGCTCCTTCAGGAATGAACAGACTTGTACTTGGACCAGCCATGGATCTTTTTCCTCTTCACACAGAGGTGTGCTCAACCCCTAGAGGCCGAGCTCTGATACCAACTGAAGTTGGCTGAACGTCTCTAGAAGGGGGGGGTTGAATAGAGACTTTCCGAATCTATTCCTGCAATTCCACACTAAAATTGATAGTTAAGATGTGCTCTCAAGTTTGTTAACTTGGACTCTCTGTTAAGATAAGATGGAGTTTATCAATTTGGGTAAAGATCTTTGTCTAGACTTTAGTTTAAAGTCTTATCTTGATTATCAATTCAACTGTATCTTTAGTTATCAAGCTGTATTAATTGATTCAAGATAAGCAGATATAAGAATAAGGTAAGAGACAAGAGACAAAGATCTTATCCTGGTTCACCCACTCTTTGGGCTACGTCCAGTCCCCACAACCTGTGAGATTTTCCACTATTGACAAACCAGTCAATACAAGTATTCTTACAGCCTCTTCAGGACGTCTCACTCACACTAAGCCTAGGCACACTCCTATCTTAGCTGAGTCACAAGTATTCTTACAGCCTCTTCAGGACGTACACACCTCACTCTAAGACTAGGCACACTCCTATCTTAGATGAGACAGGTTACAGATAGATGTTTGTGATAAGTCTAGCCTAAGCTCATACAAAGTATGGATATAAAAGTAAATGAGCTAGACTAGGTCTCAACTCTGGTTACAGTATTGGAATGATATTCACAGAGAGGAGATGAAAGAGACAGATGTATGATCTCAAGATGAGATGTGTCTGTGCTCAGACAGCTGGTAGATACACTTGAGATGTCTGTTGAGATGTGATAAGATGCTTAATGATTTCATGGAAGTGTAGGCAGACTCTCTCACACTCCTCAGCTCTTGATAATGTCTCTTTTATATCAAGACTTGAGAAACTAGCAGTTATATGGCTGTTACAGTCCGTTGGAGGGTACAACAGTGGGCACAGTCTTTACAGTAGGCAGACAACAACTTTTCAGTCTTTAAGGTACTGTGTCAGTGTCCTTATGTCCTTGTTTGTCTTCATGCTGACTCTACTTGCTGTCTTCTCAGCTGAGCTTGAATTCTTGCTTTTGTTCAGAGTCTGACTTACTTTTCTTGCATATGTGCTAAGATCTCATCCTTCTACATCTGACCTTGAGACGCCGTCTCAAGCTATTCTTGCATCTCAAGCTCAACTTGCATCTGTTCATGGCTTGCATCTCAAGCTGTGCTTGAGTCTCTTTTTAGTTCTAAGTCTTGTTGCATCTTAGCTGGGTCCTCATCTGATCATGAGACGACATCTGAACATACAAATCTTGCATCTCATGCTGTGTTGATTTTTGAAGTGTTTCTCATAGTCTTAGCCATAAGCTTTGGTTGCACCACATCTGTTCTGATTCAGATTATGTCTTAATCAGTGAAGCTCTTGTGAATTCTGATCTTGTGTTACTTTGCTTGTATCCTTGCTTTCTCAAGTGGATTAAAGGTCCTTTCTATCTTTATGTATTCCTGTAACAACTTTAGATGTAGAAAGTCTCTGCCACACTTGAACACACAGTTAGTGACACAAGATGCATCTCATCTGGATATTTAAAATTACTCAATTTGTCATATTATAAACTTCTTTAGGGTGAGCTTGTCTCAATAGGAGGTGGATGACAAATGTAGAGAGGTAGGTAGGAACTTCCCTTAGAAGATGGAGAGTCCTTGCTAGAGTCCTTAAGGTATTAACATCTTCCTTAAACCTTAGCCAACAAGAACAAGACCCATTAGTATTATTGTCAAGCAACTCATCTTCAAAGCTCATAACAAAAATATTTGGGAAGGAGGAGGAGGAGGAGAAGGAGGAGGAGGAGTAGTAGTAGTAGAAGAAGAAGAAGAAGAAGAAGAAGAAGAAGAAGAAGAAGAAGAAGAAGAAGAAGAAGAAGGGAACTCCCTTGAAGTGATGTGCCTTCCTTCTTCCTTGAGTATGTGCTCCTCCTTTTGCTTACCTTCAAAACAATTAAGGTCAACAATTTTAAATGAATGTTGTAAGAGCATTGCTTCCCTTTAATTCTTTTTGTTTTTCTTTACTTTTCATCTCTACTTTACTTTTTGAAGTTTCTTCCTTCTTTTTCTTTTTATCTACACCTCCTATTTTTAATTTCTTGATTTTCTCAAGTTCAAGCTCCTTTCTCATAAGAGCTTGGTCCTCACATATCTCTTGAGTTGACATTGGCATCAAGGTTCATTTTATTCCTCCATGTTTAAAAGTGATTTGATTAGAGTAGCCATCATGGAGATGACTCTCTTATCAAATTGCCAAGGTCTACCCAAAAGGATATGTGTAGCTTCCATAGGAATTACATCACATAAAATATTATCATCATAAGTTCCTATGGGAATAGGAACTTATCAAATTGCCAAGGTCTACCCAAAAGGACATGAGGACTTCTTTATTTACTTCCCTTTTGAAGTTGAAGTTTTGATCACAAGAAGGGGGGTTGAATTGTGATTAAATAAAATTTCTGCAAATTCTTCTAATACTATTTCTGCTCAAGTTTATCTTGGCTGAGTATTAGAAGATACAACTCAATAAGATGAATGTTATATTATATGCTATATGAAGAAATTAAGGTTTCTTTAAAGAAACACTTGATAGAATCACTTACTTAGGTATTAAATAGTTTTTAAGATAGTTTTATGCAAATGATAATATAGCTGAAATCTGAAATGAGAGTAAAGGGATGAGAAGATTGCACAGGCAAATTTTTATACTGGTTCACCTCCTCCAACCTGAGGCTACGTCCAGTCCCTACCTTTTGTAGGATTTTTTTACTTGACTTTCACTTTACAATTACCTTGGGTACACCTTACCACTAGTATTCTTCTGCAGCCTCTTCAGGCTCACTAACAAGATCCTTTTTCAGCCACTTATGGCTTCCAACCAACTGCAGCTTCTTCTGCAGATGATACAGACAGTAAATAGCTACAGAAAATTATCTGCAGGCTATTTTCTCCACTACAAACCTATGGAACTATCCACTTACAGTTACTGAATACTTTCTCAAAAGGCACTAACACTCTTAAGCCTCCTTGAGAGATTACAGAAGAAGTATGTAGTGAAAATTAAATTACAAAGCTTATAATAAAGACTCTTTAAAGCACAGCAGAAGGTTTTGAGCCAGCTCTCTCTTACTTGAACTGTTAAGAACAAAATATCAGAGATTTATGAGAGAGAATTTTTCCAGAAGGTAGAGATGGTAATTATGCAGTCTGGTGCTTCTTCTGGACTGTCTGTCTTGCATTTTCATGAAGAAATGAGTTCCTTTTATAGGCTTTTTGAGTTATATAGCCGTTGGAAACCCTTGGAGAGGCTGAGTCATCTCCAGCTATGAGGAAGGAGATGTCTCTATCAAGGACAGACTGAAACACTGCAGGTTGCAAGCTGTTACAGTCAAGAACAGTTGTCATTTGTCTGATAACATCTTCTGGAGACCTTTCCAAGATTTGAAATGATTCCTTCTGCGATATGTCTATTATTTTCATGCAGAAGATCAATTTAAATATGATAACAATGAAGGAATTAATTTCCACAAAGTTCTGATATTCTGCAGAAGAATAAAACTGGGATTACTAGAGGATGCATTCTTCTGCAGAGTATTTAATAGTGAATCTTCCTTCTAATATGATCACTCTTTATTTTCCCTTTCTTCTGGGCATGTTTTTTTCATTCAGTAAGCTCAGGTCACTTTATTTGTTACAATCAACATTCTGCTTCTTCTGATAGACCTTTGTTTCTTCTGAAGGGATGTTATTGTCTCTGTTATTTCTTCTCAACTACTTTCTTTAATGGTTTGCTGAGTTTCTTGAAGTGAACTATATCTTCTGTCATGCTTTAGAGATGAAATACTGATTTTGTTTCTTCTGTTCTTAGTATTTCATATTGGATATCTTCTGGAGTATCTATAGATCTGTACTTTCATAACATATGCTCAAATTAAATCATTAGTACATCAAATCATAATTTATACTAGCTGAAATTTGAGAGGTTGTCATTATTAAATCATTCATGGAGGATTTTGATCCTTACAATCTCCCCCTTTTTTATGATGACAACTTTTCAAATTTTAGTTTGTATTATTCTGATTTATAATAAAACTCCCCCTGAATTTATGTTGTGATTAATTTAGAAGATATAGGATTCAGAAAAATCATAGAGTTTTAAAGTGTATGCATCAAACAACTGATCTTTGTTCATTCAATGAAAATACTGATTAAGCTACAATCATCTATAACAATTATGGCAACAGAGATCAGTTAAGTCATAAAAACAGAAACCTATTTAATACAAAAAGTCAGAAATCAGCCTAATACAAAAGTCAGCCTAGGTTCCTACTATACTCAGCCTAGGTTCCTACTATACTACTTCTCCCCCTTTGTCATCAATCAAAAAGAAGTAGTGGCATGTGAGGAGAAGCAGAATCATCATCTTCCTACTTGAATGGAGAAGAGTGGTCTGATGATGAAGAAGTAGTGGGCTGCAAAATGTTTTGAGGAGGCTGGAAAGGTGCAAAAGGCATCTGAGGAGCCTGTGGAGCAATGATGGGAAGCACAAAGTTGTTAAACCAGAACTAATGTTGAGTGAATCTCTCAATCATCTCATTCATTGAGTTCTGGAGAGTATTAACATTTGAGAATAATTTTTTGATATCAACCTTCACCTTTAGCACATGTTTTTCAGGAGAGTGAGAGGAAGGAGTTGTTGAGGGTTCAACAGGAACATTTTCAGCTTCTTCAGGCTGTTCATTTTATGCAGAAGATGGATTTTGATCCCTTTCTGAGCTCAATTGTTGAAGAAAGGTATTCATGGAAGACAAATTAGCAGATATGGCAGGAATGTTGTCTCTAAGAAGAGCAGAATGAGGAAGAGTAGAATCCAGAATTGGAGAGGCCAGAAATTGATTTACCAGATCAGTACCAAAAGTTCCTATAGATGGAACAGATTGGACTTCACCCTTGGGATCTTCTGCTTCTTTTGGAGATAGATTTAATTCAATGGTCTTAACTGGAGACATGCCTTGAGATCTCCTTTCTTCTGAGGCAGCAGGGGAAATGTGCAGAATGGCTGTTGGAGTCTCATGAGAGGGATGTTAAGAATAATTTTGAGCCAACATAGTAAGAGCATCAGCAGCCATCGAAACTTCAAGGTTTCCTGTTGGTTCTGCTTGATGCTCAGCCAGAGTTGGGGAGCCTAGGTTTGCATGAGGTGCTTCCATGTGCCCTTCTTCAAGAATAACTTCATCCAGAGTTCTTTCTTTTGGAGAGGGTTCCTTACAGTTGTTGTTGTTGCTTGGTTCTTCTTCTTCATAAATAAAAGAGCTAGGATCAGCATGTGCAGAAGCATCACCTTCAAGCTTTTCTAGTTCCAAACTCTCTTCTACTGATATAGAAGTATCTTCTTGACTTATTTTTCTTTTCCTACTGAAGGTTTGGAGGAAGGTTTTCTGTTTCTTGGATCGAGGAGCAGTGAGTTCATCTTGATCATCATCCTCTTCTTCTTTTAAATCACTTTTCATATATTGAGAAATATCAGGAATTCTAATGTGCATTTTCCTAATGTTGCTTCTGTCAAAGTAAGTAATGTCCTCATAGTTCTCCTCATATTCTAGAGTAACATGGTGATGTTTGAAGAGGATAGTGAGCAGCATTCCATAAGGCAAGCAGGCATAGGTCCTAAGAGGGTTAGCAGCAGAATTCATTGTCCTTAGGATGATTTAAGCAAGAGAGATAGGCTCACCTTTCAGAAGATGATACAAGACAAGTAAGTCTTGATCAGTGACTCTCTCAAGAGTTCCAGCTCTGGGGATGAGTGAGTAGCAACATATCTTATGAAAGATTTTGCAAATGGGAGTCAATCTACTAGAGACAAGTTTACCACCAAATTCACTTAAAACCTTCTGAATCACTTCTTCTCTGGTAGTTCCAGCTGAGGCATACCAAGTTTCTTCATACAGCTGGTTTGTGCAATGGGGAAGACCTAATGCTTCTTCTATAGATTCTGCTGTTAGGACCATTATGGAACCTTTAATATCCACAACTAGTGAACTTCCATCACTCCTATATTCACTAGCTGAGGCATAAAATGCCTTGACCAATCTTGGATATACAGGTTCCCTAATAAGCAAGAAATCTCCCCAGCCTTGTAACTGAACAAAGTGATTAGCATCCCATCCTTCCTTTCTTATTTCTTGCAGCAGAAATACCTTTCAGCAACTCAGGATTTTCAAAAAGGTCTTTGTTCGAATCTTCTTCTTCCTCAGAGGGGTCACTTTCTAAGCCATCTTCTTCTTCTACATCAGATTTCAGTGATCATTTCTTTGAGGGAGGTGAACAGTCTATCTTAATGGGCTTGTTAACATCATTTCCCTTGGTGTGAATGGAAACATTTACACCAGCTCTTATCCTTCCTGACCTTCTGACATGAAGAACACTTTCATTAAGAGGACCCTTACCTTTTGAAGAGGTAGGACCTTTAGAAGATGATGGCTTGGAGGATTGAGATGAAGCAGAAGCTGCAACTTTGGAAGAAGGAGGAGGTTTTGAAGAAGAAGTGGTTTGAACAAGGAGTGGGGATGGAGGTTTCTCAAACAGGGGCTGCACATCGAGAACCTCTTCATAGGGAATGATCTGCATGTTTGATTGTGAAGGGGTTCCTTGACTGTCTTGTGTGCTTTCTGGACCAACAGAGGTTGAGGTTTTCCCTTCGTTTCCCAATTGCTTGAGTTCCATTGTTGATAATGGAAGAAATTTAGAAAACATAGTGTAGGTGAAATGAAGGAAAGGTTTAGGTTAGAAGCAAGATTTTAGTGAGAAATACAGATAGCTAAGTGAAGTAATGAGGCACGAGCTTGCTGTTGAGAGCTTATAACAGCTTCCTAAACTAGTTGTTTGAGAAAATGAAGAGCGTAGAAGGGGAGAGAGAGAGGATCGTTTTGGCTCAGTTTTTTAAGGAAGTAGTTAGTGCTTCCAACGGTCAGAGGGTGCATTTCTATTCTAGTGCAACATTTATGTTTTTTATGCTGAGAGACAAAAAGAATATTTTTCCAGATTCAGTTTGAATCAACCTTCCCTATACGTGTCACACTCTATGATGTTGACCTTATACAGGGGTTATCCCTAGATGTACTGGTTTTTACAGCCTGTGGCTGATTGGGACATATCATAGAATAAGACAAATGTTTTGTCAGTTCAGAACATAAGTAAGAACTTGACTAAGCAAGTTCCAGAAGATACTGCTTTCTTCTTTAGAAGAATTATATTGCAGTGGATGTTTCCAGAAGATGGATTCATCTTTTTTCAGAAGATGATGGGCTGTGAAATCTGTAGAGTAGCTATTGATTTCTTCTAGGCAAATACTTATGAGCTCATTCTAATTAAATTCAATTTATCTCTTATGAAGTTGAATCTATCTTCTACAAGAGGTTTAGTAAAAATATCAGCAATTTGGAGTTTAGTTTAAATGAATTTTAATTCAATTTCATTTTTCTGAACATGTTCTCTAATAAAATGATGCTTTATATCAATGTGTTTGGATCTAGAGTGTTGAATAGGATTTTTTGACAAATTTATAGCACTTGTATTATCACAGAAGATAGGGATTTTTGAGTACCTTAAGTGATCATCCTCCATTTGATGTTTTATCCATAACATTTAGGAGCAACAGCTTGCAGCAGAAATATATTCAGCTTCTGTAGTAGATAAGGTTATAGTAGGTTGCTTTTTGCATGACCAGGATATCAATGAATTTCCAAGGAATTGAAATCCACCACTGGTGCTTTTTCTATCCATTCTATCTCCAGCATAATCAGCATCACAAAATCCTATAAGATCAAAATTTGTACCTTTCTTGTACCAAAGACCAAGATTAGTAGTTCCAACAAGGTACCTAAATATTCTTTTTACAGTTGCAAAATGTGACTCTTTTCGAGAAGATTGAAATCTAGCACAGAGTCCTACAGAGAATAATATATCTGGTCTACTAGCAGTTAAATATATCAAGGATCCTATCATTCCTCTATATTCCTTTTCAGGAACAAGTTTTCCTTTTTCATTTGAGTTTAAAACTGTAGAAGGATGCATAGGAGTACTCATAGATTTTGATCCTTGCATTTTGTATCTTCTGAGAAGATCTTTTGTGTATTTTTCTTGATAAATAAAAATTCCAAAATCTTTTTGTTTGATTTGAAGTCCAAGAAAGAATTTGAGTTCCCCCATGAGACTCATTTCAAATTCTCCTTTCATTAATTCTGAGAATTCTTCACACAATCTTGTGTTTGTGGAGCCAAAAATGATGTCATCAACATAAATTTGGACAATTAGTAAATCTTTCTTGAAAGTTCTTTTAAATAATGTAGTGTCAATTTTTCCTCTTGTAAAATCATTTTTAAGAAGAAAGTTGCTTAATCTTTCATACCAAGCTCTAGGAGCTTGTTTTAATGCATATAAAGCTTTTGATAATTTGAAAACATAGTTTGGATGCTTATGATTTTCAAAACCTGGACGTTAGTGTACATACACTTCCTCATTTATGAAACCATTTAAAAAAGCACTTTTAACATCCATTTGGTATAATTTGAAGTCTTTAAATGCAGCAAATGCAAGAAGAATTCTAATAGCTTCTAATCTAGCTACTGGAGCAAAGGTTTCATCAAAGTCAATACCTTCTTGTTGGTTATAACCTTGCTTTGTTTCTGATCACATTACCTTCTTCATCCATCTTATTTCTAAAAACCCATTTTCTTCCAATGATGGAATGATCTTCTGGTGATGGAACTAGTGCCCAAACTTTGTTTTTCTCAAATTGTTTCAGCTCTTCTTTCATTGCTTCTACCCAAGAGTCATCTTCTAGAGCTTCATTCACATTCTTAGATTCTATTTGAGATAAAAAAGCTGCACTATTTTCATGACTTCTTAGTTGGGATCTGGTTTTTAATCCTTCTGCAGTATTCCCAATGATTTGTTCATGGGGATGGGCTGTCACTAACTTCCAGCTTTTAGGAAGATCCTTTTTATGTGTGCAGACATCTTCTGCATGTGTCTCTACAGGCTCAACTTGTTGTATTACATCTTCTGATAGGTTTCTACTGTCAGAAGATATCTTCTGCAGTTTATCAGATTCATCATCTGATTCATTGTAATGTTTTCCTTGAGAAGAAAGGTTAGTGTCATTGAAAATAACATGCATGCTTTCTTCTATAGTCTGGTTTTTGACATTGTACACTCTATATGCTTTTGATGTGACAGAGTAACCAAGGAATATACCTTTTTCAGATTTTGCATCAAACTTTTCAAGATTTTCTTTATTATTTAAAATATAGAAGTCACATCCAAACACATGAAAATATGCAATGTTGGGTTTCCTCCCTTTCCATATCTCATATGGAGTTTTGTTGAGTATGCTTCTGATGGAAACTCTGTTAAGTATGTAGCATGATGTAGAAACAGCTTCTGCCCAAAAGTATTTTTGAATGCCACTATCACTTAACATAGTTCTAGCCATTTCTTGGAGAGTTCTATTTTTTCTTTCAACCACTCCATTTTGTTGTGGAGTTCTAGGACATGAAAAGTTATGGGAAATTCCATTTTCATCAAAAAATCTTTTGAAAGAGAAATTTTCAAACTCTCCACTATGGTCACTTCTTACAGAAGCAATTAATTGACCACTTTCATTTTGAATCTTCTTGGAGAATATTTTGAAGGCATCAAATGATTCATCTTTGGTAGTTAGAAACAAAACCCATGTGAATCTGGAGTAATCATCTACTATGACAAGACCATACTTTTTACCTCCTAATCTAGGTGTTTTAGTAGGTCCAAATAAGTCAATGTGTAGTAATTCCAGAACTCTTTTAGTGGTGATTACATTTTTGGGATGAAAGCTAGAATGAGTTTGTTTTCCTTTAACACATGCATCACAAACTTTATCCTTTTCAAACTTGATTTTTGGTAATCCTCTAACTAAATCTAGTTTAGAGAGTTTTGAGATACTTTTCATATTTAGATGACTTACTTTTCTATGCCAAATCCATTTGTCATTTTCAAAAGAGGCAAAACAAGTATGATCAGGTAATTCTTCTAGACTTATGCTATATAACTTTTTATTTCTTATCCCTGAAAATAAAACTTGCTTAGTAGATGATTCCCTAATTTCACAAAATGTTGGATGAAACATAACTTCATAGCCATTGTCACAAAGTTGACTGATGCTAAGAAGATTATGTTTTAATCCTTTTACATAGTAGACATTATTAATCTGGGTAGAATTTTTCATACCTATTTTTCCAATACCTTTGATGTGTGCCTTGTTGTTGTCTCCAAAAGTCACTGTTCCACCTTCTATTTTGTGTAACTGGATGAATTTGTTCTTGTCTCCAGTCATATGTCTTGAGTAGCCACTATCCAAGAACCATTTCCCTTTCTTCTTGACAATTCTTGCTTGTACCTACATCAGAAGATAGTAATGATTTAGGTACCCAAATTTTGTTGGGTCCTGAGTGATTAGATACCTTTCTTCTAAGGCTCATTTTTTCTTTTGTAACAGTTGTGAGACATGTGTCCCATTCTGTTAATCCAAGAACATTTGGGAGGTTGCCTTTTGGCAGGAACAAAGACAGTTTTAAGGTTTTTTGATGATTGGTCTTGATTATATCCTAATCCTCTTTTATCAGTGCTTTCTCTACTGTTTCCAATTAGTTTATTTAAGTTGCTTGTACTATTTACAAATTTACTTAAGTCATTTTGTAGTTCATCAATCCTTTTCTGCAGAAGATTGTTCTCTTTCTGTAGTGATACAAATTTTGTATCTTCTGTAGCATCAGATTTAATTTGTTTTATTTGTTCTGATAGTTTAAAATGGGATTGCTGAAGGCATTGATTTGTCTTAGCCAATCTTTCATTATCTTCTTTTAATTTTTCATTTTCTTCCTTAGTTTTAACTAATTGTTCTCTAAGCAATGCATATTTTTGAGCAAGTGTGTGTGAGTCAGATAGTAAATTTTCAAATGCATCTTCTAATTCTCTATATGCAGTAGGATTGTAAGTGATTACCTCATCATCTTCATCTTCTTTTCCAGCCATGATACATAGGTTTGCTGTCTCATCTTTTGTATCTTCTTCTGAGGAGCTTTCTGAATCATCCCAGGTTGCCATCATGACCTTCTTCTTCTGGAAGGGTTTTGGATCCCTTTTCAGTTGAGGGCATTCTGCTTTAATGTGTGCTGGCTTGTTGCATTCATAGCAGATGATTGGTCCTTTGAATCCTTCATTCTTTTGTCCATCCCTTTTGAGATTAAAGAACCTTTTTCCTCTGCCCTTTCTTCTAATTAGCCTTTGGATCCTTTTGGATATGAAGGCAAGCTCATCATCATTTTCAGAAGATGATTCTTCTTCAGCACCTAATGGGTTTCTGGCAAGCGAACCAAAAATCCAGTAGTATAATAGTAAGAAGAGTTATCGTATCCACAGGGAACAGTCAATTCTCGTATAGTTGTGATCTATTTATCAAGAGAAAACAACAGATTTATAAGAGTATTGTTGCGTAAATGGTAAATAACAGATAAATAATCAATGAAATTAGAAAGGAAGAGTTAGAGACATTTTACTTGGATTAGGATTGAACTTCATATCATCACACCCTTTGTGCATGTAAAAACTATCTATTATTTTAGGTTTACTCATTAATACTGTAGACAAACTATATTTCTAAGACCCCGAGATACCAACGGCCTCACACACTCAAAGATAATCCATGCGGGCTCTCCCAAGCGACATACTTACCCTCAGCTTATTTTGTTTTCTTTATTCCGTTTGTAAAAGAACTAATTGATAAACGAGGCCTAATCCTGTACACGCACCTTCATTAGAGTACTCACACTACCCATTACTCATCAGGATACATCCATGTGTCGGTCTTGGACTGACAATCAACTAATCCTTTTCTATCGATACTAAGGCCTAATCCTGTAAACGCCCTTCGCTAGAGTACTATCACTACCCATCGCTCATTAGTAACGCTCATGTGTCGGTCACAGAGTACCGAGTCCTCTTATTCAATCAGAGTTTGGGTTTCTTCAGAATCCGCTCCCCCATCCTCAATCCTAGTCAAAACTAGCCTATAACTCCGGCGCAAGCGCGAAAGATAGGAATTAAGCACAGAATAAGATTACCAATATTATAGACAGAGAGCTCAGAAATAATAAAATAGAATTTACATACACTTGGGGATAGAATCAATTACATTCAATCGTAATGGAGAGTGAACTACACAGGGTAGCCATACAAACCACCGAAGATGCTGTCACCATCTTCAATCCTTGTGAAGCGCTCCTCCTCTCCTACTCTAAAATTAGCTTTGGTGCATTATCACTGAAATAAGATTGAATTACAATAATCGTGCACACTTTGATCTGGTGCAATGAGGTCCTATTTATAGACTAAGGAAAGACAAAGAAAATTGGGGAGAAATCTATCTAAAAATGGAAACAGGGCAAGAATCAGCGTGACTTGCGCTTCAAGCTGCGCTACAGCGCAGGCTGCAGCGCAGGTTCCAGAGAGCTGCACTTCACCCTGCGCTGTAGCACAGGTTGAAGCGCAGAATGTGTCTTGCAGCTTCAATCTTTCTCTTTTTAACTTGATCTCTCTCCGAGACTCGTTTTGGTTTATTTGTCTTTCCTTGTTTCCCTTTTCTTGATGAAATCTTGCATTTATTGAGCATCTTGGATTTAATTGGGAAGGTTATCTGCAGAATCCTTGTTTGATTGGCAGTGATCTCCTCATTGATTGCCTCAAATCTTCTACAAATCTTTCTTAAATGTCTTCAATCAAACTCAAATCTTGCAGATATCTCCCTCATTTAATGCTATCTTTCCTTCAAATCAAATCTTTGCAATATCCTGCAAAAATCAGCAATATTTCTATCAAAATAGCATCAAATTCAAATCCAAGATTAATAAATACAATTTATCTAATATTTAATAAAAAGGGATTAAACTGGGGTAAAAATACCATTTTATCCTTGATAAGTGAACTAAAAAGTGCTCTAATTTATCATATAATTTTCACTTATCAAAATACCCCCCAACTTAACTTCTTGCTTGTCCTCAAGCAAGAGACCTCTTTGCAATAAAAAAATTCAATTCTATCCCCAAAACAAATCAAAAACAAATTCAAGGAACTTTTCATCATCTCCTTGTTAAGCAGCAGTCACTTTCCAAACATAAGAAAAAATCAGGATTAAGAGATGTTACCAATCCTCAATCAGAATAGAACACAAACATCAATCAAACTTCTCAAAAATAGCAATTAAAGTAGTAAGTGATAAACCAAGGAAATCTCTCATTCTCACGGGTAAGTGTTTCCCTCAATCTTTTTCACCACCGTTGAACAACTAGAATTGGTAGTCGTTTCCAACATCTGAACCTGCAAGTAGTTAATATGGATCAAAAGGTCTTTTCTTTGGTTGTAATGAGGCTGGGCTATCAAGAAATCATGGTTTTTCTGGATATGAAATGAACACTTTGAATAGAGAGCATCTTGTGATTGTGCTTTGGAACTTCTCTCAATCTACCATGTCATTCTTGAATTGTCACCTTTTTTCAGCTGGCCACTTTGTTTGAAGAAGTACTCCCCCAACTTATTCAATTCCACACTTTTGTGCAGATTTTTTTTTTCTTTTTGCTCATAAACAATAACATAGAGAATTTATTTGTGGGGGAGTATCCTTCTTTGTGATTTCTTGTGCCTGCTCTTTGAATCTCTTTGACCTTTTATTTCACCAACCTCTTATCCCATGTTGTTGTGGTGCACCTTGCTCTCTATCCCAAGTGTGAAGGGACATGGTATGATCATTAATCATGGCTGGGGTGCATCGAAGGAAATATTAAGGCTCAAATGGGCAATCAAAAAAATGGAACAATGTAATCAAGGTTGGCTATTTTGCACTGAGCAAAGTATTTTAATCACAAAATATGCCTTTGTCACTTCCATACATTCCACTAGCAAGACAAAATTCAGAAACTCAAACAATAACAGTTGACAAGCAGCGGTGAAAAGCTCTCAATTTCAGTGTTTGGGCTCTCAGCTCACCGGTTATTGGCTAAAATTCCTTGATAAAGCACTTACTGGTTTTAATTAACTATCCTGATAGGTTCTCTTGAGAAGCATCCTGATCCTAACTGATTATGGAATTAATCACAAAACCGTATCATCTTTCCTAGTCGGGTTAGTTAAACTACTTAATTACAGAGAATTTTGAAAAAGTTGCCTTAAATCCTAATTTCCTAAGGTCCTAAAAATTTTAAAAATTCTAAAAATTAAAAAAAAATGAAATACAAAAATCCTGATTAAAAAAAGTTTCTATAAAATAATAGAAAATAAAAGAAAAATGAAAAGAAATAAAACATCAGTATCAATCTTCATCCTCTGTATCCTGTAAGTCCTTGTCCTGCTGCTGCTCCACCTCCCCCTGGATGAATAGGCATGTCCCCAGGCCACTGCAAGAATATCCGGAACTCTTCAAGCAGCATGCTTGGGTATGGGTCTAGTACTCCTGATTGGTTTGAGGTCAACTGGTCTTTATAGTTTGCAGCAGTCTGTGCAATTCATGAAGAACATGGAAGCCTATCATTAACCAATTTGCATGCATAATTCAAAGAATTAATATTTTCACAACAAAAGTTCAGTGCACTTGGTAATGACTTCCTAAAAACAAATCATACTCATTTGTTTTGCAAGCATTCAATCAATCCATGGAAAGTTAAAGTTCAAGATTTTTGAAAGAAACAGAGCATAACACTTTCAAATTCAATAACTCACAAAACAAAGAGCATTTCAATTCAGCAAATTGTTCTTCATGTTCCACACAGCCAAAACCACATTCAAGATAGCAATTATCAACAGTATACACATTCCTAAGGTTGCTATCCTAAAGTTCAAATCATGGAGTGAATGAAGATTTCAACTGATAAAAATTAAAGAAAACATAACTGAAAGTTTCAAAATTGATGGAAGTTTGTGAGTGGAAAGAGTGAAAAGAAGAGCTTAGAAAGTAGAGAAACAGTACATGAGAAAATAGAAGATTTTTTTAAAAAAATTCGTACTACTGCGCTTCACCCTGCGCTACAGCGCATGTGAAGCGAATAAGTCAGTGACTAAAATTGCATTCCTGCGCTTTACCTGCGCTACAACGCAAGTGAAGCGCAGAAAATAGAATGCAATTTTGCAATTTTCAGTCACGTTTTCTGCTACTTCCTATTATTTAAAAATTTTATTTTCCACAAACTTATTCCAATCAATTTTGAAAATTTCCTAAATCCTAAAAAAAATGAAAAATCCTAATAAAAACAAAATAAAATTGAAAACAATTAAAAACTTAAAAATCTCTGGGTTGCCTCCCAGGAAGCGCTTGTTTAATGTCTTCTAGCTCGACGCCTGTTCTTTCAAGGTGGCTGAAACTGAAATATTTTGATGATCTTGTGAGCTGCACCCTTCCTTTCTTTGGCACATATACCTCCCCATAATCTTGCCTTGGAACAATCTGACCAATTCTTCAATATGGCTCTATGCTCTGAATTTGATGGCAACTTCCCATCAGTAGGATTCATCATTTCAGGAGTTTGTTGTAATTTGGGGATTCCTCTATCAATATGAAACACAATACTTTCATCTTTTGAGCTTAGTTCATATTTTCCCCCGATCAACATCAACAATCATCTTGGCAGCTTTCATGAAGGGTCTTCCTAATATTAGGGGGACATCAGTATCCTCCTCTTCTGTCTCTGCAACGTAGAAGTCCACAGCATATGCAAACTTGTCCACCTTGATTTGTATCTTCTCTATTATCCCATAAGGGTGTTGGGTGGATTTATTTGCAAGAAGTAACTTTGCCTTTGCAGGCTTGACCTTCACATTACCCAGCTTGTTAAAATACGATAGCGGCATCAAACTGATGCTTGCTCCAAGATCCAATAAAGCATGCGTAGGTGGTAAATTACTAACAGAGATAGGTATATTAAACTTACCGGGTCAAGTGACTTACTTGTGATGTAGACCTCTTCTTTATGATCTTCTTCTTCCTCTTGCACTGCCTCTTCTTCATCTTTATGAACAATTCCTTTGAGTAGTTCTTCCTGTGGAAGTTGTTCTTTAGAGATGATTGCACTACATCCTGCTTCCAATTCTACAGTCTCTTCTGGGAATTTCCTCTTCTTGGTCAGCACTTCTTTCATGAATTTGGCGTATGTGGGCATTAGTTCCATGGCTTCCAGTAGAGGGATATTGATCTGCAGTTTCTTCATGACATCCAGAAAGCTGAAAAATTCCCTATCACGACTCTTTTTTGGTGGGAATCTTAGGGTAAGGTAGCTCTCGGTGATGAGGCTCTAGTAAAGGTTCTTTTTCTTTATTTCTTGATTTATCCTTGTGCTCTGGTTCATCTCTCTCTTTTTCAACCTCTCGTTCCTTTCTTTCTAGGACCTTCTTTTCTGTTGTCAAGTTGTCACCAATACCCTTTCCTATTTCTTTACCGCTTCTAGTAGATATTGATTTGCAAAACTCCTGCTGTGCAGAAAATTGCTTCCTTACTTGATCCACTTGAGTTTCCAGGTTTCTAAATGTTGTCTCTATGGTTCTTTGACTGATATTCATATCTTGTATGAGTCTATCGAGCTTCTCCTCAATTCTTGAACTTGTGTCATGCACTGTGGCCCCTTTATCTTGGCTTCTTCCATAATTGTTGGAGAAATTATCTTGCCTTTCCTAGTCTCCCTCATAGTTGACCTGTTCTTCTTGAATATCCTCATAGGAGCAGTGACCATTGGGATGGTCGCCTCCACAAAAGTCACAAATCAACTATTGGGCTTGACAAAGTTGAGATTGCACTACTTGCAGTTGTTGAGGAAGTGCTTCCAATTGCTCTGTGAGTGCCTCTAGTTGTCGTTTAATGAGCTTGTTCTCGGCTAAGAGCATCACTTTGATTGAGTTCTAGCACCCCTTTCTTTGATGATTGAGCAGGCTGTCTTCCACTTTGAGCTTGTTGATCGTTTTGTGCAAAACTATTAATGATAGCTATTGCTTGATCAACATCTACGGATAAGATAGTACCTCCCGCTGCAGCATTTATGAATGACTTTGAATCTGACCAGAGTCCCTTGCAGAATATGTTGAGTTGGGCTATATCCTCATAGCCATGGTTGGGACATTTGCGCAACATAGACTTGTATCTTTCCCAAGCTTCACAAAGTGGCTCATCTATCCCTTGTCTGAATGTAGAAATATATGTTTTGGCTTGAATATGTTTCTCTGGTGGGAAGAATCTTATTAAAAAATTTTCCTCAACCACACCCCAACTGGTTAGACTTTGATTTGAGTATGATTGCAGCCATTCCTTAGCCTTACCTATTAAAGAAAAAGAAAACAATCGTAAGTAGACTGATTCTAAATCTTCTTCCTCAAATCCCATAGTACCAATTAATTCATAAAAGGTAGAAAGATGTGTATGTGGATCTTCATGATCCAATCCTGTGAATTGGTGGGCACTGATGAGATTTAAATGTGCAGGCTTTATTCTTAAGGGCTTCGATGTGGCTGATATAGTTATGCTTGAGTAATGTCGAGGTCCTTGGTGCTTGATATAATCTCCTAAGACTCTTTTTCGAGGGATTGGGTGTTGATCTTCAGCCATATTTTTGTTTACTAATTGATTTCTCTCTTGTCTCTTTCTTCTATTTCTGCTCTTGGTTTTTCTAGATGTCCTCTCTATTCCTGGGTCAAATGGCAATTGATTTTTGAGACACATGTCCTTGCAAGAGCAAAAATCAAGAACTTGCACAAAATAATAAAATAAAATATTCCTAAAATTCCTAAAAATAGACATAAAAATAAAATGAAATAAAATAAATAAAAAAATATATATACAACTTGATGGATTTTTCCATTCAGTAACCATTATTCAATATCTACTTCTTTTGGGGTGGTTGGACAGAGAGTGTTGAGATTGTCTCCTTGAGCTTATCCTTGCCCCTTTTTCTGTTACCTGTCTTCTCAAGAGAAATAATCAAGGAGCTCAAACATAGAGAAGAACAAAATAACAAAAAATAAATTTTTTTTAAAAAGAAAATAATTAAAATAAAATAATTAAAAATAAAATATTTTTGTTTTCTTCTCGACTTCTCCCTCGTCTCCTTCTCTTGTTTCTACTTCTGTTCTTCCTTGATGTCCTTTCTGTTTCTGGATCATGTTGTAATTGATTGGGGGTCAGCTGGCCTCTCAAAAGAATAAACAAGAAAACTTGAAAAGGGTAAGTGTTGGAAGAGAATTTTAATAATAATAGAAAAAACTATAATTTTCCTAAAAATAATAAAAATTTCCTAAAATATGGAGAGTCTTGAATTTGTCTCCCTTGCCCCTTTTTCTCTCTCTCAATTTGGTCCCTTCTCTCAATTGATTTTGAGACAACTGTCTTTCACAAGAACACTATTCAAGAAGCTCAAACAAATGTTAGCTCAGGAAAGAGAAACAAAATAATAATTTTATTTTTATTTTTATTTATTTATTTTTTTTCTTTAAATAATTAATTAATTTTTTTATAAAAGAAAATAATTAAAATAAAATAATAAAATATAATAATTAAAAATAAAAATAAAGTATAAATTTCCTAAATAAAAATTTCCTAAGAATAATAAATAAAAGAAATCCTAAGATATATATCCTTGATAATTAGACCTCCAAGGTTTACACGAATTGGAAACCGTTCCCCGGCAACGGTGCCAAAAATACTTGATGGGTTTCTGGCAAGCGAACCAAAAATCCAGTGGTATAATAGTAAGAAGAGTTATCGTATCCACAGGGAACAATCAATTCGCGTATAGTTGTGATCTATTTATCAAGAGAAAACAACGAATTTATAAGAGTATTGTTGCGTAAATGGTAAATAACAGATAAATAATCAATGAAATTAGAAAGGAAGAGTTAGAGACACTTTACTTGGATTAGGATTAAACTTTATATCATCACACCCTTTGTGCATGTAAAAACTATCTATTATTTTAGGTTTACTCTATAATATTGTAGACAAACTATATTGCTAAGACCCCGAGTTACCAGCGGCCTCACACACTCAAAGATAATCCATGCGGGCTCTCCCAAGCGACAGACTTACCCTCGGCTTATTTTGTTTTCTTTATTCCATTTGTAAAAGAACTAATTGATAAACGAGGCCTAATCCTGTAGACGCACCTTTATTAGAGTACTCACACTACCCATTACTCATCAGGATACATCCATGTGTCGGTCCTGGATTGACAATCAACTAATCCTTTGCTATCGATACTAAGGCCTAATCCTGTAAACGCCCTTCGCTAGAGTACTGTCACTACCCATCGCTCATTAGTAACGCTCATGTGTCGGTCACAGAGTACCGAGTCCTCTTATTCAATCAGAGTTTGGGTTTCTTCATAATCCGCTCCCCCATCCTCAATCCTAGTCGAAACTAGCCTATAACTCCGGCGCAAGCGCGGAAGTTAGGAATTAAGCACAGAATAAGATTACCAATATTATAGACAGAGAGCTTAGAAATAATAAAATAGAATTTACATACACTTGGGGATAGAATCAATTACATTCAATCCTAATGGAGAGACTACACAGGGTAGCCATACAAACCACCGAAGATGCTGTCACCATCTTCAATCCTTGTGAAGCGCTCCTCCTATCCTACTCTAAAATTAGCTTTGGTGCATTATCACTGAAATAAGACTGAATTACAATAATCGTGCACACTTTGATCTGGTGCAATGAGGTCCTATTTATAGACTAAGGAAAGAAAAAGAAAATTGGGGAGAAATCTATCTAAAAATGGCAACAGGGCAAGAATCAGCGTGACTTGCGCTTCAAACTGCGCTACAGCGCAGGCTGTAGCGCAGGTTCCAGAGAGCTGCACTTCACCCTGCGCTACAGCGCAGGTTGAAACACAGAATGCGTCCTGCAGCTTCAATCTTTCTTTTTTTAACTTTATCTCTCCCCGAGACTGGTTTTGGTTTATTTGTCTTTCCTTGTTTCCCTTTTCTTGATGAAATCTTGCATTTATTGAGCATCTTGGATTTAATTGGGAAGGTTGTCTGCAGAATCCTTGTTTGATTGGTAGTGATTTCCTCATTGATTTCCTCAAATCTTCTACAAATCTTTCTTAAATGTCTTCAATCAAACTCAAATCTTGCAGATATCTCCCTCATTTAATGCTATCTTTCCTTCAAATCAAATCTTTGCAATATCCTGCAAAAATCAGCAATATTTTTATCAAAATAGCATCAAATTCAAATCCAAGATTAATAAATACAATTTATCAAATATTTAATAAAAATGGATTAAACTGGGGTAAAAATGCCATTTTATCCTTGATAAGTGAACTAAAAAGTGCTCTAATTTATCATATAATTTTCACTTATCAGCACCCTTTTCTTCTGTTGATGCAGAGTTGCTTTTCTTTGATGTGTTGGCTTTGAGATCAATTGATTTTCCTTTCCTTGGCAGTTCATCCATGAGTTCTTGCTCATGAACTTTCAATGAGCCAAGAAGCTCATCCAATTTTAGAACAACTAGGTCTTTAGCTTCTTGAATAGCTGTCACCTTTGGTCTCCATATTTTTGGAAGTCTTCTAAGGATTTTTCTAACTTGCTCTTGATTGGAATAACTTTTGCCAAGAGACTTAAGGTCATTGATGATGATGGTAAATCTGCTAAACATCTCATCAATGGTTTCATGCTCAATCATATTAAACATTTCATATTGATTAATTAAGATGTTAACCTTGGATTCTTTTACTTGATCAGTTCCTTCATAAGCAATTCTGAGTGTGTCCCATATTTCTTTAGCAGTGGAACATCCAGCAACCTCATCATATTCACCCTTGTTGAGAGCATAGAGAAGAAAGAATTTTGCCTTGGAGTTAAGAAGATATTTCTGCTTATCTTCTGAGGTCCATTCTTCTCTGGGTTTAGGCTTTGGAGGTTCTTCTTGAACTTCAAATTCTCCTTCTCTGGAAGAACCCAGAATTCTTGTTCTTCTTGTCATAGGAATGAAGTTTCCATTTTCTATGATATCCCAAAGATCAATATCTTGAGATTCTAGAAATAGTTTCATTCTATCTTTCGAGTAGTAGTAATCTTTGCCATTGAATTCTGGGGATCTGTTTGTAGATGATCCTTCTGGGATAAACATTTCAACTCCATGGTTGGCCATCTCCCTTGATCTTTTCCTCTCTCACTATTAAGTGAGTTCAACCCTAGAGGCAAGCTCTGGTACCAATTGAAGTTGAAGTTTTGATCACAAGAAGGGGGGTTGAATTGTGATTAAATAAAATTTCTGCAAATTCTTCTAATACTATTTCTGCTCAAGTTTATCTTGGATGAGTATTAAAAGATACAACTCAATAAGATGAATGTTATATTATATGCTATATGAAGAAATTAAGGTTTCTTTAAAGAAACACTTGATAGAATCACTTACTTAGGTATTAAATAGTTTTTAAGACAGTTTTATGCAAATGATAATATAGTTGAAATCTGAAATGAGAGTAAAGGGATGAGAAGATTGCACAGGCAAATTTTTATACTGGTTCACCTCTTCCAACCTGAGGCTACGTCCAGTCCCTACCTTCTGTAGGATTTTTCTTACTTGACTTTCACTTTAGAATTACCTTGGGTACATCTTACCACTAGTATTCTTCTGTAGCCTCTTCAAGCTCACCAACAAGATCCTTTTTCAGCCACTTATGGCTTCCAACGAATTGCAGCTTCTTCTGCAGATGATACAGACAGTAAATAGCTACAGAAAATTATCTACAGGCTATTTTCTCCATTACAAACCTGTGGAACTATCCACTTACAGTTACTGAATACTTTCTCAAGAGGCTCTAACACTCTTTAGCCTCCTTGAGAGATTACAGAAGAAGTATGTAGTGAAAATTAAATTACAAAGCTCAAAATAAAGACTCTTTAAAGCACAACAGAAGGTTTTGAGCCAGCTCTCTCTTACTTGAACTGTTAAGAACAAAATATCAGAGATTTATGAGAGAGAGAATTTTTCCAGAAGGTAGAGATGGTAATTATGCAGTCTGGTGCTTCTTCTGGACTGTCTGTCTTGCATTTTCATGAATAAATGAGTTCATTTTATAGGATTTTTGAGTGATATAGTCGTTGGAAACCCTTGGAGAGGCTGAGTCATCTCCAGTGGTGAGGAAGGAGCTGTCTCTATCAAGGACAGACTGAAACATTGCAGGTTGCAGGCTGTGACAATCAAGAACAACTGTCATTTGTCTGATAACATCTTCTGGAGACCTTTCCAAGATTTGAAATGATTCCTTTTGCGATATGTCTATTATTTTCATGCAGAAGATCAATTTAAATATGATAAGAATGAAGGAATTAATTTCCACAAAGTTCTGATATTCTGCAGAAGAATAAAACTGGGATTACTAGAGGATGCATTCTTCTGCAGAGTATTTACTAGTGAATCTTCCTTCTAATATGATCACTCTTTATTTTCCCTTTCTTCTGGGCATGTTTTTTTCATTCAGTAAGCTCAGGTCACTTTATTTGTTACAATCAACATTCTGCTTCTTCTGATAGACCTTTGTTTCTTCTGAAGGGATGTTATTGTCTCTGTTATTTCTTCTCAACTGCTTTCTTGCTTTCTTTAATGGTTTGCTGAGATTCTTGAAGTGAGCTATATCTTTTGTCATGCTTTAGAGATGAAATACTGATTTTGTTTCTTCTGTTCTTAGTATTTCATATTGGATATCTTCTGGAGTATCTATAGATCTGTACTTTCTTAACACATGCTCAAATTAAATCATTAGTACATCAAATCAGAATTTATACTAGCTGAAATTTGAGAGGTTGTCATTATTAAAACATTCATGGAGGATTTTAATCCTTACACCTTTCCCCATCATCACTAATCCAAGAAAGTTTATATGGTTTGGGGTGGGTGTGGTAATCAACCCAAGTTTTTCAATCATCCTCTCACTAGCTATGTTGGTGCAACTCTCATTATAATGATAATGGAGCAAAGTCATCCCTCTACTAGACATCTAGTGTGGAAGATTGTTTCCCTTTGGTCATCCTCCCTTATGGATTGACTACCTAAAGACCTCTTAATCACAAGGATGTTTCCCTCGGGTCTATATACCTTTTCCTTTTTCTCACTTTCCTCTTCATTACTCTCATTAGATGACTCTTGTGAACTTGCACTAGTATACTCCCCACTTTCTTTTAAAAGCATTGTTCTTTTATTAGGACATTGGGAAGCAATATGACCCTTTCCAAAACATTTAATCTCCCTAGTATGAGAAGAAGAAGCAACATTTGCATTTGCATTAGAAGGAGATGGATTAGAGTTCACCTTTGAACTCTTCACCATCTCTTTCTTTTGGGTTTTGCTCTCTTCCTTTCTTACTACCTCTTTGGGTTTGTTTTGGTAATTTAAAGTGGAACGCCTATAGCTCCCTTTCCTTTTAAGTGTTAGGAATATGCACTAAAGACTTATATATTCATGAACATCCATCACTTGTATCATGTTATTTTATAAAGGAAAACTTATTCTTTTAGAATATAATTATTGTCCTTAGAATGGTAAACTTAAACTTCATAAGAAATCAAGTAGATGACTTGATCGTGAGATCTTATGAAGAACTATTCTTAAATAGTCCCTAGTCAAGTATCATATTAGGACAAAGATGCATTTAGACTAGTATGTGAGTTCATCGATGATCACATCTCATAGATCATGGATATGAGATATCATGTTCTCACATAGGTACACATTAAGAGTAATGGTGTACTGGACAGACCCACCTTAAGAACGTTGCATGGGTTGTTACATATGTGTCATGAACGTTCTTAAATTGATAGATGTTATATGAAGTCCTTCGACCTAAAATCACTATGATTCCTACATAAGGAATTATATGTTTTAATTATCATCAAACGTTACCTGTAACAGGGTAAACATAAAGTTGGTTTTGGACATGTAATGAATTATGTGGTGGAATGTGAGTGCCCTAGATGGGATTTGTCCCTCCTATGTAATAGGAGTTATATCTGTAGGCCTCTTGATAAAGTGAGACTGCAAAATGCATGGCCATGCTCAGGAGGATAAATATGAGATATTTATTTTCTGTACAGTCTACTTGGGGATCAAGAAAATATAAATTGAACAATACAAGGTTGACACAATCGATGCCCTTGTGTTCAATTAGATATTTGGACAAAGGGACAGATTATATAAATTATTATCATAAAATAGGATTTATCAAAGTTATTGATAATCTCAATATTTGGATAGTGATGTGTTGCTAAATACCGCTCACTATTTATGATATTAAATATAAAAGGGTTTTTATTTTAATATCATAACCAAAAATTAAAATCCTATTGGGTCACACGCATACAACAAGCCACTAGGAAAAGAATAATAATTCTAATTTAATTTAATTAGAATTATTATAACATAATGGGCCAGGCCCATAAGTGTGAGGGTTAAGTGAGTGAGGGGGTAAAACCCTAGCCACCACTCTATAAATAGAGCATAAGATGCACTACCCCAGATACACATGAGCAATCGCTTTTTACTCTCTAAGGCTACTAGCAGAGTTGAGGAGGGTTTCCTAGTACGGCTGTTGGCGTGGATACCAATAGAGACGCGGCTACTCTTGCCACGTTTGTAATCCTAATAAGGTACGACCTCTCGTTTCAATACCTTTTATGCCTTTATTCGTGTTTTCGTAAAACGATCATAACAAGGGAGGGAATCCATTTATTTCCGCTGCACCCTGACCATATGCTTGATTCCCTTCATTAAGTTGGGTTTCAACTTTTATGGCTTGGTGAACCAAGTCCTCCATTTCAACATAAAGGTGAAATTCCACTATGTCACTTATGTCAAAATTAAGGTCATTGATAAACCTAGCCATAGTGGCTTCACTTTCCTCAACTATATTAGCCCTTATTAGCGCAAGTTCCATCTCTTTGTAATATTCATCTACACTTTTAGACCCTTGTTTAAGTGTTTGGAGTTTAAAGTACAACTCTCTTGTGTAATGTTGAGGTATAAACCTCTTACGCATTATTGACTTCATTTCCTCCCATGAGGAAACCAAGGGTGCATTACACCTCCTCCTATCAGCTTGAAGCTGATGTCACACCAAACCAAAGCATAGTTTTTAAACTAAAGAGAAGCTATTTTAACCTCTTCTTCTTCCCTATACCTATGGCTACTAAAGATTTTTTCAATTTTAAGCTCCTATTCTAGGTATTGTTCTACATCATTCCTTCCATTGAAGGTTGGGACTTCTATCTTGACTCCTCTTAAGCCTTGTTGCCTATTAGGCTCCTCTTCCCTCCTATGTTCTCTTCTATGTCTCCTAGGTATTTCTTCATAATATTCTTCTCCATCTCTTCTTTCTCGCCTCCTATGTCTCCTATTCCCATCATCTTCTCCTCTAAAGGTATGACTAGAATGTCTTTCTCCCTTACTACTCTCCATTTGGTATCTATCCTTAGTTCTAACCCTGCTATACCTACCATCACTTTCTTCATCACGAGAAGAATGTTTTCTCTCCCTCCTACTATGAGTGATTTCCCTCCTTATATTAGCTAACCTTTCCTCCATGACCCTTGTAAACCTTCGGGTCAACTCCTCTATCTCAGCCCTATGCCTCAAAGTTCGAGGCGTTGGGGGGGGGATAGGTGTCTACTTGTCATTTTTAAGTTTTTAAGTTTTTTATAGGACATTTCCTCTCAATCTAAGTGTTTACACTCAAAGAATGTATCCACTCGTGTTTGTCACTCTTTTTGGCTTTTTCTAAGATGAAGCACTCTTGCCTCTTCTACTCGGGTAAGGTTGTTTTGATCTTGCAAAGACCAACAACGAGACTCAAGCTAACTCTAACCCAAATTTTCGAAGCGTACGAGCACAAAAATTATCTAAGGGAACTAGAAGTTGCCTAAGACAAAACAAGAATAGATAAGACAAGCAAAAAAAGCTAGTTATGAAGAAAGCTTATACACATGATTGGATGGTCAAACAAGACAAACAAACACACAAGAATGGCAAAGAGAATTGTTTTTTGTTTAATTTTTTATTCTAAGAAAAATTGCCAAAATAGTTGTTTTTGTGAAAAACAACAGTTTACAACTCAAAATAACTGTATACAAGGAAATGAAAGGAAAATTACAACAAATTGAAAACTGTATTGTTGGGCTACTTTTTACTATTTTTGTTTTTGTTTTTTTTCTATAATTTTTTTGACTTTTTGATTTTTTGGGTGTCTTTTTGACTTTTCCTCTTTTCTTTTAGTTTTGCACCCTTTTTGCACCTCTTTTTGTATTTTTGGCTATATATTTATTTTGAATTTTTTTCACTTCTTTTCTTTTTCTTTGTCTATTGCCCCAACAGAAAATTATAGAAATTTGTACAAAATTACAAGAAATAGAAATCTACCTAAAATAAAATTTGCAAGAATTTTGCCTAAAAAAGGGACCAAAACGGTACTAAAAACTGAAAGGAATTGTATGTTTTTCTAAAACTACTTTTGCAAAACGGAATAGCAACTTGAATCAAAATTTTCACCAAAAATTACTTAGCATGCACCTTGGATTACACAAAAATTTTGCATATAACAATTTAAGCAAGCTGGGTTGATTTTATGGTTCAAAACTGAGAAATACAGTAAAAAATCAACAATTAAATTTGGTGATTTTCTCTTGTATTCTGAGCTACAAACCCAGCCTAAACTTGTGCGTTTTGCGTAATCAAACAGACATTTCCTAAGGTTGTGCTAGCGCTAAATCCAAATTTGCAATCAGAATAAAAGAATAACAGACAAAACAAGAGTAGAATATTGAACAAAACAAGGAAAAAATGCGCATAAAATGGTCAATAAAGAGGAGAAAATTGCGCAAAAATTAAAGGGCAAGAATGTAAAAGGGAAAACTGAAATTAAAAGTATGAGTAGGACTGAAAGTAAATGGCATAATGTAAATGACAGAAAGTAAAGGGGATGGCAAAAATTAAAAGGATGGGAGAAGCTGAAATTAAATGACTGAAAAATAAAAGTGGAATAGTAAAGAGATGAATATGGATGAACAATTATATGGGGGGATGAACAATTAGTAAGGTGGATTGGGGAAGAAATGTAGGTGAACGATCTTTGGAAAATGAAGACAACAATGCCTCCACTTACTGCAATCCACCACAAACAAGCAGTTCAAGAACAACTGTGAACATTTGAGCAAGCATATTATCAAATACATAGAGGGGTGGGTTTAGCGGCCCAAAACAGCCCCCAATTCTAGCTCAAATCAATCACAAAGACAGGCAAGCAAGAGCTGCAGTGCAGTAAAAAAGCACCTCGGGCTGAGAACAGTCCACAAGTCCAACAGTTACATGGAAATTGAGCTTGAATACGTGGAAATACTAAGAATAAAACTGAAAATTCTGCACCTATATGATGCACAACCCGTGGCCAAAAAGGTGTGGAAAGACCCCCAAACAGCTCCAAATTCAAGAAGCTCTGATTACCACTCGATATCACCTCCTTTCCCGGATCTAGAATTGAAGCCAAGGAGCATAAAAACAATGTTAGAATCAGTTAAAATTGAGGAAAATAGTGCAGCAAGGTCGCAACCTTAAAGGAACAAAAAGGAAGAAATTAAAGAGAAAATGGAGAAGGAAAGGAATGGTGATGAATTCCACTGGTGCAGGCAACCCCCATAGCAGATAAGTTCAATGTTAGACGCCACAGATTCAGGAGAATGAGATAAGTCTCTGGTTGGTTTAAGCAAGAACCACCAAGCCTTCTCTACTCACAAAGTTGAAGAGGAATTTTGGCATAATGCCTTACTTCAAAATCAAACTTACAAATGAAGGAGAGACCCCTCCTATTTATAGCTAAAGGGAGCGGCCAACTTGAAGGAAAAATAAGGAAAATACAAGATGAGTAAAAATTATCCTAATTAGGTATTGAACCCATGTCCTATGGCTAAAGTAGCTCAAGTAGCTACTAGCCACTAAACCCATTTAAAAATAGCGCCCCTCATTAAGAGGAGGATTAGGGAAAATAACAAAATTAATCCTAATACAATATTATAATTAATACTTCTAAGTAAATTATTACTTATTTATTTGTGTTGGGTTTTATTTTGTGATTTTGTTCATTATATTTTTTTGTCTTTTCTATTTTGCATGTTTTTATTGGATCTTATATTTATTAATATAAATATAAAATTATATAAAAAGAGAACATGAGATATGAAAAACTAGTTTAAAATTGATATATAGGTATTAAAATGATACAATGTAAATTAGATAATATAACCATAAAATTGAAAATCGGCATGAGTAATTTCATAAATATATTGTTTTGGTCTTTAACTGGGAATCTCCCGCAGGCATAGATGTGGATTTAACCCTCGTTCGGGGTGGAGGTTAGGTAAACCTTCCCAAGAGTGGTTACTCCGGGATTCGAACCCCCAACATTGCAAGTAAAGTTTGTCTGGGGTCACAGTCCACTTCCACTATGACCCACCACTGTTTGGTAATTTCATAAATATATACTTATGCAAGTATAATTGCATGATTATTTTATTCGAACGGAGAAATTTGCAATCCATAGAGGTCTTGCCTGAATCAAACAGAATTACAATGCAAGAATGAGCGTTTTTAGACGCGAGTATTTAGCGACGGCTTTGAAGTCGTTGCTAGGTTGATTCATTTTTACATTTTTTTAAGTAGCGTCGGCCAGGCCGACGCTACTGATAAAATAATTTTTTTTAAATTTTTTATTTAGGTCGACGCTAAAGGTAAAAAAATTTTTAGCGTCGACATTCGTAAAGTTAATGTCGGCCTGACCGTCACTAATTTCTTGTTATATATTTGTTCCCTATATATATATATATAATATTTTGCACTATATATTTCAAGAAACAAAATAGTGTAACAGTAATGCATCTTCTTGGTATAATGCAAGTTGCACTTTCGATCCTCAAAATTTATAATTCTGGGATGAAATGATATTTTTCGAAAAAATTATTAGCGACGGTCTGACTGTCGCTACATACCGTAAAATGTCGTCACTACTGCATTAACGACAAGGCTTTTAGCGACGGCTGGTGGGCCGTCGCTAACAACCATTTTATCTTGTAGTATTACCTCCCATGAAGTATACTTGTGGTCTCATAAAAAAATATATGTCTAATTACATGATTATTTTATCAATTAATAAAATAATATATATAAGTTTAATTTAGATTGGATTAAAATGATTTTGATAATTGGATAAAAAACTAATCTAGTCTAATAAAAAAATACGATTTTTATAATTTTCAATTTTTCAACAATTTGATTTATTTTTTTAATTTTTTAGTTCTATTTTTACAATTTATATTGAATTAAATTGGTTTTGAACTTTTTTTACCCGGAACCAATAATTAAAAGTTGGTATGGTTCTACTTAATTTATTTAGTTGGCTAGAATAGTTGAAATGGCTGAAATAGCTAAGCAAAATGGCTAATAAGTTATAGATAAAAGGTGAAAAGTTAGTTGGTAGTTAAGAAGTAAATTTTTAGCCGAAAGCTAATAAATTTGTTGTAAAATTAATCATTGAATTGTGGTTGATAAATGTAAAATGATATAAAAAATATATAAATTTCAATTTTATTTTATAGATAAAAATATATTTTCTATAATTAGAAATTTAGCTTTTTTAGTTGGTTTTAAACTTTTATAATTTTTGTTCAAAAATCATTTATTTTGATTAAACAATTTTTTAGTTTCAATTATTTTATTGTTGTAGATAAATGAATTCTAAAGCTATTTTTCTCAATTATTTAATCTTTTTAATATAGTGTAATTGTTATTAATCTTATATTAATAATAATTTCATGTGATTATGAAAATATTAAGGTTCTGCAATGGGTATATGATAATTTTTAATAAATGATGATGGAAAAGAGGAATGTTAAAAAATATTGAGGGTGAAAACAAAAAGAAAGAATAATATGATATAAACTATACACTTAAATACTACTTAAAATATCATATAATAAAACTATTAGAGTATTAGTAACGAAATAAGCTCATTTACCAAAAAAAAATTTATTTTAATTAAATAAACTTATAAGGTAGTCAAATAAGTTATAAGTTAACTTAAATGTTTATTCAAATACATTGTA